>OV788319.1:13766726-13965735 GCA_928718305.1 Tetramorium bicarinatum
TGACATTCTTCCGAGCTGTCTGCAGAGCGAAGATAACGTATCGTGGTTTCTCGAGCTGCGAAGCGGTCTTGATGGCCCACGAATGCTTTGTTGTGCTCTGCAGTAGCGGAAACTCGTACAGATCCCACGAGCGAAAAGCCATGCTGATGTATCGTCCGCTTTCCAAGGCACGCAGCATCGACAGCTTATTTATCTCGTTCAGTAACACGTGCGGCATTCGCCATTGTATCTTGAATAATTCGATCTCGGGATTCATCGCCGAATTTCCCACCAGGCAATTGTTATCGTTGCGAGCTCGAATCATAATTAACTCGTGACGAGCGTTGATAACCACGCGTCTGTAATCCTCGCAAAATCCCAGTATCATGTAGAGCGGTACGCAGAAATTAAAGTATCCTTCCGCGCTACTCTGCGTATCCCAGCCGGCGTTCCTCAGAATCACGCTTTTATCGGACGATACCGTTACATAGTTCTTGAGCAAGCTGGTTATTCCAACGTTTCTGTTACGATCAATCTCCACACCGTCGAGTTCGTATCGAATCTCGTCGAACATGAACGCGACGCAGTTGTGCGCCAGTACGACAGTAGATCCCGCAATTTCATTCTTTATCGTTAGTTTTCCCTCGATGTATAGAAAACTTTCGTACGGTAACGTGTATAGATCCTGTTGTTGTATGGGTATTCTTATCTCGTCGCTGTGTCCAAACGTCGTATTAGCGTACGGATTGTACGTGTGAGTCTCGAGCTTGATGATGCGATCGTCAAAGACCGGCTCGTCCCCGATGTTGAGAATGTCCGTCATCGTTAGATTTCGTACCGCGAATCCCAAAGATTTTAAAAATGCAACGTTCGACGCGCTGAGTTTCTTTCCCTCGGATGATCGGATATTATCGAGAGCCGTTGTGACTTTATCTCTCGCGTGCCTCGAGCCGTTCAACACAAGCATCTCACATACGTTCGCGATAACGTCGACACTTTCGCACGTGCAATCTGACGGTAATCTCCTCTCCTCGAAAGTCGAGCAATCGTCCATGCTGGTCGGCGACGCGTATCGTCAGATCCGTAATGCTCCGTACGATGACTGGCAAGTAAATGATCTGCGACAGCCTTTCCGATATCTTATATCCTGGTGGCACGTTCGGTGAAAATTCGTGTATCGTGTGCACGCGTTTGCTGTTGCTGTACGCGCCCGCGGTCACGTTGCACTCTATGCGGATAATGTTCACATTCATAATGTTGATCGGCATGTCCGATGTGTGCCATTTTCGCGGTTGCAATACGCGATTCGAAGCGAATCCCAGCAGTGATCCTATGTTGTTGGGCTTACTAAAGTTCACTCTGTAGTCGCATTTAATCTCGCTCCTCATCGTATTGTAATTAGCGCGCAGCGCTATCGGGTACTCTCCGACCTCGTCATCGTCGATTTGTTTCTTTTCTACTTTACGTTTAAATGCGCGTTTCAAAAACTCGTTAATGTCTTGCAGTTCGTACGATCCCTCGGGAATTGTAATTTCAGCGTCGTCATTGCCAAAGTAAAATTTATTGTTCGAAGCATTCACGTTCGCTATCGTATGGTAGGTCTCAAAGTCCATCAGACCGAGCTCGTAGTCGTCGTCACTCAAATCTATGGCTGGAGAGTAGTTTACCGCGAGGACGCTGCTCCGGCCGCTCAGCGTGAGCGTCAACGACATGATGGAAAAACCGCTCGACTAACACTGAGTCCTCACAGTCGCTCGTCAGGCTTTAAATTCACACGTTCGGAGAAACTGTAGACACATCTGACCGCAGATGTTCTGATCGTAGGTTTGATAGGGTGTGTGATTGTACTCTATCACACTGTTCCCGAAATAACGCACTAGTTCTCTAGGAGGTCGAAGATTGCCAAAACTGTCGAAATATATAACGCGTTCTCTCCTCTTAGCATATGCCACCCAATGAGTACCGGGACCTGTCGCGTCGTCCAGATTCACGATACCACTCTCCTTTCGACGTGCACCGCCTGTTGGTAATGTGTCGCGCATGAAAACGCCTCTAAAGTATGGTATGCGCATATGTCTTGTCAGTAGATCCAATTGCACGTTCGTTGTCGCACCCGCGGGCATTTCTAACGCCTCCTGGACGTTTTTTTTTTCCTCTTTACAACACCTTGTCCGCGCTTGTACGGGCCGAGATACAGTCCCCGTCCGTATTTGTACGGAGCGAGATAGAGTCCACGACCTTCCATCGCGCGGTTGTGACGTTGCAGCTCCTCGAGTTGACGTCGCGTGGCTTTGCTGTCGTTCACCGCTTTTGCCACACCGGCAGCTCCACCGATCAAGGATCCGAGTGCACCCAACATCGGTAGAATTGGTAGTACACCTCCGCGTTTCGCTATTGGAAGTACCCGTTTTTTCTTCATATTCTTCGTCTTCTTCTTCATACCCATACCGATCTTCGTCTTGGCTTTCATCGCCGCCCAGACAACCGTGGCGGCAGCTCTCTCGCCCAGCGAGGAATCTCCCGCGACGATGCGTTTTTGCGCTTTCTCGGCGAGTACTCTGTCAGCCGCGTGTCTCTCGATGAGACTATTGCTCCGAGAATACGCTATGTCGTGCTCGCGACACGCCGTGGATTTATGCCTCGATCACCTCTCGCCAAACGTTTCTCCAAATGAGTTCCCGGGCCACAAAACTGATAGCCTGGGATGTGTAATTCGAAGGGAAGCGCGTTTATCGCGCGATTGAGCAGACTGCCGCCAACTTTTACGCTAGACGTCGCCGATGACATTCGTCGCAATCCTTGATCAGCGGCGGCGGACCGTCGATGTGCGTTCGCTGAGACGGTAGATTGTAATGCTCCAGGCAATGACGGTACTGCTGAATTTCCGGATCTGCTTTGATATGCTCCGGAAGTTTATCCCACACATAATCTATGTGATCGTAAAACTGTTGTAACAGAACAATCTTCGGCACATACTCCAACTGTTTGGCTGTTAAACCGTATATATCACTGTTATCCGACAAAAGCAGAAACATTTCTGAGCGATTTGCGGTTCCGCGCGGTTATAAATAGGTGCGTCCTTTCTACTCGGAAGCGCAGAGAGAAATGAAATTCGTGCGACAGCCGCTGACGATACGTGTCACGAACTGTGACGACAAACTGCTGGCGATGGGAAACAACGCGAAGAAACGCAAACACGGTGCAATGCTACCGACCACTATACGCGCGATCATCTGCGGCCCCTCGAATTGCGGTAAAACCAACGTTCTGATAAGCTTGCTGGAAAGTCCACACGGTGTGCGTTTCGAGAACGTGTACGTGTACTCGAAGTCACTGCAGCAGCCAAAGTATCGATATCTGGAGAAACTGTTGACATCGATCGACGAAATAGGCTATTTTACGTTCTCCAATAACAGTGACGTCATTCCACCGAGCGAGGCGCTACCAAACTCGATTTTTGTTTTCGATGACATCGCGTGCGACAAGCAAGATACTGTGAGAGAATACTTCTCGATGGGTAGGCACTCGAATGTCGACTGTTTCTATCTCTGTCAGACGTATGCGAGAATACCCAAACATCTTATACGCGATAACGCGAACTTGCTGATCCTGTTCAAACAGGATGGGACCAATTTGAAACATGTTTACAACGATCACGTGAATACCGACATGTCGTACAGGGATTTCAGCGCGTTTTGTCACGATTGTTGGCAGCCCGAGTACGGATTCGTAGTGATAGACAAGGACAGTTCGCTCACGAATGGACGATATCGAAAAGGATTTAACATGTTCGCGATACCGTAAAACGATCAGTCGTCGTCGGTACCTTGTCGAGGTAAAACATGGCTGAGAGCAACGATACTCGTGAGCGTGAGAAGATCGCGAGGAAGATTGAGAAGACGAGTGAATCGATCCGCAAGAAACATCGCGCCTTGAAGACCGGCAGGATCGAAGACGATATTGCGGTGAAGACACGCTTCAAACCAATTATCGAGCCTCTGCAAAAGATTGTTGAAAATTCTGACACGCGCGTGATAAAGAAAGAACCGCATGACGACGATGAAACGTTAACCGTCCAGAAGCGTGAGGAGGATGCGAAGACAAAGAGGAAACGAGTGTCGGATCGCGCCGCATCGACACCGTATAAAACCTTTCGATTTGAGCCTCCGCTGGACATATCACCGATATCGACGACAACACCAACCGCGACGACAACAGTGGTACAATCACCCGAATTGCTCGCGAGCAACGAGAATGTTTTCGAGACCACGGATAATTCGCTCGTGACGACCATTCGAAAGCAGTTGCAAACGTCGGAGGAGGACCAAGAAACGTTGCGCAATAACTTGGGACCGCTGAGTCAAAAGTACATCGAAGCCGTTCTGAACGACGATCGAAAGAGCGGTTTAGATAACGTGTACGGTGTTCGTTTGAGCAGCGATGGAATGATGCTCGGTAATAAACACATTGACGTAGATAACGATGACAACATAATTATCGATGGCGTGCGATACGTCGGTACACCCGGTCTTTACGAGCTGATATTCAAGAAATTGCCCGATGATGCCGTCTATACGGAGCAAAATGCGCAAAAGTACAAGAGCATACTGCTGACGACGAACGCGCACAGGTACAATTACGATGCACATGGTCGAATAAAGGGTAACAGAGGATACAAGTACAAATATATAATCGCACCGTTACTATCGATCGAGTCCAAATCTGGAGAAGGATTACCTCGCGCTATGACGTTGAACGACAACGCGATCGATTACGTGCACTGGGACGATCCCAACGAGCTGGTGGATCGTCTACGGTTGCTCGACGCTTCGCACCGAGCCGGTCATAACGCTCACGACAACGAGATGCTGTCCATCATCGAGGAACTTCGCGAGGCTGGTATCATTATAAATTAATCGGAGTATCGTCGAAACGAACCAGTCGATCGACGTCACTTGCATCGAAAAAATGCCCGTCAATAAATTTGGATTGTTTAATCGGAGAAACGATTCATTCGACAACGGCGGCCGGAAGAACGGACTGGTGAGAAGTTACGTGCGGCATAACGCTCTGTGTCGTGTCGGTACGGCGTTTGACGCAAAATCACGCAAGATTCGCCGCGTAGCACAACCGGAGGCTGACGATGACGCGGCTAATAAACTGTATGTGGAACAGTGCGTTAAAATTTTGAGAGACGAATTTGTCGAGAGACTGATTGCGTTCGAGAAGGACGTGCACGTGTTACGAAATGCGATAAGCGACGCAACCACCGAGTCGAAAAGAAAGAACAAAGTTAAATCTTCGCACGTGCCAGTGATCGATGATCGTACCGTTGAAACATGAGTGTCAGTTCGGAGAGGCGACGACTCGTCGAGGAACTGCATGCTCCGGCGAGAAGAAATTTTCCACGAAGACGCGTCATAGTACGAGGATACGATGACTTGTGGCAAGCAGATATCGTCGAGATGCAGCCGTATTCGCGTTTCAACAGAGGCTACCGCTACATACTCACGGTCATCGACGTGTTGAGTAAATACGCGTGGGCCGTGCCGCTCAAGAGCAAAAGCCGAAGCGAGACGGTCGAAGCTATCGCCAAGATAATTCGAGAGAGATGTCCGAAAAATTTGCAGACTGACAAGGGAAAGGAGTTTTACAACGCTGACGTGCAACGACTCGTGAAGAAACACAACATCAATCATTACTCCACGTATTCGGTATTGAAGGCATCGGTCGTCGAGCGATTCAATCGCACGCTCAAGAACGATATGTGGAAGATGTTTACGCTCAATGGAAACTACAAATGGATCGACGCGCTGCCACGTCTCGTATCAGATTACAACTCGCGAAAACATCGAACGATCGGTATGCGACCCGCCGACGTTACGCCCGCGATCGCCGAAAGACTCTTGGCTACGGTGTACAGCGCGATAAAGATTGCAGGACCGGCAAAGTTCAAAGTAGGCGATTCGGTGCGCGTGAGCAAGTACAAGACCGTTTTCGAGAAAGGATACACGCCAAATTGGACCACCGAAGTGTTTAAAATCGTTAAAGTGCAGCGCACAAATCCCGCGACGTATCTGCTCGAGGACTATCGCGGAAAATTTATCGCTGGAGCGTTCTACGAGCACGAGTTGCATCGCGCGGCTGATCCCGACGTGTATCTCGTGGAGAAGGTACTACGCAGGAGAAGCGACGAGGTTTATGTGAAATGGCTAGGATTCGATGGATCACACAATTCGTGGATACATAAAGACAATGTGATTTAATTTTCGTTTATTCAACATATATAAAATGTATGCAATATAAAATGTATACAATATATAACAATATGAAATGTATACAATATATAAAATATATGAGATATATGAGTTATACAAAAGTAATTATTAATATTCCTTACATAATATCACAAAGGTATAACAATATAAAAATGATGTGTGTAAAAAAATACAAAAGTGATTATTAATATTCCTTGCGTAGTAATATATTACAAAGGTATTCTATAATGCCCCCATGGCAGAGTATCGGTCGATTCTGGTATGATATACCGCTTGTCGTCGTACGGACTCAGAGCGATTTTCTTTTCGGACACAGTATAAACTTCGTGCAGCTTGAATCTTATGCACGATTGCTGCCGCGTCATTTCGATCTCATCGTTGAGACACCGCGTGTAATCGTCGAATGTTATCGTTCGCGCTACAACGTTACTTTTGACGCCTTTCGCCTTTTTGGTGTCCATCTTTCCATCTACTCGCAAAGCGTACATCTTCGCTCTGAGCCCGACGAATTCTGTCATTATTGCGCCATTATTTTCATCCTTCATTAATCCTGGCACCTTCTTGTTCGCAAGCGGTATACCGTACACATTATCAGCGGGATAATCGCTCGTGTCGAATCTGTCTATATTGCGTTTCATATGCGTGTAAATATCCTCGCACTCGATATGGTAAATTAGACTGTCAGTGTCGGTGTACATTATTTTACACGCGCCTCGATGTAAAGGTTGCATATACTCGTGGTGAAAATCGTACAAACAGACCTTGGATATGTCGAGGATGCACATACCCACATAAATCGGTTTGTCGAATACCACCTCGAGTTTACGCATCTCGATAGCGACCATATTTTCGGAAAAAATACTTCGACTGTGGAAATTCGGTTTCGCGATCAGAACTTCCACGCCGTAGCGTCCATCCCATTTCGTTAATAATTTCACATCGACGTGATTACGAACATTTTCCATAGTTTTACCGAATACAGCGTTGTTCATTAATTTATACAAGTTTTTTTCGAAATCATTCTTGGCGAGTGTTCTAAATTTTGTATTCAATTCGATGTATTTACGGAGCCATGGAGATTGAGCGAATTGTAGCACGCGATGAATTTTCGTGACGCGAAGACCGTGACGTGTACACTGCTGCAGGTTACGATAATGTATGACGTATCGTTTCTTATCATATAACGTTGCAAGTAGCTTATCTTGCCGCTTGCCGGGCGGCTTATCGCGCGCCGGACAGAAAGGTAGGTCAGTGTGTCTGTCGTGAAGATGTTGCGGATACTCGAGATCGACCTCGAGAATGTAACCCGTGGGCGAATCCTGAGCGATCGCGCTGTAATCAAAATTTGCTGCATCGTCGACCCATTGAAAATTGGCGTAGGGCAATGGCTGACACATCGCCCAACCGTACAGATTATTAACATCAAAGTACATTAAATATGAGGAAGGTTTCGATGGATCGTACGACTGCATGTACTTGTTATTGGCTCGAGCATATCTATTGGCACATTGGTTCAGACCGCCGCGTATACCGCGCTCGATAAACATAACCATATCAATATCTGAGCAGTTCGAATTTGACGCATGTATGTTTCAACATGGCGTCCCATGTAAAACCGGGTAAGGTGTAGTAGTACGCGGGATCGAGTCCGTAACTCGTGATGCAACTATCACGAAAATTTTCAAATATATCGGCCAACAACAAGACATCGGTTTTCAAATATAAATCGCTGTATTCGCCCAGGGTTCGAATGGAGAACCGTTGCCAGATGTTCGCGGCGTGCGCGTAATCGCCGTCGGATACAGTGTCGCCGGTCAACGAGCTGTAAAATGATTCGCGCGGCGGTAGACACGTGTCATCCAATTTCTCGATGCAATCCACGTATTCGTATGGAAAGACACCTTTCCGCGTCAACAATTCGAAATCTTCGTTTGATAGATTTGTGAAATTTGAACGTAGAATTTTTAATTTATCCCGGCTGAGAAATGATGCCAATTTTTCGAGACTGGTGGTGAGAAATTTATATGAATCGATAAACCTTAATTTCATGTATTTTCGCGATTCTGTCGGCTGTGTCTTCAACATGTTTTGTAAAAGATATATATTTTTCTTTCGTTATAGGCAACAGATCAACATGCCCTTCATACGCTGTAGCAATTTCTTTGATAATAAAATGTGAGTCGTAGCCTGATAAATTGTGGAAGACTATGGGGATGGTATACGAATCTTTATAATTCAAATTACAGCGTGAATGCGCGGGACCTCTGTATCGTCCGGTCAGGTGACAATGATCGCGCACTCTTTCGTCATCTGGCGCGAACGGTTTCTCGCATATATGACAATGTGTAGCATTACGGTATGCTATCCATTGTTGCTTCGATAAGATCTCCATGGGGACATTCGCGGATAGAATACCCTTTACACGATGTGCCAAACATTTTAATTCCTCTGCGAACCACGCGATGCAATTCTTATCGCGATAACACCGGTACGCGGATAATGATTCGTCGAACGAGCAACGCACGTAATATGCGATGCTGAATGCCTGATGGTGTTGGTACGTCGACGTTGTCGAATCCGTCTTCTCTAGTGTGCACTCTAGATCGGCGTATACTACAAATGGCATTCGTTCCTTCCTACCGTAATTTTTGAATGCCAACCATTTGAAGTCATCGCTCGGGAGTCGGAAGGCGCAATCGTTCATCTGTTGACAATCGATGCTATGGGCCTCCAACTTGTCGCTTGAATGGAAGTAATGCAAGCATCTGGAAATTTATCAATCATTTATATTATTCATTTATAAGCATATTGCGCAAACTTGTATACGTACCGATCGCAGAAGAATTTCTTGCCATTGTGTTTGCTCACTTGCGAGCACACGAGGCGGGACAAGTTCTTAATACAGGCAAAGTGTCCCGCGTCGTCGTCTTCCTGCACGTACAGTAGGTTTACATGTCTCTCCCTCTTCCGATCGGTGAGTCGTATCGGTAGAATCACCTTTTCTTCTATCCCGTACACGTTGATTGATATATTATTTAAAAGTTCAAACTTTTTTATTTGATTCAATGACATTGGAAAATCAATGTCTTTAATATTCAACACGGTCGTGTAATGCGGATACGACGATTCTCGTTCCGCGTGTGTTTCGGCTGGGTGCAAAGCAGCGACCACCGACCACGCGAAACACGCATTGTCTTTAGATCGCACATTGATTACCGCTCCCTTAAATTTTATTTCTCGCGGTAATTCAATATAACACCCCGCGTGCAATGGGTTATATTTATTCACATTAATTGTAAGATTAAGAATTCGCGACAATGCCCAGCCACTGTCGCGTTCCTGGAATTCTTCGAGCGACGCCAGAGTAGGCTCGATAACGCGCTGTTCGTACCACTCGCGCAAATCGGATGTATTAAAAAGTTCGCAGTTACGCGTATTAATACTTTTGTTTGCGCGTTTGTCACCAGTAACAAATTCACCGTTGATGGTGTTTACTTTAACGCTGTTGCGCACTCTTAAAATGTTTCGTATGCGCTCGAGCACTATGTCACCAGCGTCTTCCAAAAATTGACACGGCTCGATATAGTCCGCGTTAATCACCGCACCAGTCAGAAGACGATTTTCAAACGCGGTATCGATTTCTCGCCAAACGAGTCTCTTCGCGCTGTTATTCTCATAGTCACCACCACCACCGAAATGTGTAAATCGTCTTTCCAGTTGATTTTTCACACCCGCGAGTCGCGCGATGCTCGCCACCAAAGATTGTCTGTGTCCGATCGAGAGCCGCGGACGCTTGACCCGACTTTGTTCTTCGAGCCGTTCCACGCACTCGTCGCATCGCTGAGCCCACGTGAAATAATCGCCCAAAGTTGCGACTTGGCTGGATTGCTCCAGCAAGTTGCGTTCGAGTAGCTTGAATTGTTCCATATTTTATTATATTACATCACATTCCTCGGTCGAACACTTGCACGTAACTCGTTTACACGATACGCAATAGCGTTCATTGTCCTGAACGTGATAATGCCAGGATCTAAAGTCTCTATAATGAATTCCGACACCTTTATATTTTCTGTGCAATTCCCGCTCTTCAGCCTCAAACTCGCGCCACGCCGTTAAAGCGTTCGGATCTTCCCATCGATCGCAACTCGAATAACGTAAATTGTCTATTGCTATTAACTCAACGCACTTGCCGATGCCTGCAGGGAACGTAATAAACAGAGCATTAATACATTTAACACTTTCAAACATTTCTTCCACATGTTTCATTTTCGTTTTTTCATCCGCTTTTTCATACTGTGATACATCACAGACTTCTTTTAGCGCTCGTCTGTGCACTCTCCGCTTCGCTCTATATGTCCAGCGTTCTCCAAAGAGATTCCACAGACCGCTCTCAACTTCAACACCCAGCCTCACGAAGCGGCCACTGGTTCCGCGTATGCCGAGTTCTCGATTCCGTAAAAACTGTACCGGAGATATCACACGCGTTGCTTCTTTTTCTTCCAGAGCTTCATAAATGTCTTCTAAATACAACCATTTATCCATATTGCCCACACTTATAAATGTTCATTGTGAGCAAATTGGACACAAGTCGCGTGGAATTGTTACAGACATTTCACGTTCACAAATCTATCGTTGCAAGCATGGAGATTCATATACTGTCAGAGCCCTTACTGAGATCTCGCGCGCTTCCGGACCAATTTTATACCTTCATTTTTCTCTTTCTAACTAACACCGGTTATCATCATATATCTACTTTGATGCTTTGTGCATACAATTTACTAAACATTTAATTAAAAGAAAACATGGAAGTTAAAACGTGTTTCAAAGTCGCCGCTTATCAAAGGATTGCTTGCAGGTCCATGCAAGTCAACCCCGATATCATAACATTAGCGGCCAGATATCGGCGCTCGAAAGAGGTAGAATTAGAGATTTTGTTTCAGTTAGATTTGTTTAATCTTAGGGATAGAATTATGTTTCAGAAAGTCTTCCGGAGTACGTTAGATATCTTATCGCGTCATAGCAGCCAGATATCGGCGCTCGAAAGAATCATGTCGCGGATTTGTCTTATCATTAGGGATAGAATTATGTTTCAATCTTATCAAAGTCCTCCTGGAAATTTGGGGGGGGGTGATAGCGGCAGGATTATGTATCAAATACGATACATCGGCGATATCAAAATTCCTAGAAATTGGGGGAGAGGGGGCTGTGCAGATCCGTTCCGTGGCCAGATATCTACGATAGTCAAAACATCGGCGATATCAAAATTCCTGGAAATTAGGGGGTACCGAGGGGCCCTGATAGCGGCATTATGCCCACCGCTGTTATCTGGTACCGCTGTTATCTGATACCGCTATTATCTGATATGTTTATAAACAAAGATAAAGGACTGTTATCTGATATGTTTATAAACAAAGATAAAGGACTGTTATCTGATATGTTTATAAACAAAGATAAGATAAAAGACCCCTTCCCGTGTGACGTCATACCCCCTCGCCCGCAGAATACCCCGCCGCCCCGCTCCCCCCTCGGAGGACCTGGATCGAAACTCTCATAGTATAGCTACTTATATAATTCCTCCTTAGCTTTTTAACATTGCACATTGACTTAACCAAAAACAAGTTATATATGTAATATATATGTAATATATATGTAATAATCGTAAATGTGAATCATCTTACCTGTGATATTTTTTGTTAAATACGATAATATATATATTTTTTTTAATAAAATTCCAGATGAAAAGAAAAAGATAGTGAAAAGTAAGAAATATGCCCGTATTCATAATCAGATTTTATATTTAAAACCTCCCTAAGTTCATATTTAAATACTCTGCAGCCAAAAAATAGATCCGTCTAAGTATCTGAAGATAAACTTAAGAAAGCCTTAAATATAAGCTCTGATTATGATGATTTCATTTATACACGTTATCCTTAATCGAGTTTAGTAACATCGGTAATTGTTAGCCTGTAATCACGGCCATTCCATTTTTGTGGTGAATGTTTGTAATTGTTTAGTCTAAGAATTACCAATGTAATAAAACTCGATTAAGGATTCCATGTAAACATAGTTTTCGAATACGGTCAGTAGTACTGAAGAAGTTAAACCACTTAAAGAGTATCGCAGTATAAAATTGATGATACAACGTAGCCATTTTTGTATGGCAATTGTACATATTTTACAGTAATTTCTAATAATGGCCACTTTTTAAGATTCGATAATTTGTTCACTCTAAATACTCCTACACGGGAACTGTCAGAAGGTACAATGTAAAAATTGCATTTATCAATAAATTCTCTTCCAATAATTATTGGAACCTGTAAATGTTCATAAAAAGCTATATTTTCAACTTGAATAATACTCCCAGTAACAGTACCACAGCAATTATTTGATTTTTGGTTCATTATTTTAAACTTTGAAAGTATAACACCCCGATATTGATGTGTACATGCTGATAACACCGGGCCAGTATTATGAGAGTATAAGAACTTTGGAAATTGAATATCTTTTTCTGTAGAGTAATTAGATTCAAAGGACATTATTTCTCCAATTCGGCGTCCAATTTGTTCAAGCGGCTTATTACGTCCTCTGATTTTTCTTTTAATTATTTGCATATAATTTTCAAAAGGAAATGCGAAGACTGTGTACAATGAGAAATCATCTAATTTGTGGACAAAATAATCAGCATCGTCAACTATGTGAATGTTATTATGGAAATTGTGAGTAATAAAATTTTGACCGTACAATATTGCAGTCGATTGAACAAAATGTTTTAAAACAGCTTTGGCAAATTGACGAAGTTCCAACACTTTACAAAAACTCAAGCTTAACAAAATTCTCATTGCAAAATGAAATTCCAAAAAATGAATATATTTCTCTTCACTGAGAATATTTTTCATTACAACTGGCCCTATATACAACATAAATAATCTAAATTCTGTTGCTTTCCACCGTAAAACTATGTGCAACTCTCTAGGTTTTCTTGCAAACTCTACAGGAATATAGCGTTTAAATTGAACAAGATTTGACATTAATTCAATTTGAGTAGTTGAAAGTCTATGAGGAATGGTTCCCTTGTATCACATATGTATTATCATCGAACGCATTACGCCAAGGCATTCCAAGTGTAAATAATCGAGAACAAAATGATGAACAAAATCTAATCCACTAATATTAATAAAAGGGGTATTTTTACGACGAAAATATGGGTCTCTCTGTTGTAAAAAATCTTCACTAGTGCGAGCAGGACTTTCTAAATCAGTAAAGATTCGTCGATTATCTGATAATACCGCGAACAGTGCATCTAGTACAAGAATAAAAACCTGTATGCGATATTATTCCCATTATTAAACTTTTTGCTGGAGCATCGCAAACAAAATAAATACTATTTAATTATACAACATGATTCTCAAAATGAAAGCCAGTTTCATGAAGAATGTTAATTTCTGAAATAAAATCTTTTAAATACTCTTCTAAATTTTCAGGTTTATCTTTACCATAATATATTCCTATAGGAAACACTTTGTTGCGTAATTGTGGAATGGATACTACAGTACATAATATTGGATACACTTGATCAGATGAGCTTTTGAATAAAGGTAATCCATCAATGTTTATTAATAATTTAAAAGAATTTGTGCTTTTTAAATACTTAGGAGCTATTTGTAGTAATTGTTTTTGTAATCCAATGTGAATGTAATAGCCAGGCTCAACGGCCTTTTTAATTATTTTTATTTCTGTTTTCAACAATGTCCGTGCACTGACAGGAAATGTAGCTTCTGATTCATCGGCAAAACAATTGTGATTTTCTTTTAAACCTTTAAGTAAATCTGAAATAGCTTCGTGCGTTATATTATGTTTTAAAACCCAACCGCCAAGAAATTTAAGTATTTTCGAATTCTTAGAAACTGAACTTCTAGATTGAGAACTGTTTGAATGAAATGATGAATACGAGAGGGCATTATCAGAAGAATCAAAATTATCAGAATGATGAGAAAGCAGTATAGAATGAGAAGATTCAGATTGAGAGAGATCAGAATGATAAGAAAGATTTTGAAAATGAAGACAATCCGGAATTTCAGAATTATTGCTTGTAAGGGAAGCGTATTGAGCATTAGGCGATTGGTCTAATTCAATCGAAGAATCAGTTGAATTGGATTCTTGAATATCCTCAGCGTTCAATCTCCGTATTTTAGCTTTTTTGCAAAGCTCATGAAATGATATATCTTTTGGCATCTTGAGTAACTGAAAGTATATGTTTACATACAGAAACTTAAAGATATATATATATATATATATATATATATATATATATATATATATATACCTCCTTATTATTTAAAAGCACTTAAATCAATAAGGCCAATAAAATAAACAAATAATACTGATGTTATTAACAGAGTTGATGGTTTATTAGATTCTTAAATAATTACCATATATAATGGATTTTCGACTTCACTTAGAGTCGGTTTTTTCAACTTCTTGGTATGTAAATTATTAAATCATGCATTTGAACTTGTCTTTTTTGAAAATAAAACAAAGACAGACGTATGATTTAACTATTAATTAGCTTACCTAGAAGTTGGAAAAACCGGTCCTTAGTCTTAAAAAAGTATACTGTTAGAAGCAATGTGTGAATATCACATATGTTTGGCTTGATAGAGAACAGCCTCAGTAAAATAGTACATGAAATCCACGTTATAGCCAGATGGAATTCACGTTTGCACGTGGATTTCACGTGACAATAACGTGGATTTCACGTGGCAATAACATGGATTTCACGTACTGTTTTATTGAGTAGTAACCTGAAAACAGCCCTGAAAAAGACTGGAGAAGCAAAAGAACAAGAAGAAAAGTATACAAAAATTACTCAAAGCTCGGAAGTTAATGCTCAATATACTTACAGTCAGAAAACATTCGTCGATTCCATCCACAATATCGCGGCTGCGATGGCTCGTTATTGGTTATACCGTTCTTTGCAGGTCGAACTTTGTATAGCACTCTTCTTCTTCGTTTTTCTAGCACTCTGCCGAGACACAATACGATCAAATAGCGATATATATCTTATGCCGCCTTAGAAGCAAAGTTATTCCAAAACGTTCGCGAATATACGGTGAGAGATAATCCTTTGTTTGGCACAATGTGGCACAATATGGAAGTAGATGTTGGTAGCCGTTGCGCGCGCACATATATGACTCAGGACACGTCGATCACAGTGCCGTTTTTCCCATTTCACACGCGTGTGCTAGCGGCCAAGCGCCGCAAAGCAGTACCGCGTACGCGCCAGTCTTACGAAAGGTTTGTTCTTTATAGCTGAACTGGCTGCACTACTTCAGAGGTTATCCTTTTCCCTCCGTATTGGAAGGAGAAAGATAACCTCTAAACTAGTGCAGTCAGTTCAGCTAAAAAGAATAGGCCCAATGATCCCCAAGGTCAAACTAATAATATCAGTATATAGAATTTTTTATCCCCTACAATTTTTGTCAAAAACATTTTTTTATAAGATTTATATTTTCTGAGTTATTCAGCTGCTCCGATCTTTCTTCCCTATCCTGTATAAATGTTAAATGAACATCAAATAAATGTTATATAAATATTTATTCCAAATTACTATTTTCAAACAATTAATGTAACATAAATTTTAAATTAATATTAAATAAATGTCTCTTCAAATTATTCAAAAATATTGTTTAGAACGATTTATTAAAGTAAAATAAATATTATAAAACATTAAATAGACGTTACCTTAATATTTTTCTTACATTTGTATTTTAAGTTAAGAATTAACGTATTAAAAGTATAAAATAAACATTTAAAAAAGTTTTATTAATATTTCTTTAAATTATTATTAGAAATAAACAATTAATGTATAGTAATGTAAAATAAATGTTTAATAAATATTTAAAAAATATTATTTGCATGAAAAATGTAATAAATGTAAAAAAAATGAAAAATTAATATTTGAAAAACATTTAAAAAACATTGTCTGCTGATTGGGATAATTAACACTCTTGATTAACAATCCGTAAATGATTCGAAACGTTACATTATTGTTATCGGATTGACAATGTAAAGCACAATTATTGATTCGAGCGACGGAAAAGTCACAACATGTCTACTATACATTAATTTTTTAATTGGCTTTACAGATTTCAAAATATTTTTCCAAAGTTATAGCTTTTCCTATGTTGTATATACGCTAATGCGTACCCCAAAAATGATTTAATGCCGAAAAATAAAATAATTTTAAAAATTTTTTAAATCTGCTTTACCATGAATTTTTTAAATTATTTTATTGCTTGACATTAAATCATTTTTGAGGTACACATTAGCATATATACGTTAAAACTTTAAAAAAGCAGTTTGAAATATATAAACTTTTTCCGTCACTTATAGTGATAAATGAAAAATACAAAAATCGAACAAAAAATTATACAAATCATCCAAATATATTACATATAATTGGCATATTATACAAATCATCAAAGAGTTGGGGGTGTATTCCTACGGTATTTCGTATACCACATGCAAATATTCGTACTGCACTGTCGTAACATACAGTTCATACAAACATAAATATATACTCCTTTTTATGTTTGTATAATAAATAATCACTATATTATACACATTGTATCATAGCGTTAATATTTCTTAATGCTCACATTCTAAATAATATCTAATATTTTACTTTTAGACGTTACTCTGTTTATAACTATCTCAAATTTTGGAAATCTGAGAACAGATTCGAAATCAGCAACCCAAAAGATGCCTATATACAAATTTTTATAAAAATTGAAGAATTTTCGTCTGCCATGTTGGATCCGCCATCTTAAATTCGATAAATCTGATAACAGATTCGTAATCAGCGACCTAAAAAAACCTCAATAAATCAATTTAAACGGGCAATTCATCAAAGGAAATTGTTGTGCTCGGAAGAATAAAAAATTTTTGACTTGGAGCCGCCATATTGGATGTCGCCATCTTGAATTTCTCATGCATTTTGAAGTTTAGGGTCCATGGACGCAAGATTTTCACTCCACAGAGATATCCTCATCCGATTTCGATGCGAAAATATCAAGAGAAAAAATATTTGAGTGAAAAAGTTCGTTTTCTTTTTAAATAAATAAAAATAATTTTTTCGGATCGCATTTTTTTAAAATTCTGATAACATATTCTGAAAGTTCAGTTTTACGTCGGAAATGACTGTTCTCAAATTTTTTCATGACTGATTTTGTAGAAAAAAAAGCCACTGAAAAAAAGTCACGAAAGAGCGTCCGTTCGGGACTTAATGGGTTAATTGTTAATTACTTTATTCCAAATTACACATATTTCACCAACGCCTATAAATGAAAGAGAGATACAATTACGTGATGTAATAAAAGATACTATGTGAGGGTTGTCAGGAGGGTCGAGAGTGGGGAATGAAGGCGACACACGATATCGGGTTAAATAGGTATATTTAATTAGCAACGTGACCACAGGGCACGTGGTCATAAACAGAACGCGAATGTGTGTTACTGGTATTTATACTTATTATCACAAAGCGCCGGGGAACGTAACTTAAAGCAAACCGGACGCGTATACAATGACTTGAACGGACAGACGGAAAAAACCCGGGAAAACGACCGAAGGGAAGACGATGCTATCACTCTCGCGGCCGGGATTCAAGTCCCGAGATCCGGGCCGCGCTCGAGCATGCCGGCGCGCGCATAGTTCCGCGGAGGGATATCTCGCACGCCGCGTGATACAGCGCCAAAAGTGGCGGGCTTTACTGGATTGTGCCTTACAATTATAACAAATGCAATAGATGACGTATCATTTGATGTACATATTGATACTGTCTTAGAATTTTATTCTACTCTTAAATTGCGCAGCTGTTACGTAAAAAAATAATACATATAGTAATATATATAGGGAATATAATATATAAATAGATAACATAAATAAAACGTAGATATAAGATAGATGTTCGCGAAAGATTGTGTGCGCCGGCGGCGAAAAAGCATGCTTTCCGTCGGGCACGATTGTACTCGAATCTTAAGTGAACCCGCGGGGTGGCAGCACCTCGCGGCGCATGAATATTCATACGCGGCCCCGCTTGCGGCGCTTTTGGGCCAGCTTCCGGCTTCCTTCAGCTTGCTCGAGTCTTCGTAGCGTGCGGTTCGATTTACGGGAGCTCTCAGCTTGCATTTAATTATCTCATTAGCCCTGGCGATTGTGCTTGTGTGTTGAAAGTAATGCGCGTTGCATTACATTGCTTTGCTCAGTGAACGTTGTCTCATTGTGTCCCGCGAATAATTTTCAATAAAGACTCTAGGTTTTCTCACAGTTACGGATACAGCCTCACGGCACGTGAGACTCGCTGCGCGGTCGCCAAGTGCTCACATCGATTCCGAGACACGGCTGTATTACTTGTATCATACACTCTCAAGGGACTTGCTCAATCATAGTGAATATCGGGCATTGCGATTACTGGTCAACTTTACTTTCTGTTATTTCGTGCTCAGCTCATCTCTGTTATTGCTTCGCGCTATCTTTGACTGACTTTGCACGTGGCCGTGCTTGCTTTTTGTACAACAGCCCTTTGGTACGTTGCGCATTCCGACCAATTGGCTGCCCTCCCATACAGCACATAGTCGACTAAAAGATAACTAAAAGATGACAAATTTTTGGTACAGACATCTTTTAGTCTGAGCATATAGACGACGAAAAGATGACTAAAAGACGACGAATGTAAGATGACGAAGTAAAAGTCATCTTACAGCCTTCAGCCATAAGACGTCTAAAAAATATGAATTTTAGACATTTTTTAGTCATCCTTTAAAATAATATTTTGGATATATTTTCGTTAATATATTTAATAAAAATAATTGATCATATTTATCACGTATCAGTATTTATCACGAATATCTATAATATATTAACAGTAGGTTTTCAGTATGTTTCCATTATGTATGGTAATTGCATACAATATTATGTTACTTTTATATACACTTTTGTATGCACACATACATTTATTTGATTAGGTTATATTGATTTGTGTACTGTGTTATTTAAAAAAAATATATATTTAAATTAAGAGCATCTATTTCCACATAAATTAGAGGCCTTGTTGAGATTACGTTCAACGCACATACGCGAAGAAACATTGTGCTTTGATTAGTTAGAGGATGAATTTTAAGCTTATTTATATAGTTTCAGAAACGGATTTTACTTACGAGAAAACGAATAATCCTTGCGACTCCTAGCGGCGTGAACTGAACTTATGCGAGTTTGTGGCTATCTAACCTAACCAAGAAAAAGCGCTTTCTTGCAACGCGACGATTTTTTATGAAAAAATTTTATAAAAATTTTAAAATAATATTACTTATTTTGTTACACTCATTGCTACACATATATTCATTAATGACTCATTTTTGCATAATTATATTATTATATGCTGTTAGAGATATCTTTTAGGCATGTTTCATCTTGCCGAAAGGAGGACCAAAAAGACATCTTTTCGTCAACTGAAATTAATTTTGACTTTTTGAAGACATCCTTTAGACGGCTTCTAAAAGATGACTTTTCGTGTGATCGGAAAGACATCTTTAGATGTCTTGCCGAAAAGATGACCTAAGAAAGATATCTTTTCGTTATCTTTTAGTTTTATGTACTGTATGTGCTCTTATTCGCGATTAAACATCTTCGGCAATTAAATCGAGATTGTGTTAATTTTATTTTCCATCCTTCCAATTCCCATTCAAAATCTTGAACAATAGATGTAAAACAAAAATATGTTAATTTTATAGGACTATTACTTTGTAAATACTAGATACGTAAGAAGTCAATTTTATTGAAAATTTTTTTAATTAAAAAAATTTTGATTCCAAAACTAAATAGCATAATTAAATAGAGGTATTTATACTGTAAAATTTTTACATAAAACATTTTTTTATATTTTGTTTAATTTACGAGATTAATACATCAAAAAAGGCAAAAATGTCTTTGAAGAGTACTTTCACCCCTTCAAATCGTTTTCGGGCACCAACTGAAATTTCTAAATTTATGTACTTACTCTCTCTTCATTTATGCCAAGTTTCATTAAAATTGAAATTTTAATGCAATAAATAATCAAGCATAGAGAGAGTAGTAGTAGTAGTAGTAATCCGTTTATTTTATGTCTTGCGGCCTTAAAAGTAGGTTACATGTGTTTAATTTGTATCAGTATATTCGGGGTATTTCTTTCTTTATTTGTGTTTTCTCTCCTTTTCCTGTCATGGTCCATTCAAGTTCATCTCGTTTTCTTTCTGGTCCTCTTCTTCTCTCCTCGCCGGCACCAAACGCATCCATTGCGTTCCCTCCTCTCCTCCTCTTAGGATTGTCCTCATCATTGATTTTTCCCTTTCCAGTTCTTTACATTCTCTTAACATGTGTTCTATTGTTTCTCTTTTTTCTTTACATATCCTGCATCTCCTATCTTTTTCATCTTTCCAGTATTTATTTTCTAACTCCTCATTACCGCATCTAAACCTTGCTATCATTGCTTGGTCTCTTCCTTTGTATTCCTCCTTCAGGTATTCTTCTCTTTCCCTTTCTCTTAATTCTCTGTATCTTCTGTTGTACTTCCCGTTTACAATTCTATCATATTGCTCCTGCAATTGGCTCTCTCTGTCTACCTGCGCCAGCATTTCTGCTAGCCTTAGGTCTCCGATGCATCGCGTTCTCATCTGCTCCCTCTTTATCCCCTTTCCTTCATAGTATCTTGTTCTTTCTTCTTCCTATCTTGATCTCTTCTTTTGTCCATTCATTTCCTTCCAGCATTCCATTAATATCTTGTTTATCATTCTTGTTCTACCTTTTTCTTCATATCGCACTGTTCTTCTTGCCACTTCAACTCTTATTTTGTCTGTCTTTGTTTCTTCCAATACGATATGTGTAGGTGTGTTAAAATCCAGTCCTAACGTTCATTTTATATATTTTACTTGTAGTTTCTCTAGTTTTCCTTCCTCCTTCCATCCCCACACTTCTGCTGCGTATAACATGATGCTCTTCACTAGGCTCTCGAAAATCTTCATCCTTTTCATGTTGTATGGCGAACTAGTGGACTGTATTTCGAATTTCGAGCAGGAAGGGCGAAAGCAGGGACAAATAATGAGCGAGAAAAAGATATATTAAAGATATATTAGATCAATGAAGTTTAATTGATATTATTAACAAGAATTATAAAAATGAGTAATCTTTGGTTAAATTATAATGATTCGGGTAATTATCATGAAAGCATAAAGTATAACAAAATTAAATACATAAATAAATAAATTATGAGAAAACGTACATAACTAATCTAGAAGCTTATCATAACTTGTTAAATGATTTATAGAATAAAAACTTAAAGAATAGAAATATCTTTGGGAATTATTTCACTATACATATATGTATATCTTCAAATATAACTTGTGTTGTATAAAAGTAAAATAGTATTCGAACGCTTCTCTCTTTCATAACACATAAAAGAAAATACTTATAACAGAGAAATACATATAACAAAGAAAACCTTCAAATGTAATAATGAATCAAGGTGTACGTTACCGAATCGTTGATAAAATTAATATAATCGAGTTTTATTACTCTATTTGGTCAGTATCGGTCTTAGAATAAGCAATTTGTTGTAATCCTTGGTGGGTTGTTCCGTTGTTCTGGATTGTCCTTTTGTCTGAATCGGCTATCTCTCTCCTTGTTTCCTCATGACAAAGGCAGCGTCCAGTAAAGATGGCGGTTTCCCTTGGAAACGCCACGTGTGCTGTGTTCCTCGAGACTTTCTATAGGGGGAGGAACACAGTGCCCTTGGCAATGGTGATACGATCCTGAACGGATCGCTATGCTCGTTGCGAGCGATAGTGTGAGATCCCTTGGATCTAGATAATGCTCGCTGCGAGCGATCGTGGGAGATCCCTTGGATCTAGCTGCTCAGAGAGCGAGAATGCTATAGCAAGATGGCTGGGAAGCCCGAGAATATCTTTCTGAGAGCGAAAATAAACGAGCGAGATGACCCGAAGGCCCGCTATTTCTCTAATTGCTTAGAGTGTAAGGCTCGTTCTCAGACACTCAGTAGAAGGACACAACAATGAGAATGCGCACTTGTTCGAGAGAACACTAGAGATATATTTTTGAGACATAACCGGCACGTGCACGCGCTAATCGTACTCGAAAACGGAATGGTCGAGGCCCAGCGCGTCCTTCTCGCAAGCGGACCCCTGCGCGTCCCACCTGCACACGCCTCCTGCGCGCGACACAGGACTAATGCCAACTGAGCTATTTCCAGTCTAGAGAGAGACTAGCATAGATATCTCACTGTTTAGCGATAACTTTAAACACATGTAGTTATTTTTAAATCTTCTTTCCCCTATTCCCCATGTCTGTTTCATTGCCATCATTGTTTTTTTCATTGTCTCTCATAGAGAGAGTATAAAGGGTGAATTTAAAAAAAAAATTTTTTTTTCAAAAAATGAATAGCGTCTTATTATAAATAGAGATATTTTTACAGTAAAACTTTTATATAAAACATTTTTTAATATTTTATTTTATTTACGAGATATATCGAAAAAAGCAAAACTGTTTCTACTAATTTTCTACTTTTCTACTTTTCTATATTTGAAGGGTGATTTCACCCCTTCAAAACGTTTTTCAGCACCAACAAAAAATTGCTAAATTCATGTGTTTATCTTCTCTACATTTATGCCAAGTTTCATTAAAATCTGAATTTGACACTTCGCGAAGTTCCCTTGTTAGTTTCGAGCATTTATAGCCGAAGATATCTAAAGTTACAAAAGACAAATAAAGAAAATTAACAAAATTTTAAAATCCACATTTGAACTACTTCACTAATCTAAAGAAAAGACAGTTACAGAAAAATAAAAAAAGACAAAGTTAATGTTAAAGATTTCTAAAATTGATAATAAAATTATTAAAAACTATTAAATTTTGGAATTGCAACGATTATAATATTTTGAATTGTCTCAGGAATATTGAAATGGGTGAGTGTTACAATTAATGTTTTGTTAAATTAACCAACACAATATATATATTACTATAAAATAAATTCGACATTACAATATATAATTACTATCTCTATATAAAATAAATAATAGAAAAACTTTTAAATTTTGAGTTATAACAAATTAATTTATAACACTATTAAGATTAAGATTTAGAAGGCAGTAGACCGGGGGGGGGAGGACCCCTACCAGAAAGCCCTCCCTACGACAGGCAGACCCTGTCCATTGTGTCTCCCTGGCAAGCCCTTCTCAGTCGAGACCGATATTTCTCCAGAAGAGAAGAAGGCTTTTGACTGAGAGGTCTCTTATCTCCTGCGGCTCGAGAAATGCAGAGCCCAGCAGCCTGTGTCTTGTCCTGGCATAAGCCGGACAGTCCCTAAGGATATGGAGGCTTGTCTCTTCCGGTGCCTCACAACGTCTGCAGTTGGGCCTGTCACTGAAACCCATTTTGTGCAGATGGTAGTTGAGAGTGCCATGACCAGTAAGAATTTGTGTTGCTAGTCTGGCCTCTCGCCTATTTAAGCCCCTGATACAGGCAGCGAGATCCCTCCTGGGCGCATCCCCCAGCAGTGCTCTGGACTACCTACATCCGGCCACGCTTTTCCATGAGAGCAGGTGCTGGTCCCGCAGCCAGCGGGTGATCCGTTCCCTGCCAAGACAGCAGGAGATCCCCACCGCCGGCTCCGGACCCATCATCCTCATCTCTGACCCCTCTCTTGCGAGTTCATCGGCATTTTCATTACCTTGGACTCCCGAGTGCCTCGGCACCCATACCACAGTCACCTCGTTGTCAGCCGGCAGGTCCTCCAAGGCCTGCCTACAGTCCCTGACCAGCCTGGATGAGATTGTCGAAGAGCACAGGGCCTTAAGGGCCGCCTGACTGTCTGAACAGATACTGATGCGTTTCCCTCTCTCTCCATCGGAGAGAAGAATCTGCACCCCACAAAATTGCAATAACCTCCGATTGAAAGACGGTATCATAACTACCGAGTGGGACCGATTCCCTGATCCCTTTCCTTCGGCAGTAGATGCCAGCCCCGGATCCCGAGCTAGTCTTGGAGCCGTCTGTGAAAAGAATAAGCTTACTGCCCAGCACCGCGTCCCGCGAGTCCAGCCATTCTTCTCGCTCCGGAAATCGTACCTTGTAGGTCCTTTCCAGGGAACGTAGAGCAGTCATACTATTTTGCCTCATCCCAAAAACCGGATGGTTCAACAACCCCTTGGGGAACTCGGTATGTCTGGTACCAGGCCTCCACCTTCCCTCGCAGTCTAGTCTAGGCAGCAGATGCTGCCCCAGCCACAACCGCTAGGTGCAGAGGCCCAATCCCCAGCAGAAACCCCATAGCTGTCACGGAAGTGGTCCTTATGGCGCCCAGGGTCCCTCTAAGAACCAGGGCCCTGATCCGCTTCAAAAGCCCTCTCACCGTTGGCATCATGACCCTAGGCCACCACACCACCGCGGCGTAGGTTAGCCTGGGCCGAAGAATGGCAAAGTAGATCCAATACACCATCTCTGGGCTAATCCCCCAAGTCTGGCCGAAGATCCTTCAACACATCCAGATGTACGAGATGACACTCTTGTACCGACTCTCAAGATGCTCCTTCCACATCAGCTCCCTATCCAAGATGACTCTTAGATACTTCACGGATGCGGCCGGCTCCAACCTGACACCACCCAGAACAGGCCCTGTTATAGAGCCTATCTGGTACTTGCGAGTGAATATGACGAGATCAGTCTTCCGGAGGTTTACCGAAAGGCCCTAGTTTCCACACCACTCCTGCACAATCTACAGGGCCCCTTGTGTGAGCTCCATGAGCGTATCCAAGAAGGAGCCTCGTACCTGAATCGCCAGATCGTCGGCATATCCCTGTGCGTAGAAGCCCCTCCTGTTGAGGCTTCTTAGGAGCCCGTCGGCCACCAGGCACCAAAGGAGTGGGGACAGCACCCCCCCCTTGAGAGCAGCCTCTGCTAACCCAACCACCCACACCTAGAGCAGGTGTTACCTAGAGCGGTGACTTGTCACTGGAGCATGCTTTTAATCCAGCCTATTACTCTGTCCGGGACGCCTCTGTGAGAAGCCTCCCTACACACGACTTCATGCGCCATTTTTAAAGGCACCCTCAATATCCAGGAAGATTCCTAACGCGTAGCCTCAATAAGAGCCACCAATGAGTGAAGTGCCGTTTCCGTCGAGAGCCCCACCCTGTATGCAAACTGATTCTCGTGCAGCGGATGCCGCACCAGAATGACATCCCTCAGGTATGCATCAACCAGCTTCTTCAACGTTTTCAAAAGGAAGTATGTCAAGCTAATTGGTCTGAAATCCTTGGCAGAGATGCAGCAAATCCTACCGATCTTGGGAATGAATACCACTCTCGCCAGTCTCTCCAGGTCTTAGGCGTGTAGCTTAAGGTCAAACACGCCCTTAGCGTTCGCGTGAGGGGGCCGATGATCTGATAGAGCCCCTCCTGTAAGAGTGCCGGGAACATGCCATCGGGTCCCTCTACCTTGAATGGCTTAAAGGTTCCAATGGCCCACTTGACTCTGTTAGGTCTGACAATCCTTGCCGCTAGTGCCCAGTCCTCCCCCCGAGCTTTTGTAGAGAATCCCGGTACATCTGTCCTTGATGTCTTCCCCTGGGTTCTCTCGAAACCAGGAAAGTTAGTTTCCAGGAGATGAAGTAAACAGCGTTCTCCAGAGGCCAGGCTACCATCCGGCAGCCGCACAGCCTGCAGGTTGGAGTCCGAGTTCCTGGCCAAGATTCTACACAGTCTGGAGGTCTCAGGGACCTCCTCCATGGATTCACAGAACTTTCTCCAGCTTTCCTTCTTGGCAGAGGCTATGGCTTCCTTATAGGCCCTTTGGGACCTCCGGTAGGTGTCCCAGTCAGTGGGGAGTCCCATGCTCCTGGCTCTGTTCCATGAGCGCCGAGCCTCCGTCCTGAGCCCTTGCAGAGCCGGCCCCCACCACTGGACCTTTCTATTCGATCTTACTGTCCTTTTGGGAGTTTTTTTCGTAGCTGTCGACCAGAGCCCCCCGTAGAAGTTTTACGCAGCGCTCGATCTCTTCGCCCGTCCCTTCGCCCGTGCCTCTTCGGAAAGCCCCCAAGTCCGACTTCAAGGTCCCTTCGAAAAGAGATCCAGTTCGTCTTCCTTGGGTTCCTTCGCTTAACAGTCTCCGGCCTTACGTTCGTGATTCCAAAGACTATCTGTTTATGGTCTGAGAGAGAGGATTCGCTAGAAACCCTCCATCCCTTAATACTGTCTAACACGTTCCTGGAACACAGGGTGAGATCAAGGACCTCATTCCTGGTCGCCATGTGAAAGGTTGGCTCGTTTCCCCTATTCAGGATCTCCAGGTTAGTGGTCACCAGATACTCCAGCAGCTTTCCTCCCCGCTCGTTGATATTGGTGCTACCCCAGACCGTGTGGTGCGCATTCGCATCACACCCCACTATCAGCGGCAGCTCCTCTTTTCGACAGTGGTCTACCAGCTCCACCACTGGAACTGGAGGGAGTGAGTCCTCTTCGTGCGGAAAGTACCCAGAGCACACCACCAGCCTTTTCACGACGGTATCCGCTCCAGTGAGCTCCACCGTCACCGCCGCAACATCCCTGGAACAGAACTCCGGCATTAGTTGTGCTTCCATGCCTTTGACCGTAATTACGGCCCTAGGCCTAGGACTCTGTGGGGGTCCTGAAGAGTCTGCCACACGCCGCGATCCCTCTGATGCAGTCCTTGAAGACCCATGGTTCCTGTAAAAGTAAATAAATATACGTGTGTGCACCACAGTCATGCTCCTGGCTAAAACTGCCGAGGCGCCTTTGCTGTGGTGCAGATTAATCTGGGTGAAGCCCACCACCGCCATGTCCACTTTATGGAGGACACGACTCAGGTTGGACCTCCACTTAACCCTACCCCTCTTTGCTACGCGGCCCACGCAGATCTACGACAATCTGCTCGAGCCCGTAGCTGAGCCGATAGTCCAGCGTCCTCA
This sequence comes from Tetramorium bicarinatum, assembly GCA_928718305.1. NCBI lineage: Eukaryota > Metazoa > Arthropoda > Insecta > Hymenoptera > Formicidae > Tetramorium > Tetramorium bicarinatum. Next base: position 13,794,012 of record OV788319.1, read on the forward strand.
GTTTGAGAACGCTGGACTCCGGTACCCCGAAAATAAGGTTCCTCCCCATAGGAGAGGCCCCTATATTCTCCGCGAAGACGTGCCAAGCCGCTGTAGTGATGCCCGGGTTCTGCCTCTCTAGCAGCCCCAGAACCTCCGCCGCAGGCACCGGGGGTCCCGGTACCCAGACAGAAACCCTGTGCCGCCTTTGAAGCGCCTCCAGGCCCACCACGCTAAGCCTAGCCCCTTCCCAGGGCAAGATGTGCCCAATCCGCTCGGAAAGCCAATTGAGCGCCATCTCGCTCTCTCCTCTGACGACCACGGCCCCACTCCTCAAAGTGGCTGGTGCCGTGAACCTGGGCAGAGGATCCTCCCTGATCCCCGCCATCTCCTTCACTATCAACCCCCTCAGCAAGGTCAACTGCTCCGGAGTTATAACCCTGTCCGGGTACCCCTCCGCAACAATCGCCTTCGCCAATGGGTCCGCAGCGTAGGTCCCAGTTTCCTGAGCCCTAGGCTTCTTGTTGACTCGTCCCGCCGAGGGGGGGATATCAGCAGAGCCCGGTCGGCCTCTTTTTCCGACGTGCTCCTTCTCCACCTCCCTCAGCGGCGTGTCCTTTGCCAAAGAAGGTCCAAGAGTCGGCCCTGCTAGGGCCCTCTCCTTTACCTTCCTTGCTCTCCTCTTTTCGGCTCCGCATCGGTTCCTCTTTTGAGGACCCGAAGCTTCGCCGTTCCCGGAGCCGTTCCTTTCCGGGCCCTGAAGAGCTCGGTCCGGAACTGACACCGATCCCTCCACGGATGTGAGCCCTTGCAAGCCCTCATCCTTGTCCCTCGAATCATTGTTAATTTCGTCAATTTCCATTTTGTTCCCACGAGTCGCGGGGAACAATGGTCAACCCGAGCAGAGCCCCGCCTTGCCTGGGCAAGGCTAAATACTCTGGGGTGTCGCCCGGTACCCCAGAGGCATCGTTCGAGACACTGCTCCCCCGGTGCCATGCAGCCATCACCACGATTGCTCCCAGCTTGGCTTGGGGAGTTGGTCAGCGGCGGGGCTTTCCCGGCCCACTGTTTGGGGTTTTACGCCCGCGGAGCCGGTTATAGCACACCACTATCCAGGTCCTACCCCGAAGTCCCACGAACCGGCTCGCTAGACCCGGAGGACCCTGGACGTCCTCCTATCCGCCACCCGGAGACGCTCCCGATAGGCGGCTCAACCCACGGGTATAACACTATTACAGAATAAAGAAATTGAATAGAAATTCTTAAAAAGAAAAAAGATATTAAACAGAGAACACATTGCTGATTTCCTGTTTTCTAACTGTATTGAAAATTCTTCTTCACTAACATTTTCAGTCGTTTATATGTACTCGAACTTTTTGTGTTAAATATTTTTGAAAATAAAAAATTAAAGTAAAACGTAATCGAATATAAATCTAAAATTCAAATATAATAATCTAAAGAAGCAATGAAACTCTTATAGTAATAGACAAAAAGAGATTAAGTTAAGTTATTAAGTTTAAAAATTTACAAAACGAAATATATCACTGAAATATATTTTCATTAACATTTCGATCGTAGCGTGTTATACATATAGAATTGTATAATGAATAATTAACTAAAAATTCGATAATCATTCTTTGAATGACTTAAACGATGTAAAGTAAGACATAGCGATTCGCATTATCTAAAATCGAATGTAAAAGAAGTATGAATTGATTTATTTATGCACATATATTATATTCTTATAAAAAAGTAACATCACAACTTTGTATATTTTACTTACTGCCGCATAGGTCGTAATACGTAATGGAATCACATTTCCTGCATTCAATTGACATGGAATATTACTTCTGTAAAGAATTATCATCAATAAAGTTTTTAATCGAGGCGAGAATTTGTACCATTCTGCAGCATATCTGTAATTATAAACCAGCAACTGCTTTTAATTAAATTTTTGAAAAAGAATTATCAAAAAAATAATTTGCTACAATTAAAGTAATTACAAATATTTCACGTACATTAATTACATCTTTTAATTGTGTTATATTAAAAGTATGTTGTACTTTAAATCAAACTTGAATTAAATTATTAATTCAACAGGTCTTACGAATGCTTATAACTAAATTATTACTTTTGTTTAAAAGATAGTTTCAACATTGCCAAATATAATAAGATATGAAATAATTATTACGCTCGATAAAATATATTCTGACTTTCGTCTATTAATCTCTGGCCAGAGTAGCATATAATCATCAAGTCAGATATCAATGTTGCGAACACAAGCGTGAATTTTAGCAGTTGCTGCACTTGATCAAGCACATAAAGAATCTGTAACATAAATTTAAAATATTTTATATAATTTTCCGAATAATAAGTATATTTTTATTCAAGCTATATAAAAATTTCACATTATACATAGATAGTAAAAAGTTTTAAGATCCAGATTCAAAATTAAGATAATTACAATTGTTTATTTTTATCAATATTGAAGAAAGTTTTATATCTTATTTAGAATTTACAAATTAAATGAACTCACTGAGTGAGATTCGATTGTAATTATGCGAGGGGTCTCGTCCGGATGGATTTACAATGTAGTCGTGCTTTTGCACGCCGAACTAACAGATTTTCAAAAGAAAAATTGCACCGCCAAAGAAAAAAGGGGCGATCAATGCATCGCCCCGCGATCTCGCTCGTTTACATCGCTATGTACTCACGCTCGCCTGCGCTGCTGCGCTCGCACGTACGGCATGTATTTCATAGTTCAAAAAGAATAACTGACTAGCAAGTCGCTGTAGCTACTAAATAGGGTGAGGATACAAGAAACAAAAAGTTTTAGGGTGGGATGGATCCATCCGGCCTCGCATAATTACAATCGAATCTCACTCAGTGAGTTCGTTTAATTTGTAAATTATGCTTAGGGTCTCGTCCGGATAGATTTACAATGTAATTGTTCAAAAAAGCGAACTGTCTGGCAGTGCAGAAAAAGGAAAAATGGACAAACAAACAAATATCGGTTCGTAAAAACGCATACAGTGTGAAGTATCTTTCAGGATGAGATGATATTAACGCTTGAAGAAAGAATGGAATTGGTAAACGCATCCGCATCGACGATTGGGCGGTTATAAAAAGTAGCGAATACACGCGATTCTCCCGACCAACCCGCAGCCCTCTTTATTAAATCAACCGGGACGCCTTTTTTGGCCGCTAAGGATGTGGATGCATGACGAGTACTATGAGCTGTAAAAGCCTCATTAACACCGCAGATTGCTAGGACGCTCCGAATCCATCTGCTTATTGTCTGAGAACTCACAGGGCCGTACGGCCGTTTAAATAGCCAAGATAAGCAAAGAATCACAGTCTTGCGAACGTAATCTTAACGTACGTTCCAAATAATCCGTAAGGAGATTTATTATACACAAGTTGTTATGACCCGTGAAGCGTGAGAAAACAAGAAGGGGTTGAGAACGACCCGGAGTCTTGATCCGATCTGATATCCTAATAAGGACTTTATTTACAGTTAAGGAAATTTGAGAAAGTTTAATTGCAATCAACGTTTAGCAACGCTGACCAGAGCATAAGGCTAAGAGTGACACGAATTTTTTTCGTGAGCAATTCTAACGAAAGGTTCTGATGAGGGAACCATGAATCTAATTTCGCAATTACAGGGGCCGGATCCCATATAAAATCGTATTTAGGGTGCGATGGTTTTAACGCTCCCGCCCCCTTGCAGAAACGTCGTATCAGCGGATGATTTCCAATTTCGTTTACGGAGACTAATGAAATTGCGGAACCTTGAAGTGTTAAGCAAAGAATATGAACCTGCGTTTTCTAATTCCATCGCCAGGTAGGTGAGGAAATCCTCCACTTGTGGAGAGAATGGATCTAACTTACGCGCTTGGCAAAAACTCCACCACGATCGAAAGGGGCGCGAATATTGTTGAATAGTTGACGAGGCGAGTGATGCTAGCATTGTATTCAGTGCGGACTCTGGAACCTGTCGTGCCTCAAACGCCTGCTGGATAATTTTCCTGCCGCCAGGGAAAGGGATTTCGCCACAGGATGCTGGGACCTAAGCGGGGCGGAAAGAAAAGCATTAGATGGTGAAAAAATTAAAGGCTCGTCAGACAGAAGACGCTGGAAAAGAGGGAATCAGTTGTGAGGGCCACCAGGGCACAACAACAACGCCCTCTGCATGATCGTCTATTATTTTACGGAAAACTCTGGGGAGCAAAATAAAGGGAGGGAATGCATAAAAGAAGAAACCCTCCCAAGAGAGAGTGAAGGCGTCAACAGAGGAGGATCCCGGATCCGGGAGCCATGAGACGTATGTGTCACACTTTATATTTATGAAGGATGCAAAGAGGTCGATATCAAAAGGACCGAAACGTCGAAAAATCGCTGTGTAAGCTGTGTCTGATAAGGACCATTCAGTATTTGAGTCTAAACGCCTTGACTCTCTATCCGCAATAACGTTCTCCGCCGACGGTATATAAGATGCGAAGAGGAAGATGTTCCTCTCCTCGCACCATTGCCAAATGTTTCTAGCGATCGACGAGAGAAGAGGAAATCTAATAGAACTAAAGCGATTGATGTAAGATAACGCAGTCGTGTTATCGAGTCTTAGAAGAATGTTGCAGTCTCGGCAAGCGTGTGCGAAGGATTTGAGAGCGTAGAACGCTGCTGTCAACTCCAGTGCATTAACGTGTAGATGACATTCAGCCTCAGACCAAAAACCGTGAATGCTGTTGTGAGAGCATGAGGCGCCCCAGCCAGTGAGCGACGCATCTGAAAAAATTTCCAAACAGTATTTGCCTGCACGAATAAAGTTCTTCTGATATGGGTCAGACAGAATCAAAAGCCACCACTGAAAATCCTCGTCGAGCGAGGGAGGTAGCTCCATTCTGGCCGCGAAATTGTTCGACGATCTCTCTAAGGCGAGGAATTTCTCTCTTTCCAAGGCCTTAGTGTAGAGAAGGCCGTACTGAACCGTTGGACAGATAGATATAAGAGAGCCGATTACGCTCGTAAGATCCTGAATGGAACAATGAGATTTACTTGAAAAAGTAGAAAGAAGCGAGTAAAGCTTCCTTCCACGCTGCTCTGGTATGGCAACGGACTGCTGGACAGAATTAAAGATAAAACCCAGATACTTACGCTCGTGGGAGGGCTCAAGTTCTGATTTATTAAAATTGATAACAAACCCAGGTGAAGAAAGGAGTTTAATGTGAGCCTGGACATTCAAGCGGCAAGCGGTTTTGGAGGGAGCCAGCAGCAAGAAGTCATCCAGATACAAGACAGACTCGTGGCCTTGAGCACGAAGGTGGGCGACTACAGGGCGCAAGAGCTTCGTAAAGATATATGGAACTGTGGCGAGTTCAAAAGGTAAGGTCGAGTATTCAAACGTCCTACCTTTCCATTGGAAACGAAGAAACTTTCTATGTTCCGGATGAATGGAGATTAGAAGATACGCGTCCTCGAGGTCAATGGAAGCCACCTGAGATCCGGGTAACATGAGGCGAATAACCGTACGCCAATCTTCTAGTTTAAAATGCGGGGGTGAGAGGAATAAATTCGGGTACTTTAAATTTAAAATAAAACGCATACCCCCAGAAGCTTTTTCTTTCAAGAAAAAAGAGGATAAAAATTGAAATTCTGAAGGTTCTACTTGCGTGATTGCACCCATATTAATGAGGCGCTGAATTTCTTTGTCACAGTGTAATTCGACTGAGGAGGAAAACTCCGGCTGTTTGAGAAAAGGGCGCGTTGATGGAATGAAAGAGAAAGGGATTCTGTAACCTCGCACCGCATCCAGAACTTCGGGATCCGAGGTAAGAAGCTCCCATTGACGAGCAAAATGCCTCAGTCTGCCTGCTTTTCTCACCTCCATCAACGACGATGACGGGAGCGAGACGCTGATCTCCGAGACCAGTCCCTCGTGTGACGTGCCCCACTCCGACGAGCCGGGAGATTGTTCCGTCGAGTGGGGGCCTTCCCGTTTTCCGGAATTGCAGTTGATTTAGACTGCGGCTGCATACGAAAGGGATGGGACGCTGCCTTGTTGACCGCGGGTTTAGGCTTGGAAGTTAGGTCTTTGGTTACTTTTTCACAGGCTTTAGCCTCCTTGACGTCTTCTGCGAAAGAGCTGCCGAAGAGCCAAGAATCAATCAGAGCCGAATCGGCTGTGTTCTTGCCCAGGAAATTCAAAGCTGGTTTTATAAAGGCTCGTCTTTGTAGCGAAAGACGATGTTAAACGTCGGCCAATAAATAGATTCCCTCAGCAAAGAGTTGAATCGCCTTCCTACCTTCTTCAGGAAGACACTGGTCTATTTCTTCCGACATCAAGATGGAGATTCCCGAACCGAAGGCGTTTAAGGCCGCAGCAAACTGGGTCTGATGTGAAAACCGAACTTTGTCCCTTTTCAGGGCGTATGCTGAGCCCTTCAAGGTTGTTAAGAGAACTTTATTAAGTTTGGGCGGACCTAGTATATAGCGAGGTCGCCCTTAACCTCATGATTGGAGAGTAATTGAGTCCTGAGGGCATCCTCAAGACCGTTGCACGCCGTCTCGCGAACGAAGACGAACGCGGTCTGATCCCAGGATGAGGTGGGAGAAGTATCCGTGCGGAGTCCGAATAGCTCAGATGCTCTCTTACCCGTTTCGTTCGCAGATGTGTCTGGCGCCGAAGGAGAGGCAAAAGATACAGCTCGTGTATCTGAAGCAGGATCTGTGGATAATGTTAATGCAAATAAGCGCTACCGAGGAGATCGATCGGAATCGTTCCCTCTATGCCAAATTGCGGCCCTGCCGGCAAAAAGGGTCAACGAGGGAAACGCACCTGGTACAGAGCCCCGGCTCAAATGAGCCGTCCGATTCCTCATTGGAGCGCTTATCTTCTGCATGGAGCACGGCGACCACTGGATGTGATAAAGTAACTTGATCATCTGTTGGCACAGGTTGCGATGACCTGACGTCCTCGGCCGTCTGCACCGTCTGCGACTGTTCCAACGCCGATTCAGGACCCGGATGTGACACCTCGTCAAGGAAACCTTGATCGTCATTCGACGGTCTGCGATGGGCAACTAGATGCGGCCCTTCCGTTTGAGGAGAAGAATCTCCCGGAATTTTAGACAAAATCGACGAGGGGATATGAGAATTAGCCTCGATCGCGGCAATTCGAGTCCCCTGATTTTCCAGGATCGTTAAAATGCGGTCGACACTCGCGGAGAGAGACACTTCTCGAGAAGACGATTTGATATTGTCGCGACTGATATCACGAGAGGATTCACGCGAATAAACGCGCTTGTGACGCTTATGCCTTCTAGGAGATTTAGAACGGCATCGCCGCGACGACTTACCCATCTTGAGCCTGGAATGAACCGAAAGATAACCAAAAAAGATGGAAGAACCGATATTGATCTGTAACGTTCGACGAACAGAAACACAATGAAATACATGCCGTACGTGCGAGCGCAGCAGCGCAGGCGAGCGTGAGCGCATAGCGATGTAAACGAGTGTGATCGCGGGGCGATGCATTGATCGCCCCTTTTTTCTTTGGCGGTGCAATTTTTTTTTTGAAAATCTGTTAATTCGGCGTGCGAAAGCACGACTACATTGTAAATCCATCCGGACGAGACCCTAAGCATAATTTTATTTTTTCTGTACAAATTTGATTTTAGGTATTATTCTTTATACATTAACCCTTTAAGTTCTACATATTTCTATCAGACCGATTTTTTTAAATGTTTAGATTTTTCGGATCGATGATTACAAATCTGAAGTCAGATTTCCAAAATTCAATATGGCCGATTAAAAATGGCGGATCGAAAATTCAAAAAATTTTTAATTTTTGTAAAAATTACTACCGAGGGGTTTTTCGGATCGTTAATTACGCTAATTTCAAGGCTATTCATTCATGAATATGTAAAAGTTTCGAAAAAATGATAATAAAAAAATTGTATAAAAATATTGTAAAATATTAAAAATAAAAAACAAAAACAAGAAAAATTAAAAAGCAAAAGAAAAAAATTAAAAAATAATGAAATGGGACTATAAACTCGCTACGTCGTTAGTTCCAAGTAATGCTAAAAGCGAATTATATTACTATTTCCATAAAATTAATAATCTACATAATATTTTACTTACTATTTTACATATAACATATTTCAGTTCAAATTTGGAATTAGCGATATCAAAAATCCTTTAATAGTAAGTTTATCGTAATTTTGTTGTTTTTTTAATCATTTTGATCCGCCATCTTGAATACGTCATTTTGAATTTTGTAATTATGACTCCATATTCATAAACAGCAACCTCAAAAACCGAAATAGCTAAATCTTTATTTTATTATTTCTAATAACTAACGAAAAATTTTTTTTTTCAAAATGTTACGTGTCCGGGTAAACACGCGAGAGGTTGATACAACCTTGTCAGAAAGTTCGATGGGCAAGGAGAATGCTCGATACCAACGAATCGAATTAATAACTCTATTTGTCTTATTGGCGCGGTAGGCAGTATGTGCGGTGATATTGGCGAATTTACAATGAGAATGGACGAACGTAGGGACTTATCGAGAAGGCGGCACTGTGAGATAAGACGAGAATGTCCCACGAGAGTCTCGATCCGGAATGTAGATCACGCTGCTAACCGTGCTCTGCTGAAACAATTTCCGAAGCCGATATGGGCGTCGACCGCGATGCCGATACAGAACAAAGAATGCTGTTCGTGCACGTAGACAAGTCGGTCACTCACTGTAGCAACGCGGTATCTTCAAGTCTTCATTTGGTCGCGCGGAACAAGAAGACGTAGTCAGCCGACGATCTTTAGCTCCTCTCACTGCCGAACTGATTACCGAATGATCTTACAATGCGCGATGTATCACTTCCATGCTTACGAATCGGATAAATGAGATCCGTAACGATGCGTGTTGCCCGAGCGTCGCACGGAATCTGAACGTTTCGCAGCGGTACAGAAACGTCCTTTCGGGTAACGTCTATGATAGATCTGACCCACGAACTATAGCTCGAGCTTCCCTGGTTCACCTACTACTCGCGTGGACGTATGCACATACTATAGCATGCTGAAGCACTAAAGTAAGAGCGTATCGCGCGAGGCAAAAAGCTAGTGCACGCATCCATTCGTAAAAAATACAAAAAATATACATTAAAAATTAAGAAAGAAAATATATACTAATAATTAATAAAAGAAATATCTTTTTTATGCACAAAAAATCAGGACAAAACTGTCAAACATCAGTGTAAATAATTAAAAACCATTATAAAGAAGGTGTAACACCAGGGTCCAAAGAGTTAAGGCACAGATAATTTTGTTTTATCATTAAGAAATTAAGAATATAAATTGTTAAAATTTACATATAAGATATTGAAAAAAAGAAAATATAAAACATAAAAAAATACAAATTTGGCCTTAACGAATAATAAAAAAGGAAAATTTGACTACATTATAGTTTTGATTATCTTATATGATTGCATATTTATACTGAGGATATTTTATAGCAATAATTTCTAATGCTTACTCGGACCCCAATCAGACTTATATTTGCAAGAATCAATAGTAATAAAACTAATGAAAGCTCTTGAAAAGATGAATCCAGTATATTAACAAATCTAGAATAGAAAATGTTATACATATAAACAGTGTAATATTATATTAGTATAGTAATATACACGTATATATACATACATATAAAGAGATATTTTAGATACATATACATAAATATTTAAAAAATAATTAAATAAAAGCTGCTTACTCTATAGCAAGCTGATGTTTTTTTATACATTCTATATATTCTCGATATATTATTTCTTCATTTAATGGATTAATTTCTTTATTTACGCGATGTTCACATTTGTTAAGTTTATTATTATTTTCTTTAGAAATTATATTTTCGATTTGTATACTATAATAAATATAAATTTATGACATCTTGTAAAAATTACAAATGTTTGTACAATAGATATTAAAATACATGTGGGGAAAATGTATATAAAATTAGTGTTAGTAAAATACGTGTAATAATATGCATCTAAATTATTATCTGCAATGAATCTACCTGATAGCGGCAAATAAACTACACGCATGAGCGGTGCATGCGATATGCATTGAATCAACGCCCAATACGACATTTGCACTTATTACAATCACTGTAGTACTGAAACAAAAAAATGTTAGAAAATAATCTTCTTTACTCGCCCTGAATTCGACTTCAAACGCAAAAAATCGTGGACGTGATTCGTTAAGAGGCACCACAATGTCTTGCAATACTGGTACTAATGATATTGCCATCATTATTACAATTAGTGAATATATTAGCACTGCAATGTTTATAAGAGAAGTGTGTTTATTCAATAATATTAATGTAAAGTATCTTAGAGTAACATTATAGAAAATCCATTATTAATGGAAATATTATTTAATGTCGTTTTTTTTAAGTTTATATGTATTAACTTCGATGTAGCGAATATCATAACACTGGTAATAATCTCGATTTATATCATACAAATCTTAATTATAAATATTATATTTGTATCACACAAATTTATATCATACAAATCTTAATTATATATATTATATATTATTATATTCTATCATATGACTGTATACATCATATTATAGCAATATAATGTACTTACCAATGAAAAGTTTTATAAATCTTTGTGACAGCAAAGAGTAATCTTTCATGATTCGAATTTCTATATCATTTGTAAATATGTTCCAATGATTATCAATGGTCATGCATAATTGTTGCAGCTGGTTACAACAAATGGAGAAATGATTTAACACATTATACATAAAATAGTTTTCCTAAGATAATTATAACTAAAAGAAATAACGACAATATAATACAGTTCTGCAAATTTACTTTATCATGATTCCAAATACAATGCAATATCCTTGCAATAAAAGAAGTCAAGAAAATTATTTGATAGCCACCATCAAAAACCATTTTTGGATCATCCATATGATCATACAATAATAGTATCTGCGTAACATTAAATTATCATACTTAAGTTTATTAAAATAACTATGATCAATCGTAAACTGTTTTATTTGCATATTATTGGGTCAGATATTTATTTAGACATACTTCTAAATATGTCTTTGATAATAAAGTTTGAGTGCGCGGCAATAATGTATTATATTATATTGTACTATATGGAGAGGGTATCCCAAAGCACTGGGATCAACGCTCGTGAGAGAGTGAAGGGACCTGTATATGTATACACATATCTTTATGATGAACGGAATATTGATCGATGCGCATTACCTGAAATGGATAGTAACTTATTTCCAGTAACAAACAGAGAGTCCGTAAGAAATATTTTTCATATTTATGTTGAAATGGCCAGAGACCTGAGCTCAATAAAAGTATTCGATTTATATTATATTCTCGCATAAAATTTGTTAGCATTTTAACGAACTTGCTCTCTGACTTACTAAACGTACAGGACTATAAATTGGATATAAGTACTTGAACAGACAAGTTGCGAGAGAAATATAATATCACGCAACTTGTTTCTGTCACTCAATAATTGTTACTGTTGGTATGTTTCATTTCTCTAATGATAGAGTATGCCTATCTAAACCATCGCTTTTATTATCTTCAGAAATATTTTCTCTTAGACATCTTTTTATCGATTCACGTTATACGTATAGTAAAGACATATTATAGCATAGCATATAATGTAACAAGATATTGTGTAACAAGTATGTGCATGCGTGTATGCATGCGTGTGTACGCGCATGTTTGTGTATGTGTATGGAGTCGCGGACCCCACGGCTCGTCCGCTCCGCGATACATACACATTACACCCTCGTATGAAGGGTGATTTGAAATCTATAAATATAATATCACGCAACTTGTTTCTGTCACTCAATAATTGTTACTGTCAATGTTCCATTTCTCTAATGATAGAGTATGCGTATCTAAACCATCGCTTTTATTATCTTCAGAAATATTTTCTCTTAGACATCTTTGTATCGCTTCACGTTATACGTATAGTAAAGACATATTATAGCATAGCATATAACGCGAAACTGACGAGCCGTGAGGTCCGCGATGTGTCCTCCATACACATACATGTGCGCACGCATACATAGGACCAGTTCTAGTCTAGTTCGGTACCTCGTAGCGTTCAGATCGTGTTTTGAGAGCTCCTTGCGTTTTCTCGTTTAGTGCTTGCGATTGTGTTCATGCGAATATTGTAGCGACTTCGTAATTCGCTCAGTGAATTTCTCACCGTGTCCCGGGACCTATTGCTCAGACAGGATTGTGATTTCTACATAAATTTCGGCTACAGCCTCACGGTGTGCGCGTCTCACCACGCGTCCGCCACGTGCTCCTTGCGTGTCAGGGACACTCTGTGAATCTCATCTTAATACACTCACAATCAGATCAATACGCTCAGACATATCAGACTTATTATCAGGGCTCGGATCACGGTGCCGTTTGCCCCCACTCCACGCGTCTGTTAGCGGCCGAGCGCTGCAAGAAGCAGTATCGTGTAGGCGCGCCGCGCCAGTGTAGCAAAGGGGGCACTATCAATCAAATATTAAAATTTTTTAATATATATATATACATATATATATATATATATATACATGTATATAAACAGTATGTACATATATGTATATATAATAAATTATTTATTTGATTTGTAACAATGAGTAACGAAATAGTGTGATAAATTATTAAACTTAAAACTTTGGCGTCTATCTGTCAAAATTGCTTTATAGCGTGAAAAAGTGCATTCTACTTCAGACGAGACAATGGGTGCATAGGTAAGAAGAGCCAATTGTTTCGATGTTAGTAGCACGTTAGCATCAGGCTGTCTACATTCGGAAATTGCGATTAAATTTTGTAAACCTTTATTTTTTGTTAATATCGTGACCATTTTATTTCTTGTTTTGTCTGGAATGTGAGGCTGCTCGATATTTTTCCGAACTTCTGAAAGGATATCGAGAGAGTCACACAAAGATACTCCAGATTTTTCTAATTGTTTTATCGCCGAGATAATGCAAGTAAAATTGTCCTTTATTGCGTGTAAATTTTTTTCGAGATTAGGGTCGAAACATTGTTTTGCAGTTGTAATCGAAGCAGCATCATCTGGAAGAGTTTCAATAATTAACTTTATTGTTGAATAATTATCCGCGTAATATTTAGCGGCTCTTAACCATGTGCCTCAACGAGTTAAAACTGGTTGTGGAGGTAATGCCAAATCCGGCTATTTTTTTGAATAACTCAATGCGCGAGGGTACCTTCAAGAATACTTTTTTAACAGAAGAAATTAACTCGTCAATATCAGGGTAATATGCCCTGATCTCTTCTGCTACTCTATGTAATCCATGAATCCATTCACGCATGTAACGTGAATCATATTTAGATACATAGAGACTAAATTTTGTGCCGCTTTCTTCATATATGCAGCACCGTCTGTTACAAAAAGTAAAACTTTTTCATACTTTATACCCTCGGTCCATAATATCTCTAAGGAAGTTGTAAATAATTGTGCAATTGTTTCATTGTTAACTTGAGCAAGTTGTTGACAATGAAGAAGAAATTTCTTTCCAGGATTATCTTTTTCTAAAGTTCCTACAACTACATTAGCTATAGCTCTTTTATTTACATCCGTTATTTCATCTATGGAAACCCATATTGCATGGTTATTAATTTCTTCGCGTATTGCGTTTATTACATCATTGTACATGGTTGTATATAATTTTTGCGAAGCGTGCTTTCATGTGGAATTCTTTTTTCGTATATTTCTCTAAGAACTCACGAAACTCTCGATTTTCGAGTTTATTAAAAGGAATATCGGCTGCAATTAGGGCAGAACATAAATCTTTCGCAAAACTTGAAAGCTTTTTATCGGTCTGTACAGCGTCAGACGATGTATTAGATTTTAATTCGTTTAATGCACTTTTATGCGTCAAAGAATTTGCTTGCCGACGTATTACAAATAATCGCATTTTAGCCGTCATTTTAAATTATAATTTTAGTAATGTAAATGAAATTGATAATATTTAAAATAAAGTAAATTTTATTTATTGTACCTTTTGTATCAGGGTTTTTTAAAATATAATTTTATTATAAAAATTTCTTGAATTTAAAAGAGCTAATAAGTTATGATAGTTATTGTATAAAAATTATTATTAATAATTTATTAGAGAATAAATTTTAATCAATTTTAAAGATATCTAGTTTTTATTTAATTAAATTTAATTTAATTTTTATATTTAATATTATTTTATTTATTAGAGTATTTATTAATGTAAAAATAATTATTTAAGGGATAATCTTTAAATAAATTTTAAAATTTTTATTAAAATTAATATTTTATAATATTTTTAAAATTTAAATTTTATAAAAAAAATTTAATAATTTATAAAGTTTATATAGTAAAATTTTTATTGAAATTTAATTAAAATTATAAATGTTAATTTTAATTTTATAAATTAAGAAATAATGAATAGATTAGTAAAATATTATATATAATTTATTATAATATAATTTATTTAAAATATAATTTTTAGGAATTAGGCAAATTTTAAATTCACCTGTTTAATAAAAACATGGTTTTTTTATATTAATTTAAAATTGGTTCTGCTCTATGATTTACGTGTTAAATAGCCGCAGTAATTTAACTGTGTTAAGGTAGCATAATCATTTGGTTTTTTAATGGAATCTGGGATGAAAGAATTGATGAAATTTAAACTGTCTTAAAATTAATAATTGAATTTATTAATTAAGTAAAAATACTTAAATAATATTATGGGACGAGAAGACCCTATAGAATTTTATATAAATAAATTTATAAAATTTTATTTTAGATTTAAATAAATTTATTTATATTTGTTTGGGAGGAATATTAAATTAAATAAACTTTAATAAATAATAATATTTATGTATGATAAATTACATTAATTTTTAGAATGGTTAATAAATTTTATTAGAATTAATTACCTTAGGGATAACAGCGTAATATTTTTGGAAAGTTCTTATTGATAAAAATGTTTGCGACCTCGATGTTGAATTAAGATAAAAATTAAATGAAGATATTTAATATTTAAGTCTGTTCGACTTTTAAAATCTTACATGATTTGAGTTTAGATCGGCGTGAGCCAGATCGGTTTCTATCTATAATAAGTTTTAAAATATTTGTACGAAAGGACTTTATTTTATAAATATTTTATTTTATTGAAAAATAATTATATTTAAATTATCTTGGCAGAATAAGTGCATTAAATTTAGAATTTAAATTATATATAGTTTAATATATAGGTAATAATAAATTATTTAGATTATATATTATTAAATTTTATTAGGTTATTAATAACTTTAATTATAGTTTCAGTGGGGGTCGCTTTTTTAACTTTATTAGAGCGTAAGATTTTGAGATATGTTCAGTTACGTAAGCCAACTAAAATTTATACAATTTATAAAATAACATATTATAAATATATAAAAGAAATAAATTAAAATGAACTTCTAATTCATTACATATGATTAAAATTCATATTATTTCACATATACAATATAAATAAATATAGTTTAAAAAAAACATTATATTTTCATTATAAAAATAATATAATATATATTTATTTATTTAAAAATAAAAAATTTTTTTAATATCTTCAATATTATGTTTTATATATAAACTATTTAAATATAAAAATAAAAATAATAAAATAAATTTATTCAAATAAAAATCTGAATAAATATAAAAATTTTAAATTTAGTAATTATATTAATAATTTTAATAAAATTATTAATTATATCTTTAAATATAAACTCAATTCAAAACTTATCTACTACATAAATTTTAATACCTATTTTGTTAAAAGGATTATAAACTCAAAAATACAAATAATCTAAAAATCAT
The DNA here is from genome assembly GCA_928718305.1 of Tetramorium bicarinatum. Taxonomy (NCBI): domain Eukaryota; kingdom Metazoa; phylum Arthropoda; class Insecta; order Hymenoptera; family Formicidae; genus Tetramorium; species Tetramorium bicarinatum. The sequence goes on from OV788319.1 coordinate 13,809,890, forward strand.
ATTGATCTTATAAAAAAATTTAAATAATAAATTTTTTAAAAAAAATTTATTATACTTAATATAATCCCAAAAATTAATCCTACTAAACAAATAAATAAAGTTACAAGTTTAACTCTAAACTTTAAATAAATAAAATAAAAATAAAAAAAAATATTCAATTTAATAATCCACCCATTATAACTCTGAAAAATATTAAAATTATCATAGAAAAATTTATTAAACTTTTCTCACCTATATTAAAATATCTATAAAATTTTATATTATTAAAATAAATGTAATAATATAATCGTACAGAATATATAATAGTAAAAGCCAAAGATACTACTATTATAAATAAAATAAATAAATTAATTTGTAACCCATAAATTAATTCTATAATAAAATCCTTAGAGTAAAATCCCGCCAAAAAGGGAAATCCACATAAAGCCAATCTAGCTACTAAAAATCTTATTATAGTAAAAGGAATATTTAAATTTAAATTACCAAACAACCGAATGTCTTGATTATTAAATATTGAATGAATAATAATACCAGCACACATAAATAATAGACTTAAAAATAGCATGAGTTAATAAATGATAAAAAGAAATTATTTTTCAACCTAACCTCAAAATTATTATTATTAATCCTAATTGTCTTAAAATAGATAAAACAATAATTTTTTTCAAATTATTTTCAACATTAGCTATAAGTCCAGCTATAAACATTGTTAATACAGATAAATATAATAAAATATAACAAATATTTCTTTTTATTAATATATTATTAAATCGAATTATTAAATAAACCCCAGCTGTAACTAAGGTAGAAGAATGAATTAAAGCAGAAACAGGAGTAGGAGCTGCTATAGCCTTAGGCAATCATACTGAAAAAGGAATTTGGGCCCTCTTAGTAATAGCCGCTAAAAATAATATAAAAACTTCAATTTTTCTTCTAACAACGCACAAGTTTCATCTTCCCTTAATAATCAATAAACTAATCCCTATTAATAAGCCTACATCACCAATTCGATTACATATTATAGTAACTATTCCTGATGTATAAGAAATATAATTTTGATAATAAATAACTAAACAATAAGATACTAACCCTAAACCATCCCACCCAATTAAAATCCTAATAACATTAGGACTAATAATTATTAAAATCATAGAAAAAAATAAATAAAACAACCAGATAAATAAATCGTTTTAAAAACTTATCTCCCCATATATATAAATACCTATATATTAATACTATGGATGAAATTAAAAAAATAAATCTAATAAATAATATTGAAATTCAATCTAACAAAACAATAAATTCTATATTCAAGGAATTTATTCTTATAACTATTCATTCTATAATAATACCATAATCTATTCAATATAAATTTATTCTAATAATAAACCTAAAAATCCACCCAATAAACATTAAATTTGACTAAATAAAAATATAAATAATTTAAGATATTATTTAAATATAACTTTAACCCAACAAATTAATATTTTTTTTAAACTACTTAAATATATTAATGTTAAATAAATATATTAATGTTAATAAATTCAACAATAATATTACTAATGGTCATCTATGAATAATTAATATATAAAACTCTTTTATAGTATTATCTATAATATATTGATCATTACTTATTTTACCATGTTGAACATAAGAAAATAAATACAATGAATAAGCACATCTAAAAAAACAAACTATTATTAAATAAATTATTATTATTATATCCCAATTTATAATTACCCTTAAAATAAAAATTTCTCTAATAAAATTTAAAGATACAGGAAAAGAAAAATTTATAGAACATAAAATAAATCACCAAAAAGCTAAAGATGGTAACTTTCTTATAATCCCCTTTCTTAATACTATTAATCGTCTTTCAATACGTTTATAATATAAATCATCTATATAAAACAATCCTGAAGAACATAAACCATGAGCAATCATCATAACGTATCCACCAATAAATCCTAAACTTAAATAAAGTTAATATAGCCCCTATTATTATATTTATATGAACAACAGAAGAATAAACTACTAATCCTTTTATATCAATTTGAATTAAACAATTAATTCTTATTAATACTCCCCCTACCTAATCCTTAATCTAAAAATGAAATAATTAAACTTTAATCTCCTTTTAATAAATATTATTAAAAATCGAATTAATCCATATCCCCCTATCTTCAATAAAACCCCTGCTAAAATTATAGAACCATAAACAGGAGCTTCAACATGAGCTTTAGGTAATCAAATATGAAACACATATATAGGTATTTTAATAAAAAAAGCCCCATAAATAATTAAATATCTACCTAAATTTAATTCCCATATTATTAACATTTCTATCAATAATGTAAATTTAAATGTTAATATATTTTTATAAATACTTAATAGATAAATTAATATAGGAAAAGAAACTATTAATATATAAATTATTAAATAATAAGCAGCACTTAATCGTTCATAATTTATACCCCAATAAATAATTAAAAAAAAATAGGAATTATTCTAATTTCAAAAAAAAATAAAATAAAATAACATCTAATGAAACAAAAAACCTAACTAATACAACTAATAATACTAAAAAAACTACTATCTTTAAAATCTCCTCTCCTTTATTATCTAATCTTAAAAATATTAACCCAACTACCCATATTCTTAACATAATCAACCAAATTGAATAATATTCACACCCTAACCATAAAGATAAATTAATCCATAATAAATCTTTATACATATATATAAAAATTAATATAAAAGTAATAAAAAAACAATATAAAATTATAAAAAAACATTATAAAATTATAAAACAATAATATAATTCCTATAAATATTAATATAAATAAAAACTTTATCATATAATATAAATAAATTAAAACTTTCTTATATTAAATATATAATATAAATCTCTACCATAAAAACGTACAATTATTACTAATAAACCTAATCCTAAAGATCTTTCACAAACTCTAAATACTAAATAATAAACTAAATAAAATTCTATCTTAAAAATACCAAACACAATAAACATAATTAAAGAAACATTTATTACTACTAACTCTATTAATATGAATAAAATTAAAATATATTTATATATAAATACCGCTAAAATAAAAGATACACCAAATATTTGCAAATAAATTATAATATCATAAAATATATTAATATAAAAAATTAAATATTTTGTTTTATAGTTTATATTTAAAACATTAATTTTGTAAATTAAAAAAAAATAATATTTTTAAAACAACTTTATTGAAATTATAATAAATATTATTTATATAATACAAAAATAATTAATTTTATATTATTCAAAAAAATATAATAAAATATATCTTTAATCTCCAAAATTAATATTCTATAGTTAAACTATTTTTTGATAATAATTACCTTACTTACTATACAACAGCCTCATATTCCAGACAAAATAAGAAATAAAATGGTCACGATATTAACAAAAAATAAAGGCTTACAAAATTTAATCGCAATTTCCGAATGTAGACAGCCTGATGCTAACGTGCTACTAACATCGGAACAATTGGCTCTTCTTACCTATGCACCCATTGTCTCGTCTGAAGTAGAATGCACTTTTTCACGCTATAAAGCAATTTTAACAGATAGACGCCAAAGTTTTAAGTTTAATAATTTATCACACTATTTCGTTACTCATTGTTACAAATCAAATAAATAATTTATTATATATACATATATGTACATACTGTTTATATACATGTATATATATATATATATATATATATTAAAAAATTTTAATATTTTGATAGTGCCCCCTTTGCTACACTGGCGCGGCGCACCTACACGATACTGCTTCTTGCGGCGCTCGGCCGCTAACAGGCGCTTGGAGTGGTGGCAAACGGCACCGTGATCCGAGCCCTGCTTATTATACAACTCAACACGATAGTTCGGCTCATCCTTTCTTAGTTTTAACAATTATTCAGTCTTGTATTAGAGAGATGCGTACCCTTTAGTTCAACGGCCATTTTGAGCGCGTGAGAAAATACCAGCCATTTTGACCGCACCATTACACGTGATCGTGAATTCAGCTAATAACGCGTTGTAAAATTATCCTAGTCCGTCGACCTGACAATTACATTGTGTATAAGATAAAGATTAAGATACAGCCACAAATTTCGAAACTGCTAGCTATGCTAGACATATTAATACAAATTATTAAACATGCGATAACTTTTATCACACCATTAAATTAATTCATTACAAGCGTCAAAAATATCATTTTCTAGTTCTGCATCACCAGTCTGCACATTGAAAATAAAGGAAAACTTGTTCTGTATCTTCTGCTTTCATTATGATATAAAAAAATGACATTATCTATACCGTTATGGTAATCGTCTTATGGAGGGCTTTTTTAAAATATTGATTTCTCTTGAAATGATGGTTTGAAAAAAAGTTGTAATTATTTTTTTAAAAAATCGCCTTTAATTGTCAATTAAAAAACTAAAAAATATTTTTAAAAATCCCTGAGCCAGACGAAAACCATAATGGTGTAAATTATCTTTTTTTTTCGGTTTGCATAGGTTGGACCGTTATGCCGAAATCGTGTACACCGTCTCGCAAAAGATGTTCCCGTAATTGTACCAGGAAGTCGCCATTTTATAGTTCAAACGAGATAAAAATATTATTTTGTACACTAGAAAGATGTATAATAAAACCCTCAAATTTGTTTTTTAATAAAGTTATTCATTTTCCCCCCAAAAAATTCGCAAAGTTAGGACTAATTTTTGGGTGCAAGTGTCACAGGGTCCCCCCTTAAGGGGATCCTGTAGCCGTCCACGGAACTGAATTTTTGTCAAATTTTGTAAAAGGATTTTTTCGTATTACTTTCATAGATTTGGAAATCCTTTTAAAAAATGAAATTATAGACATTAATATATCGGTAGTATTTATTCTAAAACAAAAAAAAATTTTTAGTTAAAAAAAATTTTTTTTAATCCAAGTTGATATTTTTCATGGAAATTTCTATTTTTTATTGTAAACTCAAATTCTATTGAAAAAATATGAAAATTTTCTTCGTGGTCATTTTTCTCGAAACCCACTTCAACAGCCAAAATAACGTTCAAATTTCTTATTTTAAAAGACATTATGGAATGCTAATTTTTAGTTATAACATCGAAGAAATGACATACTTGCAAATAAATTAATATTTATAAGATTTTGGACCAGTGATCTGATAATCTGAGTTTGAATTCGGGACCTGTGTTGAGGCTCAATAGGGCCCCTGACACGCACACGCGCACGCACACACACATACACACACACGCACGCACGCGACCGCACGCGCACGCACGCACACGCTCGCACGCACACGCTCGCACACGCGCGCGCGCACACACGCACGCACACACACACACACACACACACACACAGTGTGTAATCTATGAATATTTTGAGTAGTACCATTTCTCCATGCAACTTGGCCGATTTTTATGAAACCTGGGGACAATGTTAGGGAATGAAAGTTCTATTCACTCTTGATAACCGTGAGCTTCGTTGAAGGTGTTTTATCAGATCTCAAAATTAAAAATTGTTGATGTGAGCATGCACAGAATTATCATATATTCTTATTAAGTATATTATTCATTCTCTCCTTATTTAACCTGTGTGAAGATAGCCCCGTATTTTTCGAATTTCGTATTTATCTCAATTGTGCTACATTGTGCTTGTGCCAGTTTGTGCCGTAAAGCACAGATCAATAACCTAAAGCTATTCGCATTTAAAAAAATAAAATTTTTATTAGTCCCGCACTTTTCGATTTTTGAATTCTAAATGACTGTGCTATGTTGTGCCACGATTGTGCTGAAATGTGCCACAAAGAAAAAAATCGATAACTCAAATAGCAACCGAAAAAAAACGAAATAACATTAGCCCCGCATTTTTTCACGATTAAGCTCAATTTTTTTCCTGAACTGCCATTAATTTGTGCTTGGTTGTGCCGTAGAAAAAATTACGATCTCTCTTAACGTTTCAAAGAAAAAAAATAAAACAAAAATTCGAACGCGCTCAAGAGTAAAGTGCCCTTAATATCGTTGTGCTGCAAAAATCTCCAGTTGTGCCGACCTGTGCTAAGCAAGCACAGGTCAGATATACAATTTCGTCCCTATCCGATAATTACAAAGTCGAATTACGGACAAAGAATCCATACGCGAAGTGCCGCGTTCAAGAGTAAAGTGCCCTTAATATCTGAGCTGTGCTTGCCTAGCACAAGTCGGCACAACTTGAGATTTTTGCAGCACAACGATATTAAGAGCACTTTACTCTTGAGCGCGGCACTTCGCGTATGGATTCTTTGTCCGTAATTCAACTTTGTAATTATCGGATAGGGACGAAATTGCATATCTGACCTTTTTTTTTTGTATCGCAGGAGAAATGCTTTATACATACCCTTGCCCGTGGTGATTAGGCAAGGGTTATATGGGACTCCCGGACTGATGGGGCAGAGCTAATCTCACGTCCCGCCCGTGCAATGTCCGGGTTCTACCTCACTAAAACTCCTGCGGGTGTCCAGCGCTGCGCTTATGTGGATGTCCCGGGCTACACCTCTGTATTACTACTCGGTACATCCACGCGCGATCACCTATTGGTGAATCTCCTTACTACGACTGGGCGGAGATGACACCAATTCCTCCGCCCATCGCCTCTAGAACCAAGTTTGGTTCTGTTCCCCTTCCCTTAATGGGTGGGTGAATACTGTGAGTGATGTGGTGTGGGACAGGAGTCATAAACTTCCTCCTAATTATGTTCCCACATCCACGCATTTTGGCGGGTCACTGATCTGCCCGCTTATGAGTGTGTGTATATATGCACACTCCCACCGGCTAAGTCCAGTGGTTGGAACCCTCTATTGTAGCTGACATGTATCAACCAATTCTCTCGGGAGAGATGTCTCTCCTATATGTCTTTCTCCTATGTATATCATACTCGTTTTAGTTGGGAGAGGGAATGAAGGATTTCAATCCTGACCCTCCCTCTACTGTCATCTATTCCTCCTCCTTGCTCTGAGCCCTCTGGCTCTATTGTTTATCGGACCTCTTCTCGCTCTCCGTCGGTCCGCACGTGGGGCTTCGCCACGTCTCTCTCTTTCCGCGTCTTCTTTCTTTAGGAATACTGCCTCGCAGTATCTTGAGAAGGCGCGCTATGCGTCTTCACTGCTAGTAATTTTCTGTACCACACTTGGTAACGATAAATCCCAGCCAATCTCGTTTATTAGTTCTTCCCTTTCTCTTGCCCATGCAGGGCATTGGGCCAAGGTATGCTGGGCATCGTCCATTCCGGACGGGCAGTGGTGACACTCTGGTGTCTGATCTCTTCCAATCCGGCATAAGTACCACCCAAAGCATCCGTGGCCTGACAATATCTGGGTCATCCTGTACGACACTTGACCCCATGTCCTCTGGGACCACTCCTTCAGATAGTTCTCAAGAGCATTCCTTACTCTGACGCCACTTGCCGTGTTTTCTCGGACCCAATTTCTCTATCTTGTCATTAGGCGAAGGGTCGCCTTTTTCTTAATTCGCCTGCTCACTGTAAGGTGGTAAGTCAACCCCGATTCTCTCTTTCTCCCTTCTTATAGTGTGAAACACCTCCGAATGCATCACGGCAACTAGGTGGATATCACAACCGGAGTATATCCCGCCAACAGGGTGACCGCCACGTGAGATACCGTACGGTATCCTCGGATCGTCCTGATCGCCATAGTTCGCTGCACGCTCCTAAGAATTCCCATAATCTTCTTGGACTTCAACATCTCGTTGGCCCATATTGGCGCCCCGTACAGGGCCACCGAGTGAATTGCGGTGACGAATAATCTGCGGACCTTTCCCCTAGGTCCTCCGATGTTGGGCATTAGCTGTGCACATTGCCCCATGACCGCATTTATCCTCGGCTCTAGAGACGAGAAGTGCTCTTCGAAACTCCACGTTTCGTCCAGGATAAGCCCGAGATACTTCATCCTGGTTCCCAGCTTAATTGGGGGACCATCTACATTAACCTTCAATTGCGGGGGACGGCCCTGCGTACCATCGTGGAAACATATTGCCTCTGTTTTAGCGGGGGATATCTCCAGGCAGAGGGCCTTAATTTCACCCACAACTCCCGCTATTGCGTCGTTCGCCCGGGATCTCGCCTCCCTCCAACTTTTTTCTGAGGCCAGAATCACCGTATCATCGGCGTAACACACAACGACACAGCCCCGTGGGAACACCGCCTCCGTGAGCACCGGGTTGTACCCGAGATTCCACAGGAGCGGCCCCAGCACAGATCCCTGTGGTACGCCTCTTCTCACATTCTTTTTGTGCGAGTGGCCCTCCCTGTCCCGGAATCCCAACCACTTATCGTCCAGGTAGTTTTGGATGACCTTCGTCAGGTACGCCGGGATGTTGTGTCGTTTCAGCGCCTCCTCTATGCGCGGCCATGGCAACGAGTTGAACGCATTTGTAATGCCCATCGAGACTGCAATCAACACATTTCCCTTCTCTATCTTCTCTCGTGCTAGTCGCTGCACGAAGAGGATGGCATCGTTGATAGAGAGCCCAGGTCTGAAGCCAAGTTAATGACTGTGAAGCACAGGTCCCTCCTCTGCAAGATGATTAATCCTCCCCGCAATTATCCTCTCCAGAACCTTCCCAAGTTCATCGAGAAGGCAAATGGGCCTATAGGCCGAGGGGAGGTCCTTGGGCTTCCCTTCCTTATACAAGAATATAAGACTTGCCTCTTTCCACACAGTCGGAAAACGGCCTTCTCATAGGCAACGAGTCAATAGCTCTCGGATCCTGTCTCCCATCACCATGTATGCTATTGCGAGGACACGTCCGTGTATGCCGTCAGGGCCCGGTTCTGCTTTCTTGCTTTTCGCTTTTTTTACAGCTTCGAGCAATTCTTCCTCTGTGACTTCGAGTTGGTCGTCTCATGGGATTTCTTCGATAGTGGTCGTCACTCGATCTGTAGGATCTGGCTCCGAAAATAGTACCTTTATCACTTGATCTACGAGCGTCCTATCCAGCCTTTCTGTGATGGGAAGAGCCCATTGTCTCAATTTCTTTCTGACTATTTTATAGGCCAGACCTCATGGATCCTTATCGAGATCCGTAAAGAGGTCATTCCACGCGTTTGCTTTGGCCTTACTAATTGCTTTGCAGAGTGTCTTCTTCGCCAGTTTGTATTGGACTCTGAGAATCTCCACTTCGGCCCGTACTCGGTCAGTTCGTTTGGCTCTCAGCCATTTTCTTCTTTCTCTGTTAGACTTTTCTCTTAGTTCCCAGAGCTTCTCTGACCACCAATAGGTGGATCTGCGTGGAACAATCTTATGACGAGGCATGACGTTGCATGACAAGCTTAGAACCTCTCTGACTTTAGCCATCTCCTCCTCGAGCGTGTAGGTGCCTGTGTCTGCGCCTCATGTGCCCGCCAGCAAGGCTGCCAGCAGCATATCCTCATCTAACTTCCCCAGAGACCATCTACCTTGCATCCTACTGGTATGAATGTGACCCGCCGGTTTCCGGAACGTCATCTCGATGTATGCGTGATCCGATAACGATTCGACGTTCGCCAACACTTTCCAGTTTCCCACTCTGTCTGCCGCCAGAGGTGAGGCCCAAGTGAGATCCACGATAGACTCACCGTTCGGACGAATGCAGGTGCTTGTCCTGCCATCATTGAGACAAACTAGTCCTAGTGAAGTCGCCCAATCCAGCACAAGCCTCCCACGAGGGTCCGTCTTCCGGAAGCCCCATTCTCTTGCATGGGCATTGAAATCCCCTCCTATAATGAAGGAAGATGAGCCCGTTGATCTTATGTGCCTATGAATTTCATCCAGGCGATCCTCCACCTCACTAATCCTCAGCCTCGGTGAGAGATAAGACTCCGACAAAAACGGTGTCTCCCCATTTTACCGACACGAAGTCCTCCGCCAATAGGGTACAAGGAAGTGGGGACTTCGTCTTTCTCGTAATCATCGTTACAGAGCCCCCCGGAACCCCGAACCAGTTCATGTTGCCCTCGAGAATCCGGTAGGGCTCCGCAACGATGGCCAGACCAATATCACGCTCGTCCATGCGCTGTAGGAATAGTTCCTGCGCGTGGCGAGCATGGTTGGCGTTAATCTGTAAGATTTTAGTTTGAGGGGTGAATTTTACCATCCATCAAAGACTCCTCCGCGTCTTTTCATCCGCGTCTTTTCATCACCCGAGGGGAGTTTTTCTCCGTTAGAGGTGTGGGCAACGTTTCCACCTCCATCCGCTCCCATCCTTCTCCCTCTTTTAACCACTCCAGGACCGGGGTAGATTCCCGCTGGGTGCCCTCGTCACAGTTTCCTGATTGTGCGTTTCTCTTCCCATCCAGTCGTACAGGGACGGGGGCCGGCTTGGTAAGTGTCGGCCCACCGCGTACTGCGGGCTGGTTATTCCCTGATTCCATTCCTTCTCTTAGGGTTCCGCGTTTCTCCAGTTTCCCCGTCCTTTTACTTTTGTTTGGGGTCTTACACGCAGGGCCCCCCATTCTGTGAGAGGCCGGCATTTCCACCTCCTGACATATCGGGCATGAGGGGGAATTGTTGCATTGTTTTGCCTGATGCCCGATTCCTCCACATCTGTAGCACAGGCCACTCCTGTCCACGGTGCTTTTACAGCTAGCCTGCACATGACCTCTTTGCAGGCATCTATAGCAATATAGTTGCCTCGGGGCAAGAAGTTCAATCCTCGAGGATGTCCATCCTACTCTTATCTTATTGGTTGCGGCCTTGGGGAAGATAAGAGTAGGATGGACATCCTCGAGGATTGAACTTCTTGCCCCGAGGCAACTATATTGCTATAGATGCCTGCAAAGAGGCCATGTGCAGGCTAGCTGTAAAAGCACCGTGGACAGGACTCACTCTAATAGGGCACTGTACCCACAGGATGCCCAGGCCGTTAGGGGATCTTCTGATCACCCCCGCTTTTATCTCCCCCACGGTGCAACCCCCTGCGCTGGCGATTGCCTCCTTCACCTCTGAGACGTCTGTATAATCAACGATATTCTTTACTCTGATTTCTGCCAGTTTCTTGGGCCTAGAAACTTTAGTTCCCTCCATGCCCTGTAAGGCTTCTTCCATTTTGTCTCTCAGGACTGTCGCCTTGTCCTTACCATTAGGGCCCTGTATCTCCAATATCAGGGCCCCAGTGATCGCTTTTCTCGGTTTTAAAGCCTCGATTCCCAAGTCCTCCAGCTTGATTTTCTCCCTCACCGTTTTCATAACCGCAGCGTAACTATCCGGCACGTCAATGTGACTGCCGCAGTCCTGGGCGGCCTCTTTTATTGAGGTTTTTCTTGCCGCCGCCGCCAGTTGCTCCCTGTGTAGCCGTATGCTGGCTTCCTGGTCCAGACACTTTACGTGTCGGTTTCTCCTGCACTCGATTATTACTTTTTATGTTCCCAGATACAGTAGGTTTGCCAGGGTTCATGTTCTTCTTATTAGCTGTCGCTTTCGTGGTTTGATTCTTCTTTGCTCTCTTGCTTACCACTGTGCTCCATGCCCCCTCATCCGGGACTTGGGGATCCTTTACTGCAAGTGTAGCCTTCTGTTTGTCTCCCACGGTTTTAGGTTTTCTCTCGATTCCATATGCCTTGAGATTGTCACTCAGCTAGTTCTCGAGGGCCGGGGTAAGTGAGTTCAGGATTTTCTGAACTCCAACCGTTGAGTCATCCCTATTTGCCTCAGGCGGAGATATTTCGCCATCTTTTTCTTTTCCTCCGTTGGTTTGTTTTTAACAGAGGTTACCTTAACCTTGTGCCCGACCAGCACACGGTCCTCCAGCACCTTGATGTTTCCCTGGATGGGAGGCCTCAAGGCCTGTGGCCATTCCTCTTGGGCAGGAAGGATTTCCTTTTTCTTTCTCTCATCGTTATATTCCCTCTCTTGTATTGGGATTTGGGGAGGGTCTGCAACCGCTTCAACGTCGGTCTCCATTTTCTCATCGTTGAGCGTTGGCAGTTCTGTCCCTTTCCTTCTAGTTCGGTTCTTCCGTTCTGCCGGGGAGTCCGAGTCAGTGTCACTAATTATTACTCTAGTGCTCTTTCGCCTTTTGTCTTTTTTTGCCTGTAATTTGGCAACCTCAGCTTGCAATTTAAGGATTTCCTCATTTGCACGGGTCGCGTTTTGCTTGGCTGTCTCCAGTTCATTTTTGAGTGCCCTCATTTGTCGAGGCACGTCCGTGTCTTTGTCGTTTTCGGCTCTTGCGAAGGACCTCCAATGCAGCCATAGCTATTACAGCTGCCGTTTTTAGCTCCTTAACACATCCTCCTTTTAAATTTTTGCTTATTCTCGCAACGATAAGCGCCTCATTTAATCCTTTACGCGCTCTGTTTACAATATCGGCAGTGGGGTCTTGTTTCAGGTCCTCCATCACCGCGTCGAGATCTAGGCCAAGATTGGAGTACAGCTTCCCATTTGACAACTGTCTTAGGCGATCCATTCTCTTCAGCTCCTCCTCCACTTTGAGCTCGTCATTGTAAGCCTTTTTCTTCGCTGCCAGCTGCACGTAATCTTCCGACGTGAGTGGTCTTCCCTTTTTGCGTTTCACGCCTCTCGTTTCAGGGAGTGATTTGACACTGGCGTCACTCAGACATTCCACCGACTGCGATGTGCCACCAGCAGCAGTGTGTCTGTCTTCCTCTGAGTCCTCGACATATTCCGCTTCCGAATCTATGTCGAGGCCTTCTGTGGACCTCGGTCTGGCCATCAGTCTCTTGACCTCCATGTCCAGTTCTCTCTTCTTCTGCCTTGCTTCCTCCGCAGTTTCTCGCAGCTGCACTCTTGATGGATGTGGTACTTAAAGAAGAGTTCCTCCTCGAACTCGGGTTGCTATTGTTCCCTTTGAAACAGGCCGGGCCTAGCTTCTGTCGACCAGAACATTCAGGATTGCCGTTGTCTCCCCTCGCCAAGTTTATAGGCGCCTGAGCTACTACAATTTTCTCGTTGTGAGCCGGTTGTGAACAGCATTCTCCTGTTGGGGGACACATGACACGCCCTCGTCTTCATGATGCTGCAGAAGATTAAATTCTCCGCACCATCCTTCGCAGACGCCACTTCCACCCCAACCCCTGCGGTGCAGGCTGAGGCTGGACCATAGCTTGATAACGACCGAAGGCCATCTAGGACAATAATGGCCTCCTGCCGATCCCTGGAGGTCTGATCCTCCTGAGATGGTACGTTATTTATCGTCTTGCTCCGTGTATTCATATTTCATAATAGAGGGGGCTGCCCTCGAGACTGATTAATCACCGGCCGCCGGACCCAGACCCAAGAATACGTCTTGGCGGCTCCGACGGCCCCACTCGCCCGGCCCCGACCTCAGAGTACGTTTGAGCGGCCCGGACGAGCGTCACCCTTGGTACGGCCATACAGGGACGGGCCCTCTTCCCAACGTGGGAGGGGACCACCGCGCACTGCAAGCCGACCAACTCCGACTGCCAGAAACTCCGACCCGGGACAGAACCCGGCGGCTCTGGGCAGCCCCGCCCCACAGTGGGAAATTTCGATGACTTTTTGGACAAAAATCTTGTTAGAGCTCAATTCTTTATGAAACTGAATGAATTTTTTTTTAAATACTCGTAAAGACTTATACTTTAGACAGGAACTGCGATAATTTAGTTATTGTTAAACCTACATTAAAGAAAAATAATCAAATGCAAGTAAAAGTAAAACTCATCATGTATCAACCACATATATTCTTAAATATTTAAAGCATAGAAGCCATAAACTCTTAAACCCAAAATGCTTAAACCCTAAACTCAAACTTATACTATTCAACCCTAAAGTTTAAATTTTTAACTTAAAATCTTTAAACCTTAAATACTTAACCCTTTGAAGGGCACATTTTTCTTCTGAATAAAACATTGAAATTATAGATCATCTATAGGTTTCTGGAGTCGCTGATTACGATTCTAACGTAAGAATTACAAAATTCAAAATGGCGGATTCAATATGGCGACTATTTTTGGCTCAATTCACAGTTTTTTGTTCAATTTGCACGAAACTGAATATATGAGGGTTTTTTGGGTCGCTGATTACGATTCTGACATCAGAATTACAAAATTCAAAATTAAAATAAATAATAAATAGACTTATTTAGAAAAAGTTCAATTTTTCGAAATTTCAAAAATTTAATTTGGAAAAAATAGCATGCAGAAAATTCTGAAAAAAATTGTACATTATAGTTTTAAATATAGAATACATGTATAAAAATTTTCAGAGCTCTAGAAATTCACACTTGAGAATAACCAAATTTATAAAGAAGTTTTTTCACATCAATAAATAAATTAACGTACGTTAATTTATTTGTTTGCACTTTTGTTAATAAATAATATGAAAAAACTTTTTCATAAATTTGGTTATTCTCAAGTGTGAATTTCTAGAGCTCTGAAAATTTCAAGGTGGCGCACCATCGAGAGGGTGCAAATCTGATCTGTGCTTGCCTAGCACAAGTCGGCACAACTGGAGATTTTTGCAGCACAACGATATTAAGGGCACTTTACTCTTGAACGCGTTCAAATTTTTGTTTTATTTTTTTTCTTTGAAAGATTTTTAAGAGATATCGTAATTTTTTCTACGGCCCAACCAAGCACAAATTAATGGCAGTTCAGGAAAAAAAATTGAGCTTAATCGTGAAAAAATGCGGGGCTAGTGTTATTTCGTTTTTTTTTCTCGGTTGCTATTTGAGTTATCGATTTTTTTCTTTGTGGCATATTTCAGCACAATCATGGCACAACATAGCACAGTCATTTAGAATTCAAAAATCGAAAAGTGCGGGGCTAATAAAAATTTCATTTTTTTTTTTATGCGAATAGCTTTAGGTTATTCATCTGTACTTTACGGCACAAATTGGCACAAGCATAGCACAATGTAGCACAATTAAGATAAATACGAAATTCAAAAAATACCGGGCTATCTTCACACAGGTCCTTATTTGTTACTCATTTGTACCAATTTTATGATTTACCGAGAAGCATTTCAAAAAGTATGATAATTTATCCTGTCGGTTTACATTATTACTCAATCAACTTTTTCACGAAAAATTTCACACATTTTTTATTATTTTTGACCAAAACATTGTTTTTCTTCCTTCAGCATTGTTATTTAAGTAAGTTGAAAAATTAAAAATCCAAAGAATCGTTTTACATTACCCTACAAACTTTTATTTTAAAGTTCGAGCTACTCAAATTACTTTGACAATTTCTTGAGAGCCTCTCTTCATCAATGTTCTGGATAAGTTTCAAAATGGTCATTTTCTCAAAATAAAATTGAATAATGTCATGATCTAATGACATAATAAATTATCACTTGATTTATGATCTAATCTCAGGTAGCAAGGTGTCTGTTAGACGTCAATATTTCGTCATTTAAAGTCGCGGACGTCATGTTACTAAATTATGACATAATAAAAACGTCATTTTTTTTTACCTATCAATGACGAAAACGCACGCGCATACGTATAATAGCAAGAGGACGAATCAAATATCCCAAGCAGCAAATACATGTTATTTTGATATCAAAAACTGCTCATTATTAGTCAAATGATGTATCATCACCAAATAATGCCTAACTTAAAACGTCTTTTTTGTGACGTTTTAATGACGTTCTGTAAAAACGTCATAATTTCGTGATTTTTAAGTCATTATTATGCTCGCAAATTCACGTAAATTTCGTTTATGCCGCTAGGAGTCGCAAGAACTATATACTTTCCCGTAAGTAAAATCTGTTTGGTTGATTATATAAGCAAGCTTAACGTAAAAATCGTTTAATCAGTCGAAGCACGAAATTATAATTTTGAGGCCATGAAGGAAAGTTAAGTGTTTTATATTATGTATTTTTATTGTTAATAATGCAAGATAAACTTAAGATACAATAAATGAAAGACGTTGACTCTCTATATTACTGTCGTCAAAGACGTCATACGTTATTAATAAGTTACAAATAGACCATAAATGGTTGTAAAGTAACGTTTCTTTAACGTCTTGAAATGTCGTCATCGGTCTGTGACTTAGGCCCGTCATTTTCACGTCATTATATAACATCATTTTTGGTCAAAACTGACGTATTTTCGACGTCAATATATAACATCGTTAAGATGAGACAAAAGTACGTCAGTTTTACGATATTCGACGTCATTATAAGACGTCTGCTTCGTCAGAAAAATACCAAAAAATGTCGTCAAATAGACAACACTTTGCTACCTGGGATGACATAATAAATTATTAAAACAATTTTTGAACTGCTTATCGGAAAATTACTAACTGTGTATAAATGAATAACAATTAAAGAATGACAGAATAATAATTCTGCGAATGCTCAACAATTTTCAATATTTTACTTTTGTAATCTGATAATGTTTCTCCAACGATGCTCGGCATTATCTTCAGCACCAAATAAAACTCTTACTCTTTCTTAATATTTCTTCCAAATTTTATATTAATCGATAGAAGTGGATGAAAAATGGCAACTTTCCAAAAGTACGCATAGTTGACTGTTACATAAGTTATATGTATTATGTATAAAAGTTATGTTCATAATGCGCGCATGTATTTGCACGTGTATGTCTAAGCATGTGTGTGGAGATGCGAGCATGTGCGAGTATGAGGAGGTGCGAGTATTAGCTGATGAAAAAATATGGATAAATCTTTCAAAATAAACGTTTGAAAATCTTTATCATACGTTAAAATTGCGAAACGATCAACGAGATTTGACGAATTTAGAAGATTTGAATTCTGTCCAACTGAAACTGTGCTAGAAATATTACATTTGAAGTAAGAGATCGGAACAAGTTCACCTTGATTCCAATTTGCAGACTCGTAATGGAAAATTACAAAAATGCTATTTTTGATTCACGAATTATAATTAATTGATTTGTTGATTTCATATTTTTCGCATATTTTTATCATTTGTGACAGAAGCAGTAGTTTTGGAGAGGCAACAGTTTTGCAATTTGTGGATTTATCTTGATTTATCTCACATAAGTGCCTTTCTAGGCTCAATTAATCAAATGTACTAAACTGCACTCTTGAGTGAACATTTTCGTGTTCGGTAACTTGTAATAGTGATTAATTGTTTTTAAATCTAGCTAGTTAATATCTGTGTTATACTCATTATTAGCAATTAATCAATATATCAGTTTTTAAAAAATTGAAAATACGCGCCAAATGTAATGTACTGCAACGTCTGCAAGTCATTCGTACAACACACTTCTCGCGCTCATGCAGATATATGAAAATACTCGCGGCTTAGTGGCCAAGTTTTTTTATTAATCAGGCGGGAAAAAATAAATTTACGAGAATTCTGCGAGGACATCGTTTGGCACATGATTCAATTAATAAAACTCCAAATTCTCATTTATTAATAAAACGGTTTGTTATCAGGGAAAATTCCTTCTCCTCTTTTTGAGAATAGCAGTTCAGCTGACGCTTTGGTTGCTTTCCCATACGGTGTAACTTACGTAAACGTAATCTACATCGATCATTCATAACATTCATACTCTTAAGTTTAAAATTATCTGTTTAATAACAATATAATGTAAATACTAAAAATTTTTAAGCATGCAGACATGCATAATTACCCCGCATCAGACTTTATACATATTGATGCAAAATACATATGTACGCATGAACAAGTGTTAATTATTGACTTAATGAATAACAAGTTTATTATATTAATACAAGCAATCAATATAACACAGAGACGCAGTACCAATAACATAGGTAACTTATTTCTTAGAACAGCAGAGAACAAAAGGCGAATGAAACATACCCGTAACGATTGTGAATTCATAGCAACGATTCCTGTAGAATCGCTAGGGAAAACTTTCTTTCGCTTAAATCGATACATATAGAAATCGAAACTCTAAATCGGGATCATTAAAATGACTTAATCTCTAACACATATATATTAAAATATTATTTAATTGTGTGTAAAATTATAATTCTTTTTTACGTATCCCATTACGATAGTGAATGATCATTCGCATTAACAAAATATAGGGTATCTCCACCATCAAAGACAATACGTAAGAGCAAACATACGTGACAATAATATATCCCACGCTCATAACAAACTAGAAACAAAATTAAATAAAATTAAAGTATTTTTAGCATATTTTTCTATAGCTAGAATTTTACATATTCGTATACTTACAAAAGGTAGAAATTCAAAATGTATTGATGTGTTACGGTACGAATTAATCGACCGTATGATGAGTGGATTTAAAAGATAAGCGCAATACGTAAGTCTGCTAAGTGGGATCCAGCCCTTGAACGACAGTAATTGATTAATAAAGCCTATATAAAAAAATAATCGTACAATAAACAGACTGAAACTTTAACAAAACTTAAAATATAATATGTCACTATTATATTGAATATAAGCCAATTTAATAAATTAAGATTTATATATTAATAAACAACTGAACCTCCGTGTTTAGTGTAACATGCTATTACAACCCATGCTATACTCATGGCCCAAAGTATTCTGTGCAATGCTATATAAATAGCAGTATCTAGAACGGATACGTGTCGTTTGTGAGGTGCTAATACGTAAATACTGAAGACGCCAACGAAGCACCAACACAATATTACAATTTTCTGAAATACATAAGCCAAATTATTAAAACGCGCTCTTTATATGTTATTATATTAATTAATTTGTATAGAGTTAGTTATACATATATAGTTATACATAGGTAATAAGAGTATTCACATTCTATAAGTATATGTATAAACGATTTCTTTTTAATGCGTTATATAAAACAGAAATTATTTACCCTTTTCAAGAAATTATTGTTAAATTTTGTTAAAATGTAACCTGACATTATGCCAAGAATATATGGATTTATTCTCATCCATGGTGGGGTGTATAAGACATCTGAAAGTATACGTAGTTCATCCAGTCTGTAACAATAAGAAAATCGTTCCCTTATCCAATTCTTCATAAATAAAAACATATGTATTTGATTAACTTACAACGGGACAAATTCATGAACGTATGAAATATAACCGCTAAGAACTGCGGAACCTATTAAAATGGCACTCAGAATCGTAGCAGCGGCATAAAAGTGTCTAAAACTCACAATACATATTTATTATATATACTACTCAAAAAAATAGGGAACACTTTTTACATGCTAAAAAAATGAATGGGTTATTTTCAAACTGCTGTAACTCAGGGACAAATTATTGTAGGTACAAAATAAAAAAAGCATTTTAAAGCTTGAACCTTCTTCTTTCAAATTCTTTCTGCAGATTCTAGTTATACCCTTCTTTTACAAAACGACAGAATGATGAAACTTGGTCCGTCAAAATAAAAATTTTTAACACCGTTTTACTACGTTACATCTGGCGTCTTTTTAAGCGTTTTTTGGGCGCGTACTTGGCGCATTTTTGTATCTTTTTTGAAAAGGTTTTTATTTTGACGGACCAAGCTTCATCATTCTGCCGTTTTGTAAAGAAAAAAGATAATTAAAATCTATAAAAACAATTTGAAAGAAGAAGTTTCAAGCTTCAAAATTCTTTTTGGATTTTGTCTCTGCGATGATTCTTTGCCGAGTTACAGCGGTTTGAAAATAGCCCAAATTCTTAGTGTGCAAAAAGTGTCCCTATATTTTTTTAATAGTGTATGTTATATATATATATATAACATACACTATTAAAAAAATATAGGGACACTTTTTGCACACTAAGAATTTGGGCTATTTTCAAACCGCTTCAAACCGATTATCCTTCGTATAACTAACTAAATACATATATATATATATATATATATACATATATATATATATGTAATTAGTTAGTTATACGAAGGATATATTAGCTGTAATACATTTACAATTAATTAACTTACACAGTTGATAGAATTAATAACATCATAGTGATTACATGAAATTGCATATCGCAAGCTAGATACCAACTCCAACTCATGCACTGCAATAAAAATTTTAGAATAAAAGTTTTTTTGCAAGTATAACGTTAAGCTAATCTTACCCAAACATGTTCGTACCATTACATCGAGACTAAAGAAATTATTTATGTATAGAAAATTTCTCCACCAGTACTTCGGACAAGTTTCGTAAGATTTTTCGTAAATGTAAAACTGTGACGTCTTATTAAACCAAGCCGAGCTCAATTGCAATATTCCTAACACCGTCAGGTAAGCAGGTGTCAAACTTAACAAAATTTTAATTATATATTATACATTAAATTTATATATTATTATATATTAAAATTATATATTAAATGTCTAATAAAAAGTATAGTATTCGTAGATAGGTAGGAGTTAATTTGAATAGGAAGATCCTGTTATTTTTCGAATTTCCTTATAATTAAAAAAATTAATTAATAAAAGTGCACGGATCAGCGTAATACAGCAGCAAAAACAGCATCATTAATAATTGATAGGCATTTATCAATAGAAACACTCCAATGCTTAGCCGCGCACTTATTAATCATAATTAGCGCATGACGCTGGGTTATCCTTTTCCTTAAACTCATTGTCGATTAGTGCGGACGCATGTTTATTTGCGGATCCTTACATGAATTAATTTCTCATTAATTATTGAAAGACAAAACGGTAGAGGAATCTTCCATTCACTTTAACCTGCCATATCTACTTGCAAATGATATTACATGTATTAAGGAACATTTTGTACATGTATGAAAAATGAGTTCTCAAGTATTTAAAGTAGGTTTTTGTATTATATACTCTTATATACTCCTGCTCATTGTGAGGTAAATTTATTACGTTCTATTACATTATCTTTTTGTTGTACGTGCAAATTAAAATAACAAAACTTACCGGATAAATCTTTTCATTATATGCATTAAAAGTTCACTCAGTTTCTTTCTGTAATTGATTGACTTATTCATTCCTTCATTCGTTTTATCGCGCAAATACAAATAAGTCGTCAAGCATCCGCTTGAAAAGAAATAATTATCAACCAGTATGGATGAAATATTAGTTATATAAGTGCAATAATTCTCAAGAAATATCTGATTCCACATTTTATTATCTACAAATACAAAACAAGTTTAATTATGACTGAAAAATAAGAAATAAACCAAAAAGGTATGCATATTATAAATGTATTCTAAATTACACACTCACCAATAAAATCCAATGAATAATATACACTGTGAATCATTATTACGAACCACATGTTTACAAATTTTAAACCATGAAGGACTGGTAGTGTTTCGGAATCTAATTTCATATTGAATATTTTTTTCGTATTTGTGTAAGCGGAAAAACATATTAGCACTTTTCCAATTTTACTTTTCCGATGTGAAGACAACTTTACATTTACTTCTATCTCTTTGGATATATTTTTCAAGTCTAAATCATAATTTGAAGTAATAATGTAAAATAAAATAACTTTAATACAATAAAATAAATTAATATTAAGCAAAGAAAGTCTATAAGCCTTACGTATGCGAAATGTAGTTACAACAAAATTTTTTTACGTAAATATTAATCATTGAAATAAGTAACTGTTGATTAGAAATTGTTAATAATTTAAACGTTACAAATGTAAATATGATTTGTAGTAGACTAACGCATATAAAATGATAAATAGTCTATTGAAATAGAAAATATTTTTATAAGTTCCTCATATGAAACTTACCATTATCAGTTTTCTCTATTTCATTTTTCTTCACACGTTTTTGGTGCACAAATATATCATACATCGTTCCGATGACTGTCATAAAGAAAGAAAGCGCTAAACTCATGCTACAAATAAAATATTTCTTAATTGATTCCTCATATACCTTAGAAATTAAAATAAAAATTATTTATAATATTATTTAATTTTTTTCTTATATAATATTACTATGTTTATATTAGTAATTAAATTTTACGTCTCTGAGATCGTACCAGATGAAAAGTAATGCATTAGATAACCATTTATAATCATCTTTTAAATCCTTAACCTGGATCAGCTGAAAGTTCATGGAAAAGAGATCACCGATTAAGATGTCATGTAATGTTTTTTCCAAAATAAACCTTATTTCATTACTAGTACATGACGCTGGCAAACATAGTCCGAGTGTAATCACATTCTGAAACAAAATATTTTCTATATAACGTAAATATATATATACATATATATATATATATATATGTATATATTTAATCAGGTTTCAAGATCTCATAAATTTACCTCATCTTTTATATAATATTGAAGAATACTATTGTGTCTAAAATGTGCAACAAAGTAATTTATTTGGAAAGGCGGAAATTTCTTTTGCAGATCTCGGAATAGCGTGTCATTTAGCATCTTCCGTTGTAATATCTGTAAAGGGAGAGTATTCATCGCATCAAGACACTGACTGCGACTGCCTATCCAATAATTATTTCCATAAAGAAACCCTGGTTTGATTACGCCACTGAAATCTAAAACTAAAAATAAAAATTAGAAATCCAAGTCAGAAAATATTAATTATGACTTGTTAATAATGTCCATTTAATATCTTTATTAATTTAGTAAGAGAGAATAGAAGAAATTATTCTTGCATTATAGTATTAATATTGTTATTAATATTAATTATTTAATATAATTTTGCGATATTAAAATTTTCAAAATTTCCATTAATATAGATATTGTCTTAATACTTTTAAAATGTTAGATAAATAATTTAATTTAAATTAGCTGATACGCGTACACAATTGAAATACACAACATGGGCTAAACATAAATAATTGCTCTGTAGATTCTCTTTTCATATTCTGAATTAGAATATTGAAAGTTAATACCAATATAGTATAATTTCAAAATTTACATACCATTCAAGCTCCACAGTATACGTTGATCGACAGCGTCGCGAAAGTTTTGCAATTCCTTTTTACATGTTGAATTCAGCAAATCAGCTTTCGAAGCAATGACATAAGCAGGTAGCGTTTGAATATGAGCATCATAAAGTTTTTGAATGTGTACAGAGGGGCGAAATGATACAGCTGAGTTTATACAGAAGATGACACAAAAAGTAGACGCTAGTTGGTATTGCAACATAATAGATTTTTATCGTGTTGCAATTATATTTATTTCTTTGTTACTGTGAAATACCTGGGTCAGTTATAAAATCAATTTTGAGATGGGAAAAAACTAACAATAAGTTGTTTTATTCATGTAACGAGTTTTCTTACTGCGTAAATGCATTCCTTTTTTGCTGTTGTAAAGAAAATGCGTTCTTCTAACGAAATTCAAAACGTTCTGTCACCACAACAATCAAAAAATTTTTGTATTAAATTGAAGAGATGTTTCTTAGAATTGTTTGTTGTTTCTATCGATGAACTTTGCTTGTATATGCGTACCGTAACTTTTAAAGCTTGATCATATTTATATTATGATCACATTTTTAATCGTAAAGATTGCACAACAATCAGTAGGATTTGACAAATGAAAGATGTGAAAGAACAGGGAAAATTCACTGTGTTCTGAAATCAGAATCAATATTATCTCGATTTCTAATGATTTTCTTTCAATTTTTTCAATAAGTTAAATAATGCTTTATGTTAAAATTGCACAACGATCAGCTGAACTTCACGAATTGAAGAGAACTGATGCCATTGAAATACCACAAATATCATAAAGTAAAGATACAAAACAAGTTTACCTTGGTTCTCAATGTGCAGACTGGTGATGCAAAACTAGAAAGTAATAGTTTTGTAATACGCTTGTAATGATTAATAACTAGCCCTGCGGCTGATTTGCACTTTTCGGCTGATTTTTTCTATAGTCATTGCCACTTCTCTCATTTCGTAGCTTATAGGCTGCTCGCGAGACAAAAGACGCTCGAACACAGCAGCGATATTAGCTGTAAAAGATATGGACGCTTTGACGTGTGTTGCCCCACGCTCTGTCGACTATTTTTGTAGGATTATTTAACAGAGATTTCAGTAAAATGGATTGCACTCATTATGTATGTACATAAAATTAATATTATTATTAATTATTACTATGTATACTATGTATGTATGTATATTAATTATTACACACAGAAAAATGTTCATTCTACACACGAGAGAAGCAATTTCTTATTTTATTTTATATTGCTTAAGTAACAGTTTTCTTCAGTTAAAAATATTTTCTTAATAATAATTTAAGATATACTCGTTACAAGTCCAGAACATGTTTTAAGTAAATGTGATGCTTATGATGACTTTATAATAGATTTGCGAATATATAAACTTACTAAATACTTAGAACAAATATATTTACTCGTAGATAGATTTTTCTGTGTGTACTATGTAATATAAAACGCACAGATGATGTTAATATTAATATTTAAATTTAACGTCAATAAACTTCCACATCATCTTAGAGATATTGCCGATGCATTTTTCTAAGTGATTTCCCCAGTAGGCTTATTTCATTAAAATTTCAATTTATTAACTCTTTGTGCTTTGAGAGATGGATGGAACATCGACATCAATTTTTGATAAATTTACTTGCATCAGCGAGGATAACGATGGATTGTTTAAAGAGGATTGTGTTTTATATGCTTTATTTTGCAAAATAAGAATTCGCACAAGTACGTGGATTCAAACATTGAAAAAATTTTAAATCCAAAATTATGTAATTGTGGAAATTTGACTTCATTAAAATTTCAAAAAATTCGACACCTACTTCTAGTGATTTCAGTGTAATGTCATTTTGTAAATGTAAATTACACAACTCTAACTGAAGATTGATAGTCTGTTCAACTATTTACTATTGAAACAGTTCGAGAAGTTCCAAAAAGTATGAAATTTTGTTCTAACATTTTAAAATCACGAAATCAATAATCGAATTGTGTAATTAGTGCATTAATTGTATTATTTGAAAATGTTCTAAATTCGCATTTCATGCCATGTTCTGCAACGAAGACATTGCAAGAAGGGAAAAAAAATAAATTATTTCTTTCCAAATGGCTTAAAAATAATTTAATTTTACACGGAATGAATCTATGTGACTTATTAACTCGCATATTGTTTGGTTAGTCTGTTAGAACTTCAAGTTTAAACTATTTAAGAAACAAGTCAAATCTGTTATAAATGCTAATTCGCAAAGAGATTTGACGTCTTCAAAAAATGATTTGAACGTATCCAATTTTGAAATGCACATTTCTTGTAAGAAAAGACAAATTTCCTTTCGCACAGCAAAAAATTGTTGTAAAGTCTTTTTGGCACTCATCCATCGGACTTCAAAATAAAGAGGCACGTCTTTATACGCCACATCGTACTCTTCCAAAAAACTTTTAAAGGACCCCGCACCATTCTTATGGGAAAATGTCTTTCTGTAGGTTTGGCTGGGTTTTTGGATATGTTGTAGATCTCATCATTCTGAAAAAATGTCTCAATGAGCAAAACTTTATCTAATGAGCAGTTTCCGAGTTACAAGTTCTAAAATGTCCAAATTTAACATGAAAAATATAAGTTTTTCAACTCGATATATGTGATCGTCAGTCGAATGTGCATGCGGATGTGTGCGTGCGTGCGTGCGTGCGTGCGTGCGTGCGTGTGTATTTGTGTGTATTTGTGTGCTATACAGGGTAAGTCTGATAAAAAGTTTACCACGTTTTTTTCATAAACGGTTAGAGATAGCAGAAAGACACTTATTATTAAAATTATAGGTTCGTGAAAAGCTTGCTTTCTTATAATTTATATATAATCAATAAATACGTTTTCATTTGTATAAATTATTCTAATTTATCAAAAAATAAATATTTTTAGATCAGAAAAGTAATTGTGAAAATAATGTAATAATACATCTGTGTGGATTGAAAGGACTTAATTTTTTTGTAACTTGGAATGTTTCGTTAAGATTTTAATATGGACTGGAGATTGTAAAGATAAACTTGATAAACAGTGATTATCACATGGATTCTAATTTTTTAAACAAGAATATTACATATTAAAATATATATACCTGATTCATTGCAATAGGCACATTTTGAGCACGATCATTTTCATACACATTATCTTCATCGTGTGCCATCAAATCTTCAAATGAGATGTCAATATAGAATCAGAATCTGCTTCATTGTATTCATCATCAACCACTTGATAATTTTCTTGAATATCTTCACTGTCACTGCTCATTTGTACATCATCAGAGGAATCATCATCACTCATTATTCCATCATTATCTTCGACAAAGTTTGATGGAATTGCAGCAGTATGTGGCATATTTAGATTACTTGTTTCAGGTTGTACGAGCTGAAGGTAATTTTTATCGTCATCGAAATCAGGTTAAATTTATTATAATCAATATTACAATTACAGGTACCGAACACGTATTCATATATCAAAATGATATATTTACCTTCAGTACTGATGGAATTCTGTTCTTGGCGTTTTTTTCGATATTTAGCGGTCGCTAAAGGAATTTCATCAGAATCCACCTCTTTTAAAAATTCTTTATACGGTCCTCGCTTCATTGTGAAAATGAATTATATTGTTGGTTGCTTTCCTTTTAGTAAACACAGAGGATACGATCCACTTCTTAAAGGCCTCTGGACTCCCAGTGAAAACAGTCTACTCAAAATGATGTCAATATGACATCAAAACCGAAGGTTGTCGTCATGGCATCAAAGAAATAGTTTAATATGATGAATATGATGAAAATTGACACTATATACATTGACGTATAGCAGTAAAGGATTATATAAGAAACAGTGAAAATGGATATTTAGTTGATAGTTGTAGTGTTATAATGTAGAGAGAATTAATATCATCATGTTGATACCAAAATTTAATAACTATGTTATAACAATTACCCAAATAGAACAGTAAGTCATAATAATGTCAAAGTGACGTCAAAATGATGAGAATATGATTACAAAATTCATTTTTCAATCATAATTTAATTATTTTTTTGTCATTTTGTCATTTGTTATTTGCCATTTTGACATCATTTGAGATCACTTTGATATTATCATGACTTGCTGTTCTACTTGGGTAACTTACGTCAATTAAAACAGAAATTATAATTAAACAGAATTTTTGATGAGTTAAATTCCTCTCTTATATTTTTATAAATTGCATTGTATAATAGGTCTAAACAAGGACGTTCACAGGATTTTTTTCAGTTACCGCTATATTATTGCGTTTGTGTCCGAAAATCCCGCAATCTCCAAGTCTCCAATCACAGCTAGTTATTATGGGTACGTTCCACTTATCGCCCGTGGCGCTCGCGAATCGCATCAATCTTGTTGTTTAGTATATATTAAGCAAGGATGAGACGACTTCACGGTCACCGCGGGCGATAAGTGGAACGTACCCCACATAGAAATTGGGATCCAGTGGATGTCCATCAAATCTTCATAGCTCCATGGGACGTCTATCTCCATGATGGAAGTCAGATAGACGTCTACTGGAGATCCATTCAAACTCTATAGCTCCATGCGATATTTGCCTCCACGTGGAAGTCTCATATACCTCTATTAGAGATCGATCTTATCTCCATGATAGATATCCATTTCAATTCCATTATAGACGTCCATTAGACATCTATTATGGATGTATAACAGATTTACATATACTACGTTTCTGATAGATTATCCACATAAAATAATATCCACTAATTGGCATCTACTGGATATCTATCATAAAGATTCAAAATTTCCAGAAGATGTCCATTAGACATCTGCTGGACTGCCACTAGAAATTTCAAGGATTAATTTAGGATACTTTTAGAGAATACATGAAAAATTTTTAAATTAAAATTTATAATTTTACGTAGCAATGTCATTGTGTAGCAATATAATTAAAAACATCATTTAAAAACTTTCCATAAAAAATCGTTATGTTGCACGAAAGCGCTCTTTCTTGTGCTCGCAAACTTATATAAGTTTCGCTCACGCCGCTAGGAGTCGCAAGAACTATACGCTTTCTTGTAAGTAAAATTCGTTTTTGTTTGAATATATAAAGAAGCTTAATGTACATCTTTAGACTAATCGAAGCACGAAATGAATGTTTTGAGAAATGAATGTTTTGAGCTTTAGAATCTTCTGATAACATTCTACGAGTATAATACAGTAGTATGTTCGTAGTATATGTTGTCAACTAAAACAAATGGGAGATTTGGTATTCTTTAAGCATCCAAGAGATATCCATATACTGTCTGAGTTATACTCATCCTCTATGGACTCCATTCATCTTCCATGAACCCTCTATTAATGATCCACGTAACGTCGGTTAGTCGTCCACCGAGGATCCACTCTATTTATAATCTACGTTACGTCTAATGGACGTCTTTAAAGATGTTTAATAGAGGTCCAGTGGATGTCGTCAAGACGGAACTATGGATATCTGGTCGCCGGCTGGTGGATGTCTAATAAACCTCTACTGGAGTTCCAAATATCCATGACAGATGTCTACTGGACGTCTATTAGAAGTTCTCTTTCTATGTGGGTAATATCTATATACTTAATTGTCATAATTTTGTCAATTAGAGTTTAAAACGCTTCAATATCTATTATTTTTTGCACGTGGAAAGAAACGATAATTCTTATTGCGTAGTACATTTAGGTTATTATGTTCTTCTTACTGCTTGCTAAAAATTAGACGCAATAGCTTTCCAATAATAAACATAAGGAATTTTTGAGAAATAAAATGATTACCGAAAGAAAACAATTACAGCTGGTAGCGTAATTATCTATTATAAATAGCGACATTGTAATTTTGTTATTTTATACATTTTGTGTTGTCAAATAAAAATAATTTTGTACAAGAGTTGTTTTTTTAAGCGTTTTTTGGACGCGTATACTTGGAGCTTTTTTTATCTTTTTTTTGATAATTATATACAAAATATGTCCATATATGTTCATATTAACTTCCTTTTTTTGTAAAATTTTTATTTAATATAAGAAAAATAATAGTAATAATGAAAAAACAAAAATATAATTAAAAGAATTTTTGCAATGTTCTTTTCCCAAAAAATTCTGTGAAAATATGAGGAAGGACTACCCATATATAATCATATATATGTATATTTATGATTGAAAGTATATATAAGTACCTATGTATAATTTTTCTTCATTTTTTCAAACTTAATTTTTTGTAAAGAAAAACGAAAGTTATCCTTTTAATTATTTTTTGTTTTCGTACTATTACTATTATTTTTGTTATATATAAATAGAAATTTGACAAAAGAAAGAATCTAGTATGAACATATATGGACAATTTCGTATATAATTATATATATTTATATATTTTTATATATGTATGTTTATACATATTTATACATATTTATATAAATTTATACATAATTCATGTATAACAAATTTTTTCCCGGGGGTCTCAGATGGCAATAGCATAAACGCATCAGAAATACCGCATGCTTTGCTGTCACATAATGATATTTTATTTCAAGATATTTAAACGTAATTCATTATCGCTAGATGGTATGATGAAAAATAAACTCGAAAATAAAAACGATGTACTGAAAGTATATAAGAAGCAATTCAATTCGCCTTAATATCTAAATTCTAGCAGAATGCTGGCAATACTTATGCCAGCAAATCGAATATTGAGCAGATTCCTGTCCACTGCGTCTGCATTAGGCTTATTTTCTGGCAGTACTATGTGCTGTCATAACACATCAGTAGAAACGCAGCAGAAATGAAGCATGGCGTGCCCGGTGCCGCCACAAAGTGACATTAAAAATGCAACTAATATTAAAGAAAGCCTGCAATATCTGCAGTTATCGACAGCAGATGAGGAGCGGAAATCAAGCATGGTCTGCTGTCATGAAATAATACCAAAAACACGGCAGAAATGGATATACACATGCATGCATGTATTTTTTAATATTAGCTGCGTTTTTAACGTCACCTTGTGACGGCACGCCATGCTTCATTTCTGCTGCATTTCTACTACATTCTGATATGTTGTGTGGCAGCAGATAGTACTGCTAGAAAATAAGCTTAATGCGGACGCAGTGGACAGGAATCTGCTCAATATTCATGCTTAGATCTGCTAGCATCCTGCCAGCATTCTGCTAGCATTTGGCTATTAGGGTTATTACGCCGCGAAATATATGTCGCGATAAATTACAACACAACAAATTTCAAAAAGACGAATTGTTTTTTAACAATTATTGCATTAGCCATCTACGCGATTGATTGATTTTCATAACTCGAGAAGGTATCATAAGATGGGTATTTCGCGAAATTTATTCATAAAAACTAGACAAAAGAGAGAACAGGAGTATATTACATTAACTTTCCAATGTCGATTTAACGATGATTTATCTAACGACAATTATTTCTTGAAAGATAATTAAATTTTAATGCGTCACTTTCGCCTCAAGCGGATCGACGGACTGTGCCATTACGAAGTACGCGGAAAATAATTAAAATAACAATAAAATACAGTAATTATCGACCGTTTAATTATACTTGTATTTTGCGAAATTTACGTGCTCAAATTAGATAACAAGTATGTCCCGAATAAACGGTGGCGATTGCTCAGCGTGAAATATCTTCACTTTAGAACCGGCACAGTTCTTATAATTAAGCGAATGTATGTGTAATACTGTTAAGAATATATGAGTCAAATTTCAAACAAATATATAGAAATTTAATTAATCGGTGAACGTCCTTAACCGTGGTTGGTGAAATTGGCCCTCAATAGTCCCTCTTTGAAGATTTTGATTATAAGCGATTCGATAGTGTTCGAATGAATGAACAACTCGATCGATACTATCGATATTGTGGCTCGATATTAAAATATATAGGTTTAAATATACGTATGAACCGTATGAACACAAAAATATAAATGCATATGTAAAGCTACGTTAGAGATTTAAATCAAACATATTTGTAAGATTTCCCGAGTAAGATTTTTCGATCTCGAGCAATCTCGAGCAAACTTCCGTTCGAGATTCAGGATCCAGCCGCGCGGATAAGATACGCGATTCGGTCATTGCGATTGCGCTTGATGCGTTGCGCTCGCACAGCCACGCGCTCGCTAGCCATCGTCTCTCCGTTAATACTGACTCGACGACGATGTTAGAAGCCGAGAGGATGCTGCATCTGAGAAGATATCTCACGCTCATCGTCCGCGCGCAGCTGCGTTCGTCGTGGTGCGAGACGGCGAGGAGTCTTCCGTCGCGACGCGGAGGTTATGTCGTCGGCTACGTGCACTCTCGCCACACCGGTCTGCGACCCGAGATTCACGTCGCGTCATGCGGCAGGATGTACGGCACGATGGTCCCGCAGTCGCAGTCCGACGTCGTTGATCATAAATTGATGTCGTTTTGCGACGACGTGAAAAAAGGCCAGGTCTCGGCGGATGCTCTGAGGGAGGTTATCGACTTGTGCAGCAAGAATGATTATCAGCTGCCTCAGGATACCGGCATTCTGTTGCTCAAATGTTGCGGCAATCTGCTATCCGATCTGGAGGCAGCTGAGAGAAATAATCTCGCGGACCAGGTACAACGTTTCCCAATTAGCACAATGTATCAGCATATTTAGAGGGTGCTTTCCAGCAAGTGACACAGTTGATACAAGCTGCGTTTCGATAATCACTGCTAGTACTGAACATCTATAGAGTACGTGATGTTAACTACAGATTTTCAGTATTGACAGTGAATATCAAAACACAGCCACAGTGTAACACAGTGAATCATTTTATCCTTGTTTAACATTCAGCAACAATAAAGATGCTTTCCAGCTAGCGACACAAATCGACACAGTCTAACACAGTAAATATTGTATCTTTGTTGTTGCCGAATGTTAAACAAAGATAAAATGATTCACTGTAAAACCTAGCATTTTAGTTGTGTATGATTGTGTCGACTTGTGTGATAGTTGGAAAGCACTTTGTCGTACACTGCATTACACAGTGTCGCCTGTGTATATTGCTGGAAAGCACTCAGTATCATCTTAAATATACTAAGGACCAGCGTCGTAGCTAGGGCAGAGCACACATGGAGTCCACATTGGGGCGCGAGCTCCAAGAGCGCAATTAGAAGTTAATTTTTTGGTAATTATTTTGTCTTAACAAATAATAGAAAGCAGTGAAAAGTAGATATTTGATGTCTTTAATCATATCTAAATGTGTTTTAATGTACTTACCTGTGGAATTAATGTCTAAAAATGTAAAAATCTTATAATTTTATTTGGAGAAGCCAAAATTTCTAGTTACAACACACTGCTCAGGACATTCTGAAACATTTCTTAACATGATTCGAAGATTATTGTGTTATTTGGTTGTTTTATCTTCAAGTATAACTGTGGATATATAATATTATATAGACAGAAAGCGACAAATTCAAACGATGCAGGAACAGTATTTTAACTGAAGGAAGAAATCAATCATTCAAATAAGTTATTTTAATACAGGTATGGCATTTGGCAAAGAAGAGTGGCGAAGCGCTGACATTGGAGTATTACAACACATTGCTAGGCATTAACGAGGAGAACTCCAAGTTTGTGAATCCCAAGAAGTTTCTGACAGACATGAGCGTGGAGCCGGATGAGAACACCTATCGCTTGCTGTTGAACGCAGCCACGAAGGCGGACAACAATAAATACCTCTGGGACATTTTGCCCACGGTAAAGGACAAGAATATAACCATCTACGAGGAAGCGGTCAATGCGTTAGTACAGATTAGCGTGACTAATGGCAATATCGCCGAGGCCGAGCAGATGATAGCACTACTGCAGGAGGCCAAACTGTCCACAGCCAAGGCATATACTGAACTGGCGTGCGGATATGCGAGACTCGGTGATATTCCAAATTTGGCCAAGATATTGAACGAAGAACCGCAGAGTAACGAAGATCTCTTGAGGATAGTCAAGGTTCTGAGTATGTCCAATAACAGTAGGCATATCCCAGTTGTTTTGAATTTTTTACTGACTTCGGTACCAGCGATCGAGCCCGAGATCTCCAGGATAATCGCGGAACTAATACGTGCCGACAGAGTCACAGACGCTCACATTATTATAAATTGTTTCGCGATGAACAACGTGACGAAGAGCATTATACAGAATTTTGTAAATAGCTTCATGAATGAATTGATAGTAACAGATGCACCGATTTACGATATCATAAAGTATGCGAACGAATTTGCCGATTCCGGTTACAACCAGTGCGCGCTGGTTGACATAGCTGAGATCGGTTTGAAGCTGGTTAGAGAGAAACTGTGCTTTGCGGTATTTCAAGCGATGAGAGATAAGAATATCGAGATACGGCCACATTATTACTGGCCTTTATTGTTGAAAGCGTACCACGAAACGGGGGAAGCTAAGGTATTTTCGATTGTGAAGTCTATGGTGAACATAGGTGTAGACATAGATTTCGATACGTTGAGTAATTACGTATTTCCATACGTAAATACCATGGATCCGATTGTTACTTTACAAAAATTGCTAATGAACGATGTACCAGAAGCTGTCTCGTATACGCCTCTATTGTGTTTTCTATTGCATAAAAATCGGTTGCAGGATGTAGCGCTAGTGTGCAAGTACTTTACACACAATAAAGTATATTATAAAGAATTGATGAAACCGCTAGTACGCGCTTATGTCTCTACTAAAGACGTCAAAAATTGTGTACTATTATTGACAGCATTTCCACAAGGTTCAGATTTCGTCGGTCTATTCTTAAAAATGGTATTAAAACCCGAAAATTCGATTTACATAGAGGATTTACAACTCCTCCTGGAAGAATTTAAAAAATATAAAACAAAGATATCGCAAGAGGATGCGACCAGTCTCAAAAACAACTTGGAACAAAATAAAAATTTTAATGTTACGACAAAAGTGGCGAATTTAATAGACGAACTGGTTGACCCGGACATGAAAAATTCCAGATCGCTTACGTTACACTCAAAATATATGAACACCAAGGAATTAACTTGTTACCTAATAGAGATGAAGCGCGATAAACTTTCTACTGCAAATATACTGCAGAAATTGCTGATGCTGTACGGTATTGAGAATAATCTCAAGAAAGCCGAAAAAATAAGACAAGAGTATGATGCGTGCAAGTATGAATGGACGCCCGGTATGAAGCTGATTTTGTTCGAACTGTATCTCAAGCACAACAAGTTGTACGAGGCCGAGGCACTACTATCTACCTTTCAGCCCAATGAATTGAAGATAGATAAACACAAAATCGTGACATATGCCACCGCGTTGGTGAAGGCGGATCAATTTACAAAAGCTTTTGACGTTATTGAAAATTTCGACTCTAATGATGCTAAACCAAACATGCATTCACAATGTTGTACACTTCTGGAAACGATAGCACAGAGTCAGTATCACGCCAACATAAATGATATGTTAAATCTGCTCCTGAAGAAAAAATACTGTCAAGTAAACATTGATCTGCTGAAACCGTTGGTGGCGATACCATTGGGACTCAACGATATTCTGGGTGCTATGAATGTATTTACAGAATGCGTGCGTAAATATTCCATAGCTCCGTTGGCATTGGAAATAATGAAAGAATTGCTGAAGCAAAAATACAATTCAGAATTGCACAATGCGAATAGTTACATAGAACAAGTCTACAATATAACAGCTCGTGCATATTCTGTCAAAGTAGCGAACACGTTTCTGGCGATAGCATTAGCGACGTTGAACAAGACAGAAAAACTGCAAAGTTTATTACAGGTAACCGAATAGTTCTACTATGAAGTTATTTTAATTCCTAATGTCACTTAGATTTATAAAGTTCCTCTGACTTCCCGCTGAAAATAGTATGTACGTAGGATGAAAGGGATTTGCATCTACTTCTGTTACTAATCACTCGTGTTAACACAGAGCCATCCGTTATCCCATTGAAATATTTTAAAATTCTAATTATAAAAATGTTACAGAACTTTTTGGTATAAAAAGAAAACGACGAGAATAAGAGATTTATATATATGTAAATTTTTCTAATTTGTATATGTATATATTGTGAGGGGAATATTAATAATGTATTTCTAAAATAGTTTTAAATGATTTTCTGAAATTTTTGAAAACGTCGTTAGTTTCGTTGATTATATTTGTTTTATTTACATTCTTCTCATCAAATTTTTCTGTTACAGACTCACGAACTCTCTATGAACTGTCTTATGTACTATATCAAACAGGCAAAAACTAACAGTGATTTAGATGGTTTGCTGAATCTCTTTATAGCAGCAAATGAGAATCACTTGAATCAAGATTCGATGTGTGTGTCATTCCTTTCCATTTACAGTAAGTTATGTTCTCTTTCTACAATTCGAAAAAATGTATAAGCAATTCTAAAGTTAACACTAATAATATTTATATTTGCAGATAAAATGGGAGATTGCAAGGGCGCTTTAGACTTGTGGAAAATTATGTGCACGAAGAATATCAAACCTAGCAAACTGTTTGAGAAGAACTTTACTCAATTTTTATTGGCAAATAAAGTTCCACTCCCAGAACTGAACAGAATAAAAGAAAAATAAACATTTGTAAATAAATGAATTTAAAGTTAAGAATAGCAACAATACGCGTAGATATTGAAGATAGATAAGGTAGACAGATTATATAGGAATTTAAAAAAACAATCTGTACAATAAAAATAATTCATAAAATAAGATTTTCGACTCTTCATTCTTCGAATATCATTATTTCGTATTTGCTTTATTATTTTCGAATAAATAGTGTTAAGAGATGAACACTGTTGCATAGAAAATAAGCAAAGCTTATCTAATGAAGAGATTTTAGATTTTCTTGGAGTAACATGCCATAATCATTAATTAGTTTAAAAGCTTTCTCCTTGAGCGGCTCGTAATTAACACGCTCTTTTTCTTTAGCTATGAATTCCTCGATCTTTTTATTATCTTCTTTCAATCTTTCTAATTTATCCTGTAAATTACTAATCTCCGGATAAATCGCATATTTCTCCACTTGCTCTTTAAGCTCGTTGTATTCCGCTCGCAGCGACTTGAGTTCGTCCTCGCAGACCGTCTCTTCGGACACCAATCCTTCGCGTTCGGCTACCAACCCGTCCCGCTCGAGTTCATTTCGTGTTTTTAAGCCATCCAAATCCTCCAGGACAATCAATTCGCTCTGCTGCTTCTTCAGTTTTTCTTTCATCTGCTTGGATTCTAGCTGCAACTTCTCCTCCAGAATCCTCAATCTGTTAAATGTCTGTTGCATAGTTGCATAATCTTTTTTCAGTTCTTCAAAGTCGTCATCGCGATGAACGGTTTCGTAATCGTTGTACGAGAATTTGTCGCGCAAAATCGCCGTTTCTTCAGCTTCCGTGAAATACTCATTGTTCTCTACTGCGTTTGCTACAGTCTGCAGCTTGTTGACGATCTCCCGTTCGAGTTTTTCCAGCTTCTCTAATTCCTCCTGTTTGTTTTGTTCGTATGTGGACATAAACTCCTCCATCATTTCCTCGCGCTTACGCAGTTCCTGATACTTGACTTGCTTCTCCGACTGATTGTCCTCCATGTCAGTCTCCAACTGTTCCAGTTGCTGCTCGAGTTCCGCCACCTTTTTCTCCTTTTCGGCTATCTGCGCCTCCGTCGCGGCAATGTCGGTGTTGTCGCGTTTAATCTTCTGCAGAAGCTGCTCCTTCTCGTCTTCCGGGGACAATCTTTTACGTTCTTCCTCTCGCAACTTATCCCGCTTCTCTTCTGCCTCGATCGTTCTCACTTGCAACTTCACCGCCTCCTGCTTCAATTGAGATAGAGCGATTTGCTCCTCCAAGTGCGCTTGCTCTTTCGACAATTGATCCAACTCGTGCTGCATCTGCTGCGCCTGTTCCTGCAATTCCGTCTTCTGTCGGAATAGATCATCGTATTTCTCCTTTGTATGCGGATCCATACTCTCAATGATGTGCTCGGTCCTTTTCTTCTCATTCTCGATATCCTTCTCCATCTTGTGCAATCTTTGCTCCATTTGTTTCCGTTGCTCGAACATCCGCTCGACTTCCGCCGTCCGCCGTTCATTCATCAGCTCCAGCTCTTTGGCCTCCTGCTCGATCACTTCCTTGTCGACATCCAGGGTCATTTTGTCCACGACAAGATTGTAATCCGCTAACTCGGTCTGTAGTGTCGTCAACTCAGCGGCTAGACTCTTGGCTCTCTTGTCGTAGTGCAAGAAAGTGGCCTTCTCCTTGTTCTGCATCTCAATGTCCTTCATTATCGTTCCGATCTCTTGCGTCAATTCCCTTATCTTCAGCTGCAGCAGGCCCTCGTAGTATCTCTTGTCCTGAATTTGTCTGAAAATTTCAAGAAATTGACGAATAAGTCAAGACGAATGTGCTAAGAGTAGGATTCAGATAACACCATTACCTTGTCATCGGCAGACCTCTAGTGGTGCCTGGCCGCACGCCCGCTATCCCATGCTGCGTGATCGGCCTGTCCAGCACATTAACATTAAACTGTTTGGCAGTTGCCAATCCTGTGTTGGCACGACCTAGTCCGGAGCCTATCCTGAGACCCACACCCGCAGTTGGTGCACGATTAGAGAGAATGGACGCCGACGGCGGTCTTGCGAGAGCAAGACGTCCGGGTGTCGCCGAGCGATAAGTAGCCGAGCTGACAAACTCCGACGACTCGTCCTTGTGCCCACGTCGAGACCTCGGTCGCTCGTACTTGCTTTGAGGTCTCACGATGCCCGTCGGCGGTCTATCAATCTTGCTCGAAGTACTGGGCATGTCCTCCTGGTCTCGCCGCCATCGGGTGATCGGCCGTTCTCCGATTTTACCGGAATTGTTTCTCTCAAAGTCCATTTCTCCGGAAAATGGAACGAAACGTCAGACGTTAGTCGCGAGTTAGTTGCAAGTTAGATGTCGGTTGAGAAACGTTGCACAATCGAGGAAATCCAGTGATAGCGTATTATTTACGCATCTATTTGATAACAGCAATGGTGAGTTACCACGGTGGAGAGAATAGCAATGTTTTGGCTCAACGTAGTCATAGAAACTGGTATATACGTCGTTCGTTGGATTTACTAACCGCCATCACCGTAGAGAACTGTATAATTGTTTCTCACTGAGAAATAAGGTGAATTTCTTTTACAATGAAATTTTTATATAAATTAAAATAAATAGTGTCCACTAAGGAGAGAGGAGAAAAGATTGATTCATATAAGTGAAAGAAAAGATATGAGATCACAGATAATATTTATTTGTAAATTTATAAGGTAATTATACATTTAAAAATGAAGATAAGTATAATATTATATTCTACAAGAAAAAAATTAAAAATAATATAATAATAACAACGATAGAAACGATTCGTGTCGTTATACATATTACATACTATTTGGCAAATTATTGATTAATCTACGATTATTCTCGCGTTACGGTTGTCTTTGAATGATATGCGTCAACTTGCAATTTGAACATTTTCGCTTTTCGTCATTTTCACCTTTTAAACTTTATAAAATTTTGCGTGTCCATTTGAATCTTTACGAAAAAAGGGAGAGAAATATCATTGATGTCGCTGAAAAGCGTGTAAAAAATGTCCAATTCTCATCGCGATTTTTAATTGTTTAGATTTCAAATTAGCTCAAATTCATAATGCTGCGCATGTGCGCGCGTACGACTGCCATGATAGTTCGGCGCGTCAGTTCGAATGAACACAGGATGCGGAATCGCTCCGGGATAAATCTCATTTTTTATCCGCTAAAAGTACATAACGAGCGCGGATTTTTTACGAGAATGCTGATTAAAGTGACGAGCAACCGTATCGAAATGTATCAAACGGGTCTTTGCAATTGATATCGCTCGTAATTGATGCTGAATTGTGGCTGAAAATCATTGTCACTTCAATGAGTACAAATTTCGATACACAAAATTGTATGATACACAAAAATAATCCTTACACAAGAGAATCAAAGCTCGGGTGTTTTTCTTAGAAACAGTGCCGATAATTTTAATCGTCATAACTACGTCACGCCATGTCTACGAGTGGGCGTATACATTTCAATGAAAAAAAAATTAGACATAGTACAAATATGCGACAGTTTCGTTAAACAAACTTCGCGCGATCATAGTCAAGTCGTTAGTCAGGACAGTTCCGTCAAGTGAACTTCCCGCGGTCGTAGGTCGTTAAGGGTTACGATCTTCACCGACGGATGCCGCCAGCGGTTTCACCAATCCCCCCCGAGCGCGGCAATTACTCAGCGGTTGCCGGGCAACCGGCAGTGAGACGCGACTCGTGTTCCGTCCGAAGGCGCGACGATGCGTTCAGGCGGCACCGGCGCGGTGGTGGTGGCGGTGGAGGGCTCCCGAAGTTGAATTTAATATACGTTCGCCGTCCAAGAATATCCGCGCCGCGACCGCCTCGAGGACAGCCGAGGCGGCGGACACTGCGCGGCGAGTAGCCGTCCAAGCAACGTGCACGCGTACTTGGTACTCGCGATCGACCTCTCAGTCAGTCGGATTAAACGTAACGTCTCGATCGGACGCTCGGCTAACTTCAGGCAGGAACGAAACTCCGTTTCGCCGATCTCTTGCCGATCGCTCGCTCGCGCGCGAGTGCACGCTCGGATCCGATCCGCGTACAAAAACGCCGCCGCGTCGGCGGCGGTGAGCTTTGCTCTACCCTCCACCGCCGCTTAACGACCGACCGACAGAGATCGGCCGCCGTAAACCGGTTCCGGCGGCACAGGCACGGCCCGCGGGGCCTCCTCGTGCTCCTCGAGAGAATGCTCTGAACCGCGGCGAGAGTCTGTCTCGCGCGCGCGCGCGCGTACCGCGTCCACCTTCGGTTGGCTCCCGTTTGTCGTTCGCGCGCGGCGATAGAACACGCAACCGGCGGACGGCGTGCGCGCCTTGTGTACTGCGTTACGCGTCGTGTCACGTCGCATCGCGTCGCGTCACGGCGAGTGCGTGCGTGCGAGTGCATCTGCCCCGTGTGAGAAGGAGACCGCCCGAGGAAATCGAGATCCGCACATCGCCGTCGCCGGCGCGGGATCATGGACGAGGAGGAGATCGACGGCGTCAAGTCACCCATCAAGCGGCTCGGCTCCACGCGGAAGCTGCTCGTCTTCAACAGTGAGTTCCCTCTCTATCTAACATCTACTCTTTCGTGACTTGTTAGATCCCTGCGCATTGCGAGAATTGTGAATTTTGATAGTTTCGCTTCTCCCCATCGGATGTGCTCTCCGAAAATAAACATTTTCCGATAATCGATCATTACCCGCGTCAAAGCGATAACGACTCTCTCACGAGAGACTTTGGCGCTGCGGCTTTTCTCAAGTATCGGCGAATTTTCGAGTCGTGGCAAATCGGATGGTAAAAATAGCGGGAAATTATTCCACGATCTTGAATGTCATGGAAACTGAAACTTCGCACTTTGAGAGAGTCGTGCTGTCGTGGGAAAAAGGTACAGTCAAAGAGCCGTATTCGCGTGGGATAGATTCCGCCAAAATGCCGCGAATATGGGATGATAAAATGTGTGGAAATATAAAAGTTGCGATCCAAGAAAATTAGAAATTTAAAAAGGTGTTATTGAGAGAAAAGGTTGGTTTTATTTCAAATTAGCAATCAAGCATAATTAATACCCAATATGATTGCATAATGTTTTTGAGTTCCGATATTATTAAAATTGTAATTAAAGAAATTACTTATTATTAGACGGTTGATCAGAAATTGATTTAAAAGATTTGGTAGTTTTGCAACTGATACTTTTTACAAGCTCTTCCTAATTCAAGCTTATGTTCGGTCATTGCTTCTTTTTTTTTTGAAAATCTAAGAATGAAGACTTCTCCTTTGAGAAATCAATTTTTCATGAAGAATTCACAAAGATCATTTTATTTGTTAATAGATGCAATAAAGAATTACAAGAATTATATATTTCATATTATTATAATTATAAAGTATAATATATAATTGTAATAATATGGAATATTGATTGAAATTTTGACCACAGATAGATTTTTTCATGATAAAAAATATCCTATGAATCTTGATATTCTTTAAAATATTCTTTAAAATGCTGGAATATCCTTTGAAAATGAAACAAAGTTATGGTCATATTGGAGTCTAATTTTAGCATATTAGAATCTCTAATTTTAATAGGTGAAATCATTATTTGCTCCGCAAAGAGAGCAATCTCGTAGAAAAATAAAGCGTATCTCCTCGCTCTCGTCGTAAGCAATATGCGGATTCTCACCGCAACGTTTGTTTTTTTTTCTCCTCGTATACTCCGCGTAATAACTCGCGTCATCTAGATAACGGTCTCAAGGGCAAGGTATCGAGTTTCGTGGGTGATAACGAATTTCCAATTACTTCGACCGCGAGTCAAAACGAACCGCCGTGTCCAGTGAATCCATTTCGGCATATCATCGAGCACTCTCGCGCTCGTCGTGCCGTAATCCACTTCGCGAAGATTAACGAGCGCGCGATTCCCGAACGTGCGAACAGGTGTGATTTGTTTGCCGACGAGGCATAATACGCAAAACGGCATCGGGCTCCGCCAATTTTCGCGCGACGCGAAAAGAAAATGACGGAGCCTCTCGGACAGACATCGCTGCGCGATGCCGGGGTTTACGTAAATATGTCATTACGTCAAATCTGTCCGAAAAGTTGCAGACGGATGTCGAACCGAATTACCACGTTTCTCGACCTATACGCGTTTCGAGAGCGAGCCAAGCACAACGGAAGAGCGAAATGCATGAGCTTTTGACTTTTAGTCGTTGTTATGTAATTTGTCATTACTTTATGTGCACGTATTAATTACTTTATATTACTTTGTTAACTTCTTACTAACAACCGATTTTTTTCAAGGCGGCGTTTTCACCCCGTTAACGGCTTTTTGGGGACGTATAAAAAATAGGGCACGTATAAAGAATTCAAAAAAATCATTTTATTTGTTAATAGATGCAATAAAGAATTACAATATATATTCCATATTATTATAATTATAAAATATAATATATAATTATAATAATATGGAATATTGATTGAAATTTTGACTACAGATAGATTTTTTCATGATAAAAAATATCCTATGAATCTTGATATTCTTTAAAATATTCTTTAAAATGCCCTTATATCCTTTGAAAATGAAACAAAGTTATGGTATATACCCTTTATATGTCTCTCTTGTTTTGATCTAGAAGTCAGCACATTCAAAGCTTATTAAAATCGGCGTGTGGCACTTGGGTAGTGTTACTTGTAAGAAACAAGAATGAGTTAGATCTGATAATAGTAACGCGGCCGTCAACTTTTTAAAGAGAAACAGTCCGATCACACTCTACATTTCTTGGTTGCGTAAAACCACGCGGATTGAAATACATTAATGTCAACATTTGAAAAATAACAAATCTCTGTTACCTTTTAAATAATACTTTTTAAATAAAATACGATGCAAGATACAATCGGCGGAGAGATCGTATATTCGCGCGAGAAGTGTCCCATGTTTAAAACCCGCATATGGTGGTGAGATAAAAATTGGCGCTCGCGAGAAACGACAAATTCCACTCGAGAGATGCTTATGGCGGGGTATAGAAACTAGGCGATTTGTGCAAATAAACACACCGTTCCGCATGAGGAGAGGCGAAGCGGGTCGTGCGTGAAGCGA
Source organism: Tetramorium bicarinatum (assembly GCA_928718305.1). Lineage (NCBI taxonomy): Eukaryota > Metazoa > Arthropoda > Insecta > Hymenoptera > Formicidae > Tetramorium > Tetramorium bicarinatum. Next base: position 13,852,429 of record OV788319.1, read on the forward strand.
AGCCGCGATCTTCGCCGGGATGTGAAGGCGATTCCTTATCTCGTGAAGGGATTTTTCTCTCGCGGTCCGCGTTCCATCGTCCGTTCATTTCACGTGCACGTTATTCAATCATGCCGGATATCTCGCGAAACCGAACCGAAAGCTTCGTTAATCTTGAGTAACTTTTCAAATGGATAAAACTTGGTTTGGGATTAAATCGCTCACGCTGAGAGAGAAAAATATAGTTTCTTTTGGACTCAACCATAGTTTTATAATATTTCTAACAATAAATATGAGTAACTTAACTATATGCATCATTATGTTAACCATCATTGTCATGAGAAATACTATGAAATTGTGGTTGGGTCCAAAGGTAACTATATTTTTCTTTCAGTGCATGAATTTACATTGCTCTTTTTCAATTTTAATATTTCAGTCGGTAGTTATTTTAACTCCTTTGTGATATCATCTTTTATCTCCCTAATTAATCAAAGATAAAGCTCGGTTCGTGCTAGTGTTATTCGAATTATAAATTCACGATGTAATGCGCCATGGAAGATTTGCATCGTGATTCTCTATTCTTATGACATCATTAATGCTATGGAAAGCTAAATCGCGAGAACTCTAATGAATCATCGAATGGCGATTGCGGTTCAGCGATCTTTTACTTCGTACATTTTGATAGAATGTCCAGTAGAAGTGCGGGACAGTCCACTAAACGTGCGGCTTTCCAGAGTAATTTGCGTTCGGAGCTGCAAAGAAATTGCGCGTTTATTAGTTATCGTGAGCGTGCCGTCATTGTCGCTGGTAGAAATACAGTGAGAGGCGATCAAGTGCAAACAGTTGCACCACTATTGGAATGCCGGAGTATATGTACGAAGGCTGCAACGCGTGCAGCCAGGCACTCCTAGTCGAATCGCTCTCCCGGATCACATGTTGATTCAAACTCGGCTCGGGAGATCAAATATTCGCATACGATACGTACGACGCAGTCGCGTCTGTGATTGCAAAATTTGCTCTCCTGAATAAATTAATTACAGAGATTCGTAGATATAACGTAGATATCTCAAATAGATTCTATCCGGGAATTAGTTTTATTTGATATTACAACAATGATTTTATGCACTTCAGCTTGCAGCTAAGAAGTGGAAGCTGGTTTACGTCAGTTCTTAAAATCTCAACTACACATTCATACGTCTCACTCATCCTTCCACACTTTCCTGATATAACCGTCCTCTAGTACCCCGAATGTCTCTAAACTTAACCCTTTCTTCGTCGTGCTGTTTTTCTTAACACGAGTCGACAAGTGGGGTCTTGAGAGATCCTCGTATAAAAAAAATCAATTTATAGCTTTTACGTCGAAAACTCAAATATTTTCTTCTAAGTCTTAAAATTACCTTACTTATATCTTTATGCTTTTTATTATATTTTGCTTCCCTTATTTTACTTTCCTTTAATTTGTCCATGTCTCTTTCTCTCCTCATCAGTTTTTTTGTCTAAATTTCTCTTTCCTCATTTTCTAGATTTTTTATTGTTACAATTCCCTAACTGTCTCCGTTATAGTACTTTTCCCCCTCTTTTACATAGTCTTTCTCTCCTTTTTTTTCTTTCCAACATCTCTATCTCGTATTTTTCATTTCCATTATCTTTTCTTCATGCTTTCTCAACGCTAGTTTTATTTAATATATTGAATCGGAAATATCTTCTAATTGTAAGGAGTGGCACCAAAACTATGAATAGATCATAGAAATCGAGTTTCATATTTAATTACATTGTTCGTCAAAATTTGACATTTTTTTGGTAACAAAAGTGAGAATAGTCGTTTTCAACGTATTTTTGCCTGTTGAATACAAATCCGTTATCTAAAGGTTATCATATCATAATATTGAGAAAAATGACATCAAAGTAGCAAAAATAACGATTTCGAGGCTTTCCATGACGTTAGCACAGGTATTTTTTTTTTTTCAAATTTTGTTCGTGCCATTTGAATGTGGCAACTTTTAGCTTTAAGATGCATTTTATCTCGTATCGATATAATTTTTTCTTTTCGAAATATATTTTGAAAATGGCTCTTTTTTCTACATATGAAAGACACATGCAAAAAACATTTTATTCTATCTTAATACAGCATTATGTGCAAAATAAGTACTTTTAGACTTAAATAATATCATAGGTGTGCATCACGTATGCATCCTTCACTACCATAAACATGCTGCTCCGTGTACAGTCTGTGATTGTTACACAAAACTTGAAATATCCTGACAATGAAATATTATATCGAAACAAAACAAAATGCATTTTTAAGCTAAAACTTGATACTTTCGCATGGTAGAAACAAAATTTGGTAAAATCGTCAATTTTGAATTGTTCAATTTTCGAAATCGCCATTTTTGGCTACTTTGATGCCATTTTGTTCGAAATTGCGAGGTGATAGACAAATTTGAATAACGGATTCGTGTTCAGCAGGCAAAAATACATTGAAAATGACTATTCAAATTCATCATGTTATAAAAATGGTGTTAGTGTTATCGCAGCTGAACGTTTAATTCTGAGAATCGAAAATTCGCAGAATTTAACTGATAATTGGATGCATGTTGTAGCAAAATTCTCATTATTAATTAACAAATATATCATATGTATGTCGTCTGACAAATGTTTCCATAAAAATCTGAATTTCTACATCGAGACTAATCACGTGTCTGATTCTTTCACCGTATTCAATGATTGATCGCTTTAACGAGCGTCTATCGCCTCTCAATGCAACATGTTATTTCAGCTTTCAATTTCACGCTTGTTTTTGTATATTTAATCAAACACTTTATTCGTAAACCGAGGCTTTCCTCGTTAATCGAAAGAAAACATTCCGTTCATTTTTTTCATCATCTTGATCACTCAATGGACTTGCCGAGCAATCTCGTTTCTCATTAACATTATTGATACAGCTGCAGTTTTAGAAATGCATATATGCATAGATTGGTTTCGCAGGCCAGAGGAAAAAAGACCTTTATCCATAAAACGGGGATAATATATACTACGCGACAGATGAAACTATTTTCTCCAGCATCACGTAAGCCACTCGGACTACTTTGATAAAACTTCACGCAAAGATCCCCGCTTTTTCGCAGAAATATTAATCTATCGGGACTTTCTAATCGCACATTGGCGTAGGCGGTCAGTTTAATTCCTATAACAGGTCACGTCGGTGAGATTTCACGCAGCAGCGCGTATTGCAATGCAGATATTCTTCGCGACCTCATTATGAAATATCTCAATATCCATTAATGTCGCACTGGAAGTAATTTATAGCGAAAGTCACTGCAGCCTTTCGTAAAAATAGCGTAATGCGAAAAACGACGTGCAGAAAGAAATAAAGTTGCGAATAACAAAAAAAGTAAAAAAAAAACTCCTTTGTGTGGAATAATTATAATGCGCGATTTATTTAGGGGGGAAGTTTATTGTAGGAAAGCATGAAAGAGAGAATGAATGAAACGGAGGAATGTGTGGTTTTAAAACTCGATGTAAATCAAGTTCCGCTTCCTGGCTATAAAGATACGCTAAAATGAATAAATTATTAATCAATCGAATAAGGCGCAATTTATTTCGAATTGACAATCGATCCAATCATTTTATCTAGTTTTCGCAGAAAAATCTCTCGAATCATCGTGTTGTTTTTTTCGTAGAAAAATAATGAGAAATTTCGGGGAAGTTTTAGACGTGGTGTATCACATCGTTATAACAACGCGATGTCGAAACTGTCGAAAGCACAGATCCGACGACGAATTTATTGTACTCGCGGTCGTTCACAGGGCCCTTCCGTTACCTGGCCGAACCTTTCGACCCTTCCATTGAGATAAAACGAACGCTTTCCGGCCTGGCCCTTGCCACCGTGCCGGCTGGTAAGCGTAACCACACACGCAACGTGCGTGCACACACCGCACTCACACGCGTGTATAAACGTGCGTACGGGGGAAAACAGGAGAACGTCGAAAGGGAAAGAAAGTAAGTGAGGCCTAGCGTTGGTATTCACAGCTCATTTCGACGCCGTGTTTGGGACTAAAAATAGTACTTCATTGTAAATATTATTCACCCAATGCAGATCGATTAATTAGCATAAACACGAAGCGAGAGTTAGAGACTTACGGACTATCGTGTATAACTGGCGTGTATAAAGCCTATTTTGTATCTTATGTATTTACTTTATTTGTTATTTATTTATTTAATTTTACATTTTTATTCAAACATGCTCATTCAAAGTTTCTAAGCTTTATTCATATCTAATATTTATCTAATATAGTTATTACTCTCACTTGATCACTTATGCCCATTTTTGCACCAATGCAGATTAATTTTACTCTCGATTCTAGTTCTAAGAATTAGAAAACGATAAATGGCAAGTTATAAATCGAGATTAAAGTTAGTTATTGATAAAAATGACATTAATGATATTAAGGACATTAATGTACTTCAATCAAATTATGAATGGAAAAATTATATCTTAATACTTTTAATTGTATGTTACAAATTGTTTCCTTTTTTCTATTAAGTATGATATACAATTAAATTTAGTATTAAGCCCATAGCCCTATTTCTTTATCTGATTAGTAATAATCCTTGGCCATTGATTGACATTGATTTTAACGTATTTGCTAATTGCTAGTATCACCTGCTGCTAAACACGAGACGACAGCATAGGCTCCAAAGAGTCGGCGCGAAAGAGAGACTTAGGACTTTTAGTACGAGCTTTTTGTTTCACTGCATCCGCGTGCGTGAGTGCGTGCATGGCTCCAAATGCACATCTAGGCGCGTGCGCGTGCGCGTCTCACGTGTGGGTGCCCGCGTGTATGTGAATCGCCGCTGCGGCGTCCCTTTTCGCGCACACCTACGTACCTCTCGTTGTGCGTGCATGCGTGCATGGGTGCCTGTCTGTGCGCAAAAGGCGGCGCACGTATAACGGCCACCGTCTGCCGTAATATCGATCTCGTTAACCAGTCAGTTGTGTGTACGCGCCGCCGGTTATGCACCTCCCGCGCGGTACGTACACAAGGCCCCAGTACCGTGCCCCGTAGAATACGGTACCCCTTCCGACTCCGTCTTGCCGCGGATCACGTTCTACGGTTGATTTTTGCCGGTTTTGAAATGTTATTTTCAGAGCCAATTGCCGAGAGAACGGGAAAACCTTTTACACTTCTCAATCCTTTAGAGATTATTTTTATCTCATTTCGATCAATCGTGCTGCATAGAGGGAATTTAAACGAGAGCAGGGGTTATTTAAAAATCAGAAATATGTATCTACGCGGACTTCGTGGGTACTACTTCGTATTAAATATATTTTTAGGATAATAATACAGTATCTCTCCACTTTCGGTTTGTAATAGATCATGTTTGCTAGATTTTTGGCGGTTGAAATGTATTTTTAGTCAATTGTCGAGAAAACACGAAAACAAGAAAATTTTTCAATTTTTCAGACACTATTTTTATCTCCTTTCGATCAATCGCATTGTATAGAGGGGATTTAAATAAGAGGAAAATAAGAGGATTTAAATAAGAGGAAAGGCTATTTAAAAATCAGAACCGTGTACGCGAATTTCGTAGGTATTACTTTGTATTAAATATATTTTTTTAATAATAGTACAGTACCTGTCCACTTTCGGTTTGTAATAAATTCGGTTTGTATATCATGTTTGTTAGATTTTTGACGGTTGAAATGTCTTTTTAGTCAGTTGCCGAGAGAAAATGGAAAAACATTGTATTTCTCAATTTTTCAAACACTATTTTTATCTCATTTTACAATCGCATTGCATAAAAGGGATTTAAACGAGAGAAGGAATTATTTAAAAATTAGACAACATGTACGCGGTTTTTATCGTTATCATTTTGTATTGAATATATTGCATTAAATAATAATACGTAAATTGGAATCTCTCGCAATAGGTATTATAAAAATTATTCCAAATCGATAAATAAGTCGGCTCACCTCATATGTCTCGATAATAACCGCGGTCTGATATCTGTTGCGGTCTGGTGAAATAAGCTATTTGTTGGTAAATTTACGTTTTATCGGGAAATTATATTGGTGATGCAGAAAGATTCGTACCGATCGGTTTAATGTGCAAAACCATTTCGCGCACGAACGCACCGCGATGCGTGCATCGCGATGCATTCGCGCAATGCATTCACCGCGTCGCGCACTTCGATCAGTTCTATCAGAATTCCAAACGCGCCTTCCCGCTTCTTCCTCGCTTAGCGCCTCGCTGGTAACGTAAATCGCATAAATTTCCTCGGCGGCGGATAAAGACGAATAACTCGTGGAATTTTTATGTGGGATATACAATAGGTAATAACTATTTGGAAATTGCATCAACGCTGGAAGATAAAAACTGAATAAATTAATGCATATTTCTAATAATTTTTTTTATAGGGTAAATACCCCGGTTAGTGACAAAGTTACGTCGTCGTAAAGATAAATTGATAAATAAACAATACGCGTGGCAAATTAGGTACATAAAATTAATTATTGGAAAATTGAGATATTTAGAATTCTATTAAAATTATATTTTCTTAACTTTTTCAAAAATTTTAGTTAATTTATTATATTTTTATAAATATTATTTATGTACCATTTAATGAAACATAATTTGAAGTTGTTCCAACTTGTGACATACGTTCGTCTGTATTACTAATAGGAGCAGACCCGGCGATAATAGGAATCTCCCTATTACTGATACACAATGGACACGTATAAATTCTCTTACAGACATTGCTAAAAATTAACTTGCAACCAGTTTTGACATTGAACAAATTTATTAAGTAAATATGAAAAGAAAAAGGAAAAAATTGTTACAATATAATATATTATTATGTATATGTTATTTTATTTTATTGTTACTATTTTATTGTTACTAAAAAGTGGAGTCCACTTTTTAGTGGAACAAAAATAATAATAGAAAATAATAAATAATTATTCGAATATCAAATTGTTAAAATCATCGAAGTGAAACAAGATAAAAATCTCTTTTCTATCTCCATGTATACGATTGACGGGTAAAAATCTCCGCGAAATAATATCGAAGATGATATCATCACAGCCATATTTCGTGTATACAACATAAATTGGGCGAGCAACAAAGTAACAACGTGTCAACAATGCCATCTCGTCGTTTAGGTTTCCTCTCTTCTCGTTTTGTGTATCGGTAGAACGTGTCCTTCGTATGACGATCTAAAAATAAGAAATGCTCGAAAGAAGTGTTTTCTACGGTTCCTCCACTTGTTCACCATAAATACGTTAGACGGCCTCGTATATATCAACTCCATTCTCTCGCGATCCCATCGACAACGGAATCGCTTAAACGCGCACGTACCAAAATATTTTCTCAAACAAACAAGCGCCGAAGATTGCTATTATTTTAGGGCACGCGCACGTGTGTTTGCGTCGCGGATTATACAGCGTATCCCGGCGACCTCGCCCTGGATTTTCGCGATTAATCTCGAATGGATTTCGAATCGAGTTTTTCGCAGCGCGACACGCGAGACTTCATGGTGACGCGATGTCTTTAGATATGAAAAATTACCTTGTTTTAGTTGAAGCGTATTTTATCAATACGCGTCAGCCACGCGTGCGTTATTTTGGAAACATTCTGATAATCTGCGGATTGCCCTCGTCTCCGCACGACGCGGGATGTGCGGTGGAAAAGAAGTAAGAAGCCGCGTCGTCGGCCGCGACAACGACGCGGTGCTTCCTGTCCTCGGATATTTTTACAAACGGCAGCAGCAGTCGTTCTCTCGCGAGTCAAAGGGGGCGGTCTCTCGTTCGAACACGTGCAACCCTTATGGCCGGGCGCGTGCATTCGAGTGCATGCCTCGCACCAATAAAGCGGAAACCCGGCACGGTATGTAATATCGCGCTTTTTGCGACGGCGAGAGAATTGCCGTCTAATGACCACGGGAAATAATAATAAACGGGCGGGCTTTTTCCGCCTCCCGGCTCGCTCCGTTTTCGCGCACGAGATCGAGAGGCATCGAATTATCTCACACTTTCGCTCCGCACGACTGTGATCACGTGTAAAAACGCCTCGACTGTCGCTTTCTTCCGTTACCGCGTCGATTAAAATTGATCTCACGAACAATGATGTTTCGTGTCTCCTCGGTATCGTTGTGCGTAAAACGGAATTACTTTCTTGTAGGTATACTGTTTCAATTTCCATAATTATCCTTGTAACTTTTTTAAGCAACGTTCAGGGGAAGAATTAATTTAAAATAATTACAGTCGTAGAACAAAATAGCGCGGAAACGACCAATTTTGAAAAGAAATAAAAATAATAAAAAGCTCTCATGATAAAATTGAATATACAGGGTGTTCCCGGGTTAAGCTGCCAAACTTTAAATATGGATCTAGGACCTCAAATCAAAACAAATTTTACTCTGAAAGTATTTCAGAGTAAATGCTTCGTTCAAAAGATATTTACTTCTTAAGTTGCAGAATTATAGTGAATAACTAGTAATAATCAAAGTAATTTAGATTTATCTTCTTTATTGTTTTATAGAAATCAAAATTTAATTATTGTTTTGTTCAAAGTGATATAAAGAGAGAGAGGAGCTAACGCAAGGTGATGCTCGCAGTAATAATACGTTTTATTTCTTAACGATTTAACAGTATTGACTTCTAACATCTTTAACTATGATATATTATCAGTTTTAAGATTGTTCAAAATTGCGTCTGTTTATAATTGTTGTTGCTGTTGTTCGTGAATAATTTCGTATAATACTGAAGATAGCCTGATAACAGGTTGAAACATTTATTCTTTTTATTTGCATACATTATTTAAATATATTAGCACAAATATCTTGCGTTGGCTCCTTATACATTCAGTTTAAAAGCAAATATTGAAGTTGCCATTTAATTATCATCTCCGCTTTAGGATACAAGTAGATATCAAATTATCGCAAAATTCACGAGGGTGTACCGGCATCATCCGGAGTTGACCTCGCCGAAAATCGTTACTTCTGGCAACATAGTCGGGGTCACCCCGCTCGCCCGAGTCCCGCACTTCCGGGATTCGAAAATTTAGGGCACCTATCGGCCGACTGGCGCCGATTTGGCACACTTTCCCGACCCGTCGCAACGTATTTCGCGAGCCCTAAGTCCGCGGCGCGCCCTGTGTGTGTGTTTCGCGCCCTCTGGCCATAAATTCCGATCTCTCGCCCTCCGGGGAGCGGATCTTCACCCGAATCCTAACCCGCGCAACCCTCGTTATTGCAATTTTTATCCCGTAGCGCGATCCCGCACCGTCCTTCGAGCAGGAAGTTCCGGCGTACTGTGAATCTCTTGTGTCCCTTCTACCCTTCGCCTCTCCCTTGAACTCCGAGGCCATCTCAATTACCCTCGCCCGAGGATTCTGACTCGCGGCATTCCGCGCGTACGTGTGAGAAATGTTTATATTCCGCGTATTTCTTGGCGCCGCTTTAGCCGGCGAATTTTTTCCGGCATTCCTTGTCGTCCACGCTTCTGGAATCCTAAATCGGGGCAGAAATTTTCGTAATAATTTTAGCGCTCCGCGCGTCTTAGCATTCTTCCGGCGTCCTTCCGGCGTCCTCGAACCGCCGGCCGTCTTTGTTCCACGGACTGTACGCGGCTTCGTGACGCAGGTATAGCACGTTCCTCCGGCTTTCTTCTCTTTCTCCTCTCTTTCGTCGGTCGGCCAGCGACGTGCTGCTGCCGGCTGCCACGCCCTTAGATGTGAAAAAGGCATAAAATCTCATTACAACCGCCTAGGCCAGGCCGGAGGATCATCGTTATCCCGTGAGATATGACATATGAAATAAGATTAAAATTCCGCAGACGCGACGCTCGTCACTCTCCCGTGACATATTTAAACGTCAGAGGATTGCAGTACGAGCAATTATGTTAAAATATTCATGTGTATCTAACAATTACGCCGCTTCTCTCTTTAATTTCCCCTCGATGAGTTGATAACGAGTTCCCACTGTGAACGGGGAACAACCGCTGCTCGACTGCTCGTTTTCCATCCGACTACAGCGCATTTTACGCCTTATCAAATCGACCGTCTCACAAGTCAGTCTTGTCAGCTTCTTTCTCGACGCTTCTGACGATGGCATAATCGACTAGCACAGTATATCCTTTGTGCAAAAGAGTCCCGTTCGCTACGGTTGCACGAAAAACGTCTCGACAAGGCAAGGTCAATTGTGAATAGCAGTGCCTCTACAGGGTATCGTAGACATGCTGCCAGATGTTTCGCTAGAAATCGTAGATCGGGACTACTCTCATAATGTAAAAGATTAAAATCGTGTGCTGCGAAAAATAAGATTTCTTTGTAGAAAATGCCGTAGTAGTATAAGATGGGCGGTTCGGTAGACTTAAAAAACTCTTCTGCGACTAAAAATGGCGTGTACGCGGGATGAGGGATTTGAACCCAGGACTTTTACATTAATCACTCACATTAGCACAGAGCCACGCATCGTTCCAGAAAATGTCGTAAATGTTTACAATTTTTCTGTCAAAATGAGATTTCGCCTCTAACGACAAAAGTCGAGTGTGTAACACGTTAGCAGTAACACTCTGCAGAACATGTCAGGCTTCGCTGGCCGAGATTCATTCTGAAGTGCTCGCACGCATGGTCTTCATCTGCGGGAGGCACGTACGCACATCAAGTTCGAGGTGGCAGCAGAAAAGAAAGGGAAACAAGGACGGGATATAGATGGGGGAGAGACGGGGAGGAGGGAACATATGAATGCGCGAAAAAATTATCTCCACTCTTTCTCGCACCCGGCGGGAATGATTATGCGCGCCGGCTGTCGCAGCTGTCGCCGATTGCATTGCATCGTCGCCCCGCCGAGAGTTGGTCGTGTACTGCGTCTCGATAAAACGTCAAATTTTCACCTGCGCACTCCCTATACGCGCGCACGGGGACGCATATCGCATTAATAGAGCTGCGAGTCGTGATTTCGTCTGCCGCTCTCCGCTCGCGCGTACAGCTGCTCGAGATAACGACCCATTGAATAATTCCGCGCGAGAAATGGCAGATAAAATGAAACAGCAGGTGGTAGCGGAGGTTGAGATAAATGCAGAACAAAACGCGATAAATTAATTAGTAGAAATTGAATATCGAAATTCTGTTCCTCCGTAAGCGAATCATTACGTGGAAAATATGTAAAAGTTCCAATACAACGCGCACGGTGTCAAGGCTCCGTTATTCCGATAACAGAGGTTTTTATTTTTAAAAATTCATTTCTTTTTCTCGAAGATTTTATTCACAGCTGTTAATTCGATTAAAAAATAAAGCGATGGAGTCAAGGTTCCATTACGTCGACAACAGAGGCTTTTATTTTTAAAAAATTGCTTTCTTTCTCAGTGATTTTATTCGCAGCTGTTAATTTGATACAATTCTGCGATTACAACACACGGCAGTCTGAAACGCTCATTTTTTTAATCGATATCTTAATCGTCGATGTAAAAATAAAAAAGGAAGAGATTTTCAGAACGTTGCTCATGAGATTAACAGTTCGAACGAGAGGCAACCTGTGTACCCGCGCGAGCGAATTACCATCGGTTTGCACGCGAGTAGCGACGGCGACTTGTTATGAAAATCAGATTAGCAACCGACACCGACACTTTCCAACGCAATGAATCCCACACCGAATCGCGATATCGATGTTCTGATATTTGTAAACGTGATTTTTAAGTCACTGTACTTCCGTTAAAAATATATTCGCAGCTGCGTCGCGCGATGTTATCATTGTCGTAAACACAAACGCGTTCGATATCATTGAGAAATCTAGCGCACAATGATTCTGATAATAGAATATAAATGAGTTTCATGATTCGATTTTAAATTGAATTTTCATTCAGTTGAGATTGTTTGCGTGCATAGGATTGTTTATTTCTTTGTATCGGTGGGATTTTATTCGTCTGAACGCACTCCAATTTCGATGTTAATCTCCTTTTATAGTATATCCTTCTCTAATTATTATCAAGTTATATTAATCTTTACATCCGTCGGGAAATTCAATATTGTAATATTTTTTCCTGTTATGGCGATCAGACATATATTTTACATAGCATAGATGTATACAAAAGCATTTGAATGCACAAACACAAGGAAGATGGGAATACAAAAGCTCCGTGCTTCTGAGTTCCGATCGCTGCCACTTGGAACAGTGGGAGCGAACAATAGAAACGCGGAAGCGAAAAGATGGAGGCGAGAGAATTGCTTTCTCGAAGCTTTGTTAAAAATGAAAGTTGCTCCGTTTTTCTGTCAATGCGAAAATTATTAATATTCTCGTGCTCAACTTGTTCGAAAATATTGCAAGGGTAACTTTTACTTGAAAGGAATATTTAACCTTTCAGTTGATCTATTCTTTTTCGTAACACGAGTCGACACGAGTCGTGGGGTTTCTAGATATCCCAATATAAAAAGTCGATTTATATTTTTTTGAAATAATATTTATTCAGACTTTCAAAATTTATGTGACAAAGTTTGTACTAGATTATGAATATATGCGTTTTACTAAATATCGGATTTCCAAGGACTCTGGAGAGTTAAAAGCAAACAGCTGACAGAAACTCCCTTGACGCGGAATGAAAATGAAGGTTTCACGTTTATTTTATTTTTAATAAATGCAAAGAATGGCTATACTTGTGAATTTTCTGAAATCTTCCTAAATAAGAAAATAATTTTCGCGTTTGCGAAAAAGCATGTTAAAAAAAGATTCTAGTGTGATACTCTATGTAGCACAGACTATTCCACACGCTATCACTGTGTTGAAATGAGTCCAATCTACTTCTAGCACCGTTTGTTTTATCTCGATGTCACAATAAAGAACATTGGCATATTTTTCACGACTAGCGATGGAATTCGCGGCGCGTTCGTAGAAACGAGAGAGAGAATTGCCGAGTCTTTCACGTTTCAGTCAGGCGGAGAGAATAGCGCGCGCGCTCGGAACGCTGCGGAGTGCTGCGGCTTTCTTTCCACGAAACGATATTTGTTTTCTCGATTGTAGCACGGAAGACGCGGAGTCGATTGTGCCGCGAAACGTAAACGATACTCGACGCTTATCTGGGCCGCTTACTTCGCATATTTTGGTTTCGACGCGGCTCTACCGTGTCGTTATACGTCGCGTGCAGAATTGGGAGTTGCAGTTTATGCAAACGCGAGCTACGAGCTGCTAATATTTTTCCTTCCGGATTCGTTAAGCTAAACGTCCGTAAAATCGCAATCAGAATCTGTAGTTACATATAAATAGGTACCGTCTCAAGAATACGTCACAATAATACATTATGTAACAATGCGTTATGTAATTATCGCAATCTATAATTACATACAAATAGCTATTGTCTCAAGAATACATCGCAACAATACATTACATAACTTTATTCAAACATAAACAATTCTCCATTTACATTTTTTAATTAACAATTTTTTATCAAAAATTTTAGTTTCGCTAAATATCTGTATAGATAATAAGTTTTAGTGATTTATCTTCCGCGCATTTTGCACGTGTATATCTTTAATAAATAATAATGTGTATACATGTATACAAGGTGTTTTGATAAAAAGCGTATCACTCGCCGTGAGTAGATAGAATGAATTAAACTGATTGTGAGTACAAAAGTCTTTTACCATTTTGCGTTTATGATAATAAATAAAGAATTATTAATTAATAAAGCTTTATAAATCAGCGTGCATTTCGTATCATTCGGTGCCCAGCATTTATCGTCACTGAGCTCGCGACAAGGTGTTAGGAGGAGCGATTTGTTAACGGCAATACATAGCGAAACATTATGCTGGGCCTGGGAATCGTGATCTTTATTTATTAATAACATTTTATTTATTGTCATAATTGCAAAACGGTAAAGGACTTTTCAGTTTAATCCGCTACGACGAGTGATGCGTTTATTATCAAATAACCTGTATATACATCCCGTACTCGCTATCCCCAGCTAGAGACGATTTCTAACAAGACATCCCCTTTTAGTAATATAATTGATATTTCCCTGCTGTGGTAAGACTAGTAAGAGCATTACAGCTCGAGTTAAACTCTCAAGTGTGTCGTGCACGACTGCGTTAATGGAAAATAACGCGATGCACCCCAGGGCGACTAAGTTCGGTCGTTTGTTTTAATCCGATTCGAGGGGCACAATAAAAAGTCAGGCTCCCGCGTAAGAAGGGGAGCTGCGCGTCAGGACGTTACGCTCGCATCTGTGTATCATCGTCAAATTAAATGGCTCGTATCTACGTCTTATTGGGTCGTAAATTCCGATCTAGATGCACGTATCAAGCTGTAATATAATCGGCGGAACCGCTCGTTGATTGAGATAAATCACCTTCGGAACGAGATCCAAGTGTGGCCCGGAATCGCATTATTAGGATGATACACTGAGATACAAAGCGGAATAGTCGTATTCGAGAAAATATCATAGGGGATGTAAGGATCATTTCAAATACAGAGAGCTCCAAGCTATAATATTGAAATATACCTTTATAAACGTTTGTCAAAAATGCGACAAAATTTCGAAGTATCTAATATTGTCTAGTATTATCACGATTTATTCTTAACCTTTGGAGGGCCGGAGTGGCTAATAATATTCAATAAATAGGTGTCTATCTTAGTGACCACTATAATGGCCACTAAGATAGACACCTATTTATTGAATATTATTAGTACATAATATGTACATCAACATATAAAATATAAAAGTATATGTAAAATGTAACATAATGTAATATATTGTAGGAAGTAGTTTAGTTCGTAATACCGAATGGGAAAATTGTACACAATTGCTGTTATTTATTTAGACTTTCACAACAATGTTGATGATTGCAATATTATTTTTATGTAAATTTTCAATCAAAATCGTGATCAGCGATCAAAAACCCCCTAGAGACCTCTAAAACCCTAAAAACATTTTTAAAATTTCCATAACGTACCGGGCCGAGGTGATCACTACAGTGGCCAGCAACAAACTTGGAAACTATTTAAAACATGTAGGTTATATATATGTGAAAATTTTTCGTGAAAAAATTCAAAGTTTCAATGGTAAAATCCCGGCCCTCTAAAGGTTAACATTAGAATCAATATTAATTCTCAATTGTCACACTTCTGTTCAGCGGACCCAATTCAAGATTGGATGGTTACTGTTCCAGAAGTAACAATTATATCCAAGCAACAAAAATCACAAAGAAACTTCAAGATTTGTAAAATATATTTTCATATTTATGGAGTTGGAATTTAGCTATCTTCATATAAAAATAAAATTCTTGAAAAATATTAGTACTGCAAAAAAAGGCTTTTTACGATGTTGATGTATGGGTCCACTGGACCCAGAGTGACAACCGAGAATTAAATGTATATTTAGTTTCATATCCATTAAATTGACGGATATTTGAAAAAAAAAGTTTCATTTGTTACCATTTTTAATATCTTTAATATTTAAATAAGTATAATTAAAAAAATAGCTTTCAGTTATTTTTACAGAGGTTTTTAATTTTTCATATTTATTTTTTCTTTATTACAGTAAAACTAGAATATTTCTAGTAAATAGATTATATTTCGCATATGCATTTCCCACGTATTTTTTATATTGAATACAAATAGTATTTGCTCTAGTTTTATTGCAATAACAAATTTGACAGGATTTGCGTTCATTGGAAGTTTTGGTTGGAAGTACTAGTTATGCTGTCCAATTTTTTGTCGACAGTTTTCAATTCCTGCACCTGGGTAGATATTAGGTGAACGAAATTACTTGGCACTAATGAAGAAATATACCTTTCACTAACACAACAGGCGCTTATTGCAGTTTTAAGTTAAGTTTTAACGGACTGACAACAAAATACGACTTTCCTAAATTATTATCAAAATATCGTTCAACTTTTACTTGGAAACTTGATAATGTGCGATTGTTATTACAGTATGAACAAGACGAAACATAAGATACAAATTATTTTTTGTAGGATACGGGACGAAATTTTTTAAAGAAATATACATTAATATTTTCAATAAATAGTAATGAAGTATGAAATAATTATTGTATCATTTTGACAAGTATATTTATATTTACAAGTTTATTACAAATGTATTTAGAGTTACAGAACTGTCTCTTTGAAATTACAGTAGTTGCTAGAAAGTAATGTGGTATAGATAATAATTTTTTTTATTTCAATATTTATCTCAAGTTAATATTCTGATTGAAATACTCTAATAATTTCTATAATTTAAAGTGAGAAATCTGAAATTGTTTTTTATGAGCTTGATTGTTTTAATGTCAACAAAGTGTAAATCAAAATGTGAAGTGCAGTGAATTTTTCAAACAAGCTAGTTATACGCGCAATATTTTTTAGAAAGCTCTCTCTCAAAAATTTTTGTTTTGAGAAATTCAAGTATTTTGTTTAAATACATACACACATACAAATGAATGTCGTAATATTTTAGGCTAAAAGTCTGGAGTTGAAAAGCGCGCGTCACAGACACCGGACACAATCGTAGAATTAGATCACGAGAGATCGCAATCGTAATCGGAGAATGTGCAAACTTAATGACGTCTGGCTCCGAACGAGCGGCTTTTCAGACTTTCGAATCCGCCCGCGAGCTTTCGCGACCGGCTATTCCCTGAGATCTATAATGAGAGGAGATAAGCCGTCCTCGTTGCAACGATACCGCGCCGACAACTTGTCCAAACTAAAGCAATTACATCGACAGGAAAGTTTCGCCGCGCAGTCTAAGCACTTTGCCTAAGTGAATCTCGCAAAAGGTCTTCAATATTAACGCCGCCCCTAACTTTTTTTATCCTCCATATTGATTCCACAGACGCAGACTGCCAACAAATTTATCAATGCAATAAACTTTCGTCGCTATTCAAAGTCCGTCTTTTAAAATCTTTTATAATCTCATTATTCATGATCGATATGGATCATGAATTGCAAATTATTACGCAGACTTCTTTCTTAGAAATATTAAAAATTTCGGAAAATTCAGTTTATAGAAAAAAAATTGGCTTTCGCGAATGCTCAAATTTCTGCAAATTTGCCGACAATTCAAAAATCATTACAATACAAAAGTGTTTTTTTTTATCTAAAAATTTTTCTATTTTTATCAAATATACATTTATTAGATACAAAACTAGAGATTAAATTTTAAGTTATTTAAAGTAAACCGCAAAAAATTGGCTTTATTTCGCGATGTGCTCAAATTCGCGAAGTAATTGGTTTGAAAATATATCTTATCGACAATTCAGAAATTTAATACAGAAATGTTTTTCTTCATCTAGAAAAATGTTCCTATTTTTACCAAATATATATGTTATAGACATTTGTTAGATACAAACTAGAGAAAAATTTTTAATTATTTATAGTAAATCGCAAAAAGAAAAAATTGACTTTATCACGCGACATGCTCCTGTAGATATATCTTGTTGACAATTCAGAAATCATTAATACAGAAATATCTTTTTTTACCTAGAAATTTTTCTATTTTTACCATATACATATACAGGGTGTTTTAAAAATAGTATTCCAAACTTATGGGGTAGATAGTACTCATTATACTGAGTAAAAAGTATTTAATAAACATGAGTTGAAAAGTCAACTCTTTCAGAGTTATAAACAATTTTCAATTTTTGAGTAAGGCAAGTTAGTTGTGTATTCCTATTGATCACGCACGGTCAATAATAAAGTCAAACGAACGAGTATCTTACTATATTATTATTACATTGTTTACGATAAATGTTCTTCCACGTCTTCCATTTCTACACATGGCGTCTTCAAATTATAGAATTCCAAACCCTTTCGAAAAATATCTGGTCTTCTTCAAATCCGATTAGCTGCATTTAGAATACGTCGTTCTAACTCTTGTACATTAATTATTTATTTGACTGCGCGTGATCAATGGAAACACACAACTAACTTGCCGTTGCCAAAACTGAAAACTGTTTATAACTCCGAAAGGGTTGATTTTTTGACACAAGTTTACAGAACACTTTTTACTCAGTATAATGAGTACTATCAACCCTATGAGTTTAAAATACTTTTCTTTAAACACCCTGTATAATACCATAGACATTTGCCAGATGCAAAACTAGTGTAGAGAATAAATTTTAAATAATTTCTATTAAATCGAATAAAATGAATGGTTGGCGGTATTTTGAGAGGCGTAGCGCGGTGCGCGAGAACTTGACTGGTCGCGGGCGAAGCTTTGTCATCCGATATTCCCGGGAAGAGGCCGAGAGATGATGTTTAGTCACGTAAACGCGGGTGGTCAGTAGGGCCGGACTGGAATAGTGAAGAACACTCGAGTGAAGAGAGTTGCATGCCGCTTCCGTTTCTGGCCGTAACATACGTACGTGGGCGTGCACGAAAACTAAAATCAGTCCGGAAATCTGCGCCGGAAATAGCCGGGTGGCGCCGTACGATTTCTCACGTGGGTAGGCCGCGCGGGTAACAAAGGCCGAGGCGAGGAGAAGTTTACTGCCGCGAGAAACGACGCCCATTGAATCTCGAACGTTTGCGCGCTAATGGAGATTTAATCATGGCCTCGAAATAACATCTCGCGCAATCGACACCGCGAGCATCGCCGCAATTTTGGATCATTGTTCCCGGTCTCATCTCGCGATCGCATTCAAGGTTGACGAGCCTGGAATAATATCGCGTTGGAAGATACGTTGGCGCGTAAATTTATCGGGTAAGATCGGGGGAATATCGACTGGAAATAAAAATTTTTTCAACGAGGATAAATATATCAATGCGAGTTTAATATAAATGCTTATACGATGATGCGTTATTAACGATATATTTTAAACATCGTAAACTAGTCTTATTAACGATAAATTTTTCTAAAAGACTAAATTACTTTTTAACATGTCACAAAAGATGTGAAACTTTGTTCCAAGTAATTAACATTACGCTCTAATGACGGGTTACAAATATAAATCGTACCGCAATATATAAATGCAATTTACGCGGACAACTTGATAACTAAAAAGAGCCGGGGATTCGCTTAGAATCCTTTGCTTCGACGCAATTAAGGATCAAAGCCGAGAGAGAGTCTGGTGCCGGTGGATATCGGAGGAGCGTGAAGAGTGCGCCCGGTATTAAAGCACGCCCGGTAAGACGACCCTGAGTGTCGTTAGAGTGACCGATGAAAGGCCTCGACACTTGTTGACCAAGTCGAAGGGTTAGCCAAGTCTCATATTGATGTGGCGCAAGGAGCACGGGCGATTAATGATCTGTAGATCATAATGAACAGACAAGAATGGAACGGTTATAAAAATCTATGCTATTATGCGCGAGTCTTTAAAAAATAATGCATTAGCAAAACCGTGCATAGAAAATTTGTCGCTCTTGAATCTGCGAGCTAAAAAATACGGTTAGAGGAGTATTCCAGCGGATAGTTTTAGGAAAATCTTAAATCTGTATCATTAAAATAATTATATAATGACTATAATAGCATGCGCTCGGAACAATTAATATTAATAGTTGCTTTATTATATGTATCTAAATTAATAATGATGGTTAATAATGATATTATCCTATAATAATTAAACCGTGGATTAAAGCCCACGAAGAGAATTCAAAAGTCAAGGTTTTTCTGTGCGTGGCAAATAGATAGAAAAAAAAATCAGTAATAACAATCGCGTGACAGTTTTTAATTTTTGCGAGAATTTTCACGCGCGATCTTCATTCATTCGAGTCTCGTTACGGTGGATGCGTCGCATCACCGCGTTACAGCGAGTCGCGTTACGCGTGCGATGCACACAAAAACCGACGGCGGCGGCGGCGGCAGCGTCGATGCAACGCGGACACGCGCACTCCGGCTCTTTCACAGACCAGAGAGTCACAGTCACGGTCACGCTTCGAGGGTTGGACACTCGATATAGGGCGGCCACGGTGGGAGCGCAGTGTTCGGTCGGTGAGCCTGAATGAAAGAGGAAGAAGGAGAGAGAATGGGCGAGAAGGAATGGGGGAGAGAGAGAGAGAGAGAGAGAGAGAAGCGCGAGGTCGTGGAATAACACCCATTGATCCCTGTACCTATCTACCTCTTCATCGTCGTCTCTGTTCTTTGTTATCTCCCTCGCCATCTCTTTTCTCTCTGCAATTTTAGCGCTGCTTGCGCAGATGCTTACGCACTCTATTATGTGCTATTTGCTGTTACGCATCTGTCGAACAACTGTTTACTTTTATCTTTTATTTAATTAATAAATACTATTCATTCACATCTTCTCAATTTCGATTTTCGATACAGAAAAATGTATACTGTCTACGAGTAAATATACTTGGTTTAAGTATTTCGTAAGTTTATATATCGGCAAATCTATCATAAAATCATCGTAAGCATTACATTTACTTAAAACATATTCTGGACTTGTGACGAGTATAACAGTTTACTGGTTATGAGTTGGGAATAATAGACAGAAGTTTACGCAGAAGTACTATTATTAGGCTATCAAGATCCAGCCCAGATCAAAAATAGCTTTTTCCTTCATTTAATTCGATATTGTTTGATTACGTTTTGTGTTTATTTTTATTTATCGATAAAGCAAATAACAAATTCCAGAAATTTTATTTGATTAATTGAATAGATATTTCTGTTACTGTTTGAATCAATTATAATTCTTCATGGATAAAAATCGATATAACACATACACACGTCTGTTATGTTAATTTTATACTCTAGATGGAGTTAGACATAAACACTTTACTTAAACATTAACTATTACTAAACTTACTAAACATAAACATTAACATCTTGAACTATTATTAAGACAATAGTTTTTGCTGAAGAAAACTATTACTTAAACAAAATAAAATAAAATAAGTAATTGCTTTTCTCATATAGGATGATATTTTTCTGTGTATATGTATTTTGAAAGAAAAACATTTTTTTAATTTTAGGAAATTGAAAAAATTTTATTTATACAGTCTTCTTTTATCAAAATCAACGCTCATTCTTGCTCGAGTCGCACATGTCTGTTTGTACTTTTATTTGCTCAACCACAGCCTTAAATAGCCAGAGTACCCTTCAAATCATTACTTTATTTTTTTTCTACATTACAGATTTACTTCCCGGAGTCATTTGTTCTTACCATTATTGTCTGCATTGGTGCCCCCCCGGCTAAATTACTTCCTTTCACTCGATCGCTATTTGTTCCTAGGGCGTGCTTCCCGGAGCACATAATAAACTTCTACTGCATTCTGCTCTCTCTCTCTCTCTCTCTCTCTCTCTCTCTCTCTCTCTCTTTCTCTTTGTCTCTCATACACCGGTATTGTTCGTTTTCTGCTGCCTCGCTGCAGATGACGAACAATCGGGGAGAGTTCATTCCGTCGCGCACCTGGACATCGACGCCGAGTTTCTCCGAGTCTCTCGTTTCCTCGATTCGACATTTTTTTCTGTCCAAAAACCAGCGGGGTCCCTCGCGCCTCCAAGTGGAACGTAGAAAGTGCCGGTCGACCAGTCGACGCGGAAAAGCGCGAATCGCAAACGATTTCTCCGCAAGCGGCGCGCTGATAGGATAGCTTGAAGGAGCAATTAGCACCGCCGAAAGGATCGGTCGAAGAAATTCTTGCTAGAGAAGCAGTATTAAAAACTTACGCGTCTAGACTCAATAAAGTATTGTAGGTCGCGTATTATGCGAAAGTTGCGAGCTTAGGAGCAGGAATTATCGTAGATTATTCCAAGTTTCATGAACAGCAAGGTTTATCGGCTTTTTGCGTCCGCGAGGATCAACCGATGATGCGAATCAGCAACGACAATGTATCTGCTGAAAATGTTTGGCAACAGGCTTGGTCGCCACTGGTATTCGGTGCAATTAGAGTACATACATAACAAATGCGATATATCTTATCTGCTTTATCACACGACTCGGCAAATATTTATCGCGCCGAGAGAGGAGCCCGAGAGTGGGGAATCGTACTGTTTAGCCTCTGCGTGCCATTTTGCGTTGAGATCGGCTGGCTGGAGGATCGGTTCGAAGTAAGTTCGCGAAAAGTTGTCAAGACTTGTTTTAATCACCACACCGCGCTAATCCCAAGATGAAAAATCAAGTTTTCGACGTACGGGCGAGAATTGAGAGTAGTCTCGAGTGACGGCGAAATTAAAAATCCAAGTGTGACGAGTGCGAACGATTGATTGTTGCACGGACGGACGTCCAGGACGTTCCTCTCGCAGCGTTCGCGGTGCGCAACATCTCGAGGAAGGAGGTAGAGGCGAGGGAGGTGGATCCTCCGCCGCATCCTCCGGCACGCGGAGGGTGAGCGAGCGAGCGAGCGAGTGAGAGAATTGCGGCGGAGGAACCGGTGTGCCGTACCGGCGACGTGTCCGGGGGCCGGTGGGGGCAAGCGGGGAGAGAACGGACGAGCGAGTAGCGTGCGCGGGAGGGTGAAGGAGAGCCCGCGAAGCGGAGTGGAGCGACAGGGCGAGGAAGAGAGAAGGCCGAGCGGGGGTCGAGCGAGCGCGAGCGAGCGAGCTAACGGGCACCAGAAAGGAGGGCGGAAGAAGGGGGAGAGAGCCCGTACTCGCGCGCGCGAGAGACCGAGAGGGAAAATCCGGTTGCCTGGCGACGAGCCATCTAGTTCGATCCCAGCCAGCCACCCGACCAGCCACCCTCCTCCGGTCTCTCCTCGTCATCGTCGTCGTGGTCGTCGGTCGTCGCAGGAGCGACGACACCGCCGTGCCGAGGGGAACGGTGCTCCGCTCCGCTCCGTTTCGTTTCTGTTTCCGTCACCGGCTCCCAGGGTATTCTTCCCGACGAGCCGAGCGATCGGCAGCGGGAGAGAGAGAGAGAAGAGAAGAGAAGCGGCCCCTTCTCTCTCCCTCTCTCTATCTCTCATTCGGATCGTTTTCCTCCGCTGTTGACCGCCGCGTGGGATACGTATCCGGTATCGAGACCATCGCCGCTGGTACCATTGTTGGCGCCTCCGCTTCCGATTCGCGGCCGAGCCGCGGAAGAGTCGGAGCCACGGAGAACGCTCTCTCCTGATCTTCCCGCGTCGCGCGCAGATTCGATATCTCGGACGCGGTGCTCGTGCCTCGTTGTCGCGCTGTGAATTCCCGACGCGGGAACATTTCCTCGAGAGTTTATCCGACTGATCTCCCTTCCGCGGCGCGAGTGCGCGTGTGCGTGTGTATATGTGTACGTCTGTCACCTCGACGTGACGGCGTGGGAAATTGCGAGTATTACGCCCTCGCTCCTTCTCTCTCCCTCTCTCTCTCTCTCTCTCTCTCTCTCTCCTTTCCCTCTGACGAGAAGGAAAGAAAGAGGGACCGCGGCAAGTGCGTTTCCCAAGGACGTCGTCCCGGCGCATCTCGCTGCGGCCTGCGCGCACACAGGTGATGCCCTTCGCCTGCCGCCGCTAACAAAGCGAGAGGAACTGCGCCCGACGTCGTTTACGCCACAACGAAATTATAACAGCGAGTGTTCTCGCGAGGAGAAAAGAATAGACAGGAACCGCGGTGCGTTCAGAAGGCAGAAGGCAGAAAGAAATTAGTTTCATACTCACAAATCATATTTATCTACTCGAGATGTAAAACGTATTAAGCAAGTGTCGTGTAACATTGAGGCAAGTATAAATGTCCACTAGCAACGTTTAACGCCGAATTCGGAGTATTGCGTCGAATTGCATAACAATAGATGTGCCGCTTGCTCGCTAATTATCCCCGTTCAATCCCCCGTGAGCTCAGGAGTGCCGCAGCTGTAAAAGGAAAGAGAATAAGCGAATACTCATTGAAAAATGAAATAAAATCGATAATTCCAATCGAGATTCCAAGAATTCTGATTCGTGAACGAGAAGAAAGGGTGAAATCATTGTGATTGCGAGATTAATCCATAGAGAAAAATTGAAGGCGCGACGAGGAAGAGAGGAGAGTGCATCGCGCGATAGGAAGATAAGGGCAATTTCTTCTGGCGAGAGATCGACGATCCGATTGAAGTGCGCGAGGGACGAGGAAGATGAGCCTGGACCGTCGCAGTTCGCGGAATCTCGCAGGCAGAATCGTCCTGGGGACGGCGGCGGTGGCGGCGGCCGCGGTGGCCTTCGATGGAACGCCGTCGTACGGTTCAACGACTTAGAGTTGCGTCCATAGAGAGCTACGACTTGCACGTAACGCTTAACTGCCTGCCCTTTTCCGGACCGTGGCGTATAATATACGCGACGTATAAGTGTAGGATCATCGCCGGTTATCGGGGATCGATGGCGACGTAAAATTCAGCCTGACTGAACGACGAAGAGAGGACTCTCGTTCTTCTTTTCCTCCCTCTCGTAAGTCTGGAAACGAATCGAAACAGGGGGGAATATAATCCCTCGGGAAATCAAATTCACGGCGAGTGATATGGCGACTTCTACAGCGAAATAGTGAATACTGTCGTACATCGAGAGAGCTACATCATTTGAGATTAAAATGCGTTGTCTTTGACTCACCGTACAGTTGTGATCGCAACTCACGATAGAGATCTGGTAGATGCCTGAGAGAGATTAGATGCGCCTCGCCGCCGAGTCGTGATAAGAAGAAACTGTCTTGTTTCAAAAAGGCGACGCAGTCGGGAAAATTCTCGGATCTCTTGCGGACAGAAATTTACAAAACTCACGGCATCATGTTCCAGTGCATCATACAGCAGAGGAATGGCTGGATCCATCCCTACACTCCCGACACCAAGGACGTCTTCCCAGGTACCGTCAAATAAAAATATTTGATGTAAATATTGATGCAAGATAGATCATCGTGCATTCAACTCGAAGGGCGGCGACAGAGATAAGAAATTGGATTTTTTAAAAGAAAGATATCAGCTATTGGTAATCAGAATTCAAAACTTCACGATGGGATAATCATATTTTTATAGCATTTTATAGACATTTAATATTTAACTATATTAACGTAAAATAATTGATATATGTCATGTATGCGAAATATTGCATATTTATATTTTCTCACACATCTACATTATTATAAATGTCTTATTAAGCCATGATGTTCTTTAATTATTTAATCTAAATTTCTTTTTACGTCTGGAATCATAGAAAATAAATTGTGTTCTACGAGAAAAAATTTTATTCCGGTAGAAATAAAATTTTTTTATTGCAAATCTTTTTATAAAGAATTACACAGGCCCACAAAAAAAGTAGATTGTGCTGGGGATCTGACTAACAATAAGCTATTCCTACGTATTTTGGACCGCTGAAAACGAATATGAAGTCGGAATTGCTTCATCACCCTCCAGTTTTTTTAAACGTCGTCTTTAATTAATATTTTTTTTTAATTAACCCTTTGAGTCACGAATTCTTCTTTACCAATTTTTATGAAACTTTGCATCCGGAGGTTTTTTTGGAGCGCTGATTACGAATCCGTTATCGAATTTTCAAAATTCAAAATGGCGGATCCAACATGCCGGACGTAAAATCCAAAAGTCAACGAATTTTCGTGAAACTTTGCATCCGGGAGTTTTTTGAGTGGCTCATTGCGAATCCGTTTTCGGATTTTCAAAATTCAAAATGGCGGGTTCAATATGGTGGACGTAAAAGTATAACTAATAATATTGCATTTTACGTTCGCCATGTTGGATCCGCCATTGTGACTTTTGAAAATCCGAGAACGGATTTATAATCAGCCAACCAAAAACTTCCGGATGCAAAGTTTCATGGAAATTGGTTGAATTTTGGATTTTACGTCCGCCATTTTGAATTTGGAAAATTCGATAACGGATTCCTAATCAGCGCCCCCAAAAAACCTCTGGATGCAAAGTTTCATAAAAATTGGTAAAGAAGAATAATTCATGACTCAAAGGGTTAATTTAAAAAAGTATTAATTAAGACGACCGTTTAAAAAAACTGGAGGGTGATGGAGCAATTCCGACTTCATATTCGTTTTTAGCGACCCAAAATACAAAATAGGAATAGCTTGGTTAGATCCCCAGCAGCACAACTTACTTTTTTTGTGGACCTGTATTATTGAAACATTAATAGATCGCCTAGATGCATATAGATTTAAGGAATTGTGATTAATATTTTCGACTAAAGACTATTTATAAAGTGATGGCTTTTATACGTTACGCGATGTCATATACAATATGGGTAATTCTACGAGGATACTCAACAGCCATATCGCGATGGCGCCATGGCGGTGCGGACGTTCGTTATTAGCGAGAATTTCTGACGGAAGAGGAGTACGCGAGAGAACGTATGACGCATAGAAAAACGCTGAAAGTTAGAAGATAACCCGCGCTGATAACACCACGGTCGTCGTAGCGAATGAAACGAGCAGGGGGAAAAAAGGAAAAATACATAGTTGAGTGTAGGGAACATCGGTGCGATAAAAAGAGTTTCGCGAAGCCGATAGCTAATTTCGCCGATAATTGCCGGTTAGCGTATACCAGCGGACGCATTTTTGCCGTTTGCCGTAAGATGCGAAGATTCAAACGGACAGGGATGTAATGACTACACTCGATGCAAACTAAAGTACGGACAGACCGTGAGAGTCCGTCTCTCGATAAGGCGCTTTGAAGCTTTCCGTTTCACGTTCAATTAACGTTCCATTGCTTTCAGCGTCGGTGATATTCAGTACATTTAAATCCGATAATTAGATATAATTATGCACAAAGAAGCAATATTAAAATGCCGCTTCCTCAAGGAAGAGTTTCAAAGAAGGTTAAGAGTAGAATTCTTTATATTGTTAAATTTTATATATCGCAAAAGCAAGATTTTCAATATTATACAAGTGGAATATTTTCACTGTTTTATTCACCGGGATATCGTATTTAATTTTAACAATCGATTTTATAATAAATTTGGAGCCGACTTTTTCTTACAACTGTTAGTGTGTACTTTTGACTACAGAATTTTAATTTCTAAATATCTTGGCAACTTTTCAGATAATATACATATGTGAAGGAATTAGATAAGAGGCGTATCATACACACAAATTGCTAATACCTTTTTTACACTTTGAAAATGTTAACACATGCTAAAAAGGCGGAGCCGCATGTTGATGTTTGTCTCTCATGTCCAGCCATGTATTTACTATTCCTTTTTACTATTTATGCTGCAATGTTCTTTAACCATGCATGCATGCATGCATACGGTACAAAAGAGACGCGGAACATTTCGGTCGATAAACGTGCGTGCACAACGAAACTCGATGCCAGAGCAGGAAGCCGTTAAATTGACACGTCGACGAGAAGGAGGAGGTGCGTGCGTGCGTGCGGGTTGCGTCCGCGTTTCCTCCATAGCTATGTAAGCGTGAGCAACGATATACATGCACTTGTATAAAGGCCGCGCCTCTGGATTTTCACGAAAGGCCGAAGAAATACAAAAATTAATGATACTATTTTATTAACTCTCTAATCGTCGCGCAGGATTTTTAAAAGATCCCAATGTTAGTCAAATGCAATATATTTTTCTGTAAAATATAAACAAAGAAATTTGAGCTCTCGACTAAAAACTATAGATTTGATTTTTGATATGGGAATCTCTAGAGATCCCATCGACTCGTGTTGCAAAAGATAGCACGATTGAAGAATTAATTGCAGAATTTACCACGAGTTTTTTAGTATTAGATTATAAACAAGGCTCTTTCCTAAACGGATTTACAAAAATTTTATTTTGAATAAAAATAGATTTGTACATTGGCAAGAATTAAAATTTGTTAATCCTTAATTTGATTTTTCTCGCTTTTTCTTGTTTTTGATATGAAATTTTAAGATTCTTGTACATAAACAGGTTTTCTCAACTTTCTTGAAAGAGAATGCTGTCTTAATTCTTTACATCTTTTATATCGAGGATATTGTGGATACAATACTTCGCGGGAATCTTTCGCATTATCGTTCAAATATTTGAATTAGTGCACAAGTGCACAGTGCATTATAACGAACAAGAACATTTTTAGAATTTTCATAATAACAATTTTTGGATTTGTATTAGACTTTAAATGAAATTAAATAAAATTCAATGGGAAATCAAAATATTTGATCCACATTTATTTAATTAAGGAAAATCATTTGGATTGCAAAGCGTCTAAGAGTTCGTGCAGTTTTACTGCTCGAAAAAGTTGCGTGCGTGCATTACCGTAATGCCGGTGCGTCCGACGATGCTGAATGTTTGCTATCGGATAAATCGTCGGCGTGTCGGCCCGTGTGTGTGTGTGTGTGTGTGTGTGTGTGTGTACCTGTCCGCATGATATAAATAGATCGACGCGAATACGTGTGGTCGTGGTGTGACGCAACGTGAAAATTCGCTCGTCTCTAACTTCGCTGTCGAGCCCCTTTCCATTTGACATCATATTTATCCCGTTTTCGACATGCGACGCGCTAAATAAAAACAACATATCAAATGTAATATCTGCGAGTATATGCGCCTGAAAAAAAAGATTTTCTGATGTTTGCGGATTATTTTTAGATGTTATTTTTGCTACTTTTTACACGACGTTTCATCTCGTGAAACCAGACAGGGAAATTATATTAATTCAATAAATTAATTGAAGCACTGTAGTTATATTATTATATAAATTTAATTAATTAATTAAAGTTTCGTGATGATGTAAAGAGAGTAAAATAAAAATCACAAATTTGAGAAAAAATACACGGGAATTCTTTTTTGTTTATTGTATATATACATATACATATATGTGTGAATTTCAGATACCTGTATTTTAAAAGATTTTTTTATTTAATACTTAAAATGTTTATAATCTGTCCATTTCCAGACATTTTCTTTAGTAGACTTCAAATTAATTAAGTGAGAATACCACATGTAGTTTCGAGGCGCAGCATTGTGAATAAATCGCATTGGCGTATCGACTGAATGCAAATACATGATAAATTGTTTCTGTCTGTCGCGCGAGTTTAAAACCAAGAAAGATTATCGAACCTTCCAAGAACTTTTTGTAAGCAGAATTTTTAATGAAACATAATTAAGTTCGAGAACTTGCTCTTTTACGATATCCCTTTCATTAAGTGCGAGATAAAAGTGACAGTAAATACAGACGATAAGAGTCTTTCAAATGTGTATGTATGCGTGCGTATTAATCTCCACTCTGATTGATAATCAAAGTAATAATGCGTGAAGTAACATCGACAGGCGTGTACGCACTTCGTCGCGCTGGAAATCGAATAGCTGTATTACAAACCATGAAATGACACTTGCATTTGTCCAGTATTCATGAACTTCAAACCTCAATGAATTTAAAATAGATATTTTTTTAAACAAATGGTAAATTTTGTCTTTCCGATATTTCTGGGCAATAAGACTATTTATGGAACAGGAGCTTCTTTATGTTATCCATACTATCTCAGAAATTTTTTTAATACTCTCGGTCTTAATTTCATGTTTAAAGTAAAATTTCCAATAGCAAGAATAACGAAGCGCTAATTTTTGTAGGAGATTCTTCTGAACTAAAGGAACTTTTTTGAAAAATTATTTCTCCATTTCAAATGGAATTTATTTCAATAGAATTGCAGAGTGTCTTTTAGAATAATTTTTTCCCTCATAAATATTTGAATGATAACTTTGGGACACCCTGTATACTTCGCAATTCTCGGTGTCGATTTCCGATTGTCAAGCGCGAACATTGATAATAAAAGCAGTTCGCGGCGCGAAATCGCCAACCGCGCTTCGAAACAAAAGTCCAGCGAGATCTCATCCGCGATCGACGCGACTGTCGTTTTCAGCCAAGAATTAAATAATCGTCGCTCTCTCGCCCAATATCGCCAAATAAAAGCAATTACTTGGCCAGCATTTCTCTCTTTCAGCACACAAACACTTCTGCAAGTAATCCGTTTCGTTCATAGCTTTAATTGTTCTTTTTTCTATATATATTTTTGTTACAATGCCTTTGACCCACGTATCCAGCATTAATTAATTTCTTAATGAATATTCTTATTTGATCGATGAATATTTTATATGTAGACTCCAAAGAAAGAGAAAAGGAGAGATTTAGTCTAAAAATGCATCAAAAAGAAAGCTCTCCATCGAGAGTCGTCGAAGATCTCCGACTTTCAAGGCGCGCTGTAACATCGAGAAATTATGTCAATCGTGGGATACACTTTGAGACGCATTGTACACGGTGGCGGAAACAGAAGATTTCGCGTCGCAGAATTCCGCGATGTCGAGTTCGACGCGACTCGTCAGTCGGCGACTGTTTCTTGCGAGTAAGCGGTCGCACGGCTTTTTTTTTCCTCCGAGCATTCCCGCTAATTGCTTCGTGCGCGACAATTGTGCCGAGTATGAAAGCGACACTGGCGGCGTGACAAATTGAATTCGTTTGTGATCTTTGGCCACGCTCGGCGAAATTGCGCGTTTGGTTCAACCAACGCTTAAGTGCTCCCCGCGCCGATCCGGAGGAATTTCCGTTCGGCGAGGCAAGTTATTTCGCCAATTAATTTCCAATTTTGCCGATAAATCGTCCCGATAGTCGGGTAATAGAACTCGCCGTAAGTCATAATTGCGTTACAGCTGGACGCGAGATCATCGCGAATACAAGCCGAAGAGCGATATTTATCTCCGTAATTGAGACATCAGCATAATTGAAAGATCTCGCTCTGCTCGAAAAAATTGTTTTTTTAATTTCCTCGAATTAAAATTGCATTCCCATTACATAATTACGATCTTTAATCTAGTTCTATCTAATCCTAGTTCTAGAATTTCATTTTTTGAATTTGCATCTCGCGTTAAGTTACGTTTAAAAAAAAATTCTGATTAAATTGAACGTAAATGTTACGAGCCAAAAAAGCGGCTTTTATCACAGATAACTTTGTTTTTATTGTAGACACTATTTTGCCATTAATGCGATTAAACTCTAATGTACAACGCTTCACGTGTTTGTAGGAAATTAGCTATCAGCACAAAAATGTAGCATTAGTAGAACCTTCATTCGAACTGGAAATTATTTTTCTCCATTTGCGACGAGAGAAGCGCACGAGAAAGGGAGAGAGAAGGAGGGAGGGAGGATCAGTTTCTCCAATTAATTCTTAATTCCGGCAGTTAATTCCATCGACAGTATCGCGCACGAAACTCGAGCCTAATAACATTAGCCGGACGCAGAAGCGCGTAATGAACATCTCGACTCGTCTCGTCTCGTAAAACCGGCGCGCCGAGTCCAAGACGAATCTCTCCCATCAACGTCGGTTAGAAATGTGATCGCGTTCTTCACCCTGACAGGCAGCGATGCTCGCGCGAGGTTTCGCCTTGTTCCTCCCGCATTCCTCGCATTCGTTGTCGGTCCAGCCGACTCGATTCAAAGCCGCCGTCGCGATCATAACAATGGGACGCACGCCTTATATATTCTTGCGTAACTCTCTCCTCTCTCTTCCGCCTCGCGAATGTGCACGGGATCGTGGTGCATAATAATTCCACGCTGCAGAGTTATTAAGGCGCGCGAACGCCGCCCTCGCGATTGCGTTACGAGTAATCCGTGGATCGGTAATTAGCGCTGGCGGCGGAACTGTGTCAGCTCGTAGAAGCGTATCCGTAATCTTTTCAACGGCCTATAACTGCCCGTCTCGCTCGTTGTAACTCTCTTCCTCGGAAATCTAAGATGCGTTTATATCCGAGATTTATCAAATTTTGAGAGTAAACTTTGTCGATCTTGTACGGGAATTTAGGTCGAGATGTATTATCAGGTCACTCGCTTTAGGAGAAACGTCGCCCCAGAAATGCTGTATATATGTCAGATTTAATTTTAATATTTTTTTATGAACAGCAATCTTGGAGAGAGATTACGTTCTAAAGTTACCACTTCCATTATTGAATTATTTCGCATCGAAAATGGCTTTCGCTAAGGATGCGCATAATTAATGCGAGTATCTTGCTGTTAGCAAGAATAAATTTCACATTATCTGTTTCCAGTTTTAAATACCTGACGTTGTTAATTAGAAAAGAGCGTATTAATTTTTTCAAATTAGCTACGGCTTTTTGAGCTCCTTACCAGAGACTGTTCTCGTAATCTCTGAATCTCGAAGTAGCTTTCCTTTCATTCTAATTTTCCGTAATTTTATATCTAAAATCGCAAGTGTGCAGTGCATAACACATTTGTGAGAATAAAATTATGTGATAAAAGACAAGCGGAAGCTGAACTCGATTCGCATAACATCTTTCGTTCACGTGCACGGATGATAAGACGAGTACGCACAATACTCTATCAATGCATTAGTATCAATCCGACCGGCAGCTCGTTTCTCATTTATCACACGCGAGCTTTTGCAAACGCGATTATTTCCTAGTCTATAAATAAGCAGTCTAGGATTTTCCATTAGTAGACATTTTATTGCGTATAATCGTTTATTTTTAAAAATTATGCTTTATTAAGAAATTATCGTGGCAAGAACTTGTACACAGAGAAAAATCTAGACTACCTACGAGTAAATGTACTTGTTCTAAGTATTTAGTAAACTGTATGTATCCGCAAATCTATCATAAAGTCGTCATAAACTTCACATTTACTTAAAACATATTCTGGACTTGTAACGAGTATATCTTAAACTATTATTAAGAAAATTATAGCTGAAGAAAACTATTACTACTTAATTACTTAAAGACTTAAAATAAAATGAGCAATTGCTTTTTTCATCTGTAGAATGAATATCTTTCTGTGTGTATCTCCCAAAAATTAATTACGACACTCTTGACGCTTCCCGGCGCAGATAGGTCAATTAATAAAGGCGCAAAACTAATAAAGCTCACATTAATAACAGTCTGCTTTAAAATCGCATCTCGGCGAATTGAGCAAGCGTTATCCGCAATTTTTGCCCCATATCGAAACCAAAACAAACTCGTCGCTGATGAGTTTCTTGCGCGTGAGATTACTGTAATTACACGTAGCATGCGCGCGCGTCAGGGAAACGCGCTCATGACAAATTAAATAACTGTTTTATGCCGCGCGCGCGTTATCGTCAGCATTTCGCGCGGCTCACTTCGCAGCAGCTTCCCTTCACATCGTTAAAACGGTAAATTACTATCGCGAGCATGGGGTAATTAAAGGAAAAAGAGCTCGATGCGGAGCTTATTGGGAAATCAACAGAGCTGGAAGGAGCGAACGGCGATTGAAACGGAACCTTTTTGAACGATGGGAAACAACGGCCGCCTTTCGCATTTGGTATTGCTTCGCTTCCGCGTACATCTCGATTATTGCGTAGAGGAATTGTTCGTTAAGACCGAAAGAATTCTTCAACCTAGAGTCCGTTAACTTGTTAAGGAGACAACGATGAGCATCCTCACGACTTTTACAACTATCTTCTTTTTATTATTTATTAACTATTATATTTTCATTTCAGTTACACACGCATAACTTTTTCAATCCTCCGATATGACTCTGTGACTTGTACCATGTAAACGAACAGGTTTCCTAGTTTCT
The DNA here is from genome assembly GCA_928718305.1 of Tetramorium bicarinatum. Classification (NCBI taxonomy): domain Eukaryota; kingdom Metazoa; phylum Arthropoda; class Insecta; order Hymenoptera; family Formicidae; genus Tetramorium; species Tetramorium bicarinatum. The sequence continues at coordinate 13,885,744 of OV788319.1, forward strand.
GACCGAAACCACGAGATTTCCAAGTAAGTTCGAGTTTAACGATTATGCAACGAGGCGCGGCCGGTCTATCGGTGACCTTTATTAAACTTATCCAGAGACCGACGAATCATCCTTCGACCCGCCATTGTGCTGGTTGCACTCTGACCACGTTTATATATGCGCGCGCGCACACATTTAGAGACACACATACACAACTTGACACAGTTATTCGAGCGAGAGAATTAGAGTTAAGATAACGAAAGGCAAGTTGTTCTCGACGCAATAACCACTTGGCGTTTCCCTTCAATTCATGCAGGAAGGAAGTCGATAAAAATAGAAAGAGAGAGTGAGAGCGAGAGATTCGTTCGACGCATTTGCTTTGAATAAATATAAAAATGCAAATTTAGTTTTCCAGCGAAAATACCTCTGTTAGAAGCTATTCTTACGTGAAAAGTATCGGTTTGATATTTAAAAATAGAAGAGAATGGCGAGATCGCGCATCCGGCAAGCAACTCGAACTTGTTGCCCCTTTCAATATTTCACAAAGAAGCTGAAGTCCGTGAGCCCCTTTTTTGAAGGGCGCGTGGGCCGCACCGGAAACATGCATCGCAAAATGCATTACGCGGGCGCCGCCTCGTGAGGCAGGCACTCTCAGCAGTCCGGTGGCATACATGTATAGGCAAAAATTCGCGGAAAACACAATTGAGAGAGTAAAGCTGAAACTTCGTGAAACGTTCTCGAAAAAGACTTGAAACTTCAAAAGATTTTTTTTTAACACCGGATGTATGACGAGATGATACATTAAATGTAGCATCATACATGTGCGGCATCTGCGAATTATTCACAACTGGCGCTCGTGACGAATGAATAAATTTATCGCAGAATCAGACGTAGATAAAAGACGATGTTTTACCCATTGAGACGCTTTCGACCTTTAATGCAGAAAATAGTAAAGGTTTCGACGATAAGACATCAAATTTAATAAAAGGTGCCCTCCTTCGGATCCTTTTATTAAATAATTGAGGGACAATGCAGATCATTAAGTAATAGAGATTAATTTAATGATCTGAAAGAAAATATTCAACGAATATATAAATTTAGTACAATCATCACGTTCTGAATTATTATTATTATTTTAATCTGATGCACAGACTACTGCTTTAATTTGTGCAAATTTCAAAAGTCTCGCGATTTAATTAGACGTGGGAAGTTTGGCGGCTGCAGGATCTTCGAGCACAAACATTATGTGTTAATCATTAATGTATGTAACAAGAGAAACGAGAGAAAGGGACAGAGAGACAGAGAAATTACGCGGTTAGACGCCACATTCATCGTACTCGGAATTTGTCACGGTCACGAGCACGTACAATGACGTGGAATACGCGGCGCATGAACTTAATTATTCGGCACAGTTTGAATCTAATTTTCGTGCCTCGTCCACTGCACTCGTTTGAGCCGACTCATCCACCCGTCCCCATGTTGCCCCCCCGGTGTCCTCGCTTTTCCACGAAAATCCAATTTGCGCCGTTTCTGCGTTTCTCGCGCGTATCATATTTTCGCGCGTGACGTGTATTTTTATCGGCCTCGTCATCCATAGTCATTATTTCACGCTCGCCGGATTTCCCGATTATCATTTCGTGCGATGTACCGTGAACACAATCGCTAATCTCGGCGTACGTACAAAAGATACAATGAAATTCGCCATTTCACATCTCGCGCAACTCCCGAGGGAGTCATCATTTGCTGAGGGCCCGGCGACGCGTCAATCGGTGCCGAGCCAAGGCAATTAGAGCCGGTTATATCTGGGAATTTTATTCTTGGGATTCCGAGCCCTTTGACGCGCAGCTTTATCCGGTCTACCGCCGCGTCCCTGTCCGACACTGTTCATTATTATCATCATCGAGGTATCTGCTTCGTCGAGCCGATACCTCAGCATCAGTTATTGATTACTCATTATCACGGTGGATTATACAGGAACGTTCGCAAGTCGCTATTCCATTTCTTCTCGAAGCAAAGAGTCAATTGTCAACGTTGCCCTCGCCAGAAAACAAAGTGAGATTCCAAGAATTATCCTCCGCGCGTTCGTCGCCTCTCCTTACCCTCGAAAATCAGCACTTTCGGCGCGAGCTGATGGTCTCTGCTGCGTCGGTTTACTGGGAAAAATCGTATGGCGCATGACCACGAGAGCAATGTCAAGGGCGGGGCCCTTCGAGACGTCTCGCCGTGCCTGTTTTCCGCTCGCGCCTGCCCGACTGCACGCTTCTCGCGTGTGCGAGAACGAGAGAGAGAGAGAGAGAGAGTGTGTGTGTGTGTGTGTGTGTGTGTGTGGGCCCCGGGGACGGTGGTAATTGTGGTTAATTTAACGACGGTCAAAGCAGTCACTGCCTGTCCTTATAGGCCAGTTTATGCGGCCGAGTCCCGAGCGCAGGCTGCGTCGCTCGCGCGCGATAATCTCGCTCCCGTCGAAGTCGCGGAACGCCGATTTATCCGCGCTGCCCATTATAATCCGACGGATTATCTACCGTTGTCTCGCGAGAGTCGCGGATAAGAGCCGAGAGAAGGATGTACGTGCGCGCGTGTATCTGGCGAAATTAGTCTGGTCAATTAATCGAGGCGTCGAGGGAGTCGGTCGGTGAGAGTTAATCTGGAGAACGAGATCGGTAAAATAATGTCCGCGTGACGAAATACAGGACGCGGTAGAAGAAAGGTGAATTCCTGGCGACTAATGGATAATTGAGCGAGAAATTGCAGTCCGCGAGTTGTGTGAAAAATGATTAAGCTCGATGCTATCGATTTTTCGCGTGTTCATCGCATTTGTCAGAATTAAATACATAAAAAAGGGATCAGTTAATTAAATTGTCATCTACACAAAAAATTAATTTTTAATACCAAAACAAAGACGTTTAATATAAACTCATCACTGGCTATTTTAATAACGTGAAATGTTTTCACTTATTGTTAGTCAACTGATTAAAAAGTAATCGTGACGCGAATCGCATAATTTGTATACACAGAAAAATATCATTCTACAGCCGAGAAAAGCATTACTTATTTTATTTTATTTTGTTTAAGTAATAGTTTTCTTCAGCAAAGAATATCTTAATAATAGTTTAAGATCTACTTGTCTCAAGTCCAGAATATATTTTAAGTAAATGTGATGCTTATGATGACTTTATGATAGATTTGTGAATATATAAATTTACCAAATACTTGGAACAAGTATATTTACTTGTAGATAGTATATATTTCTCTCTGTGTAGACTAAACAGAGTAATATTTGACATTCATAACATTCATTTATTCATAATATTAAAATATTAATATAAAACTTTTTAGATATTTGATTTACCAAATTGAAATAATATTTCATAACTTTGTAATATATTCAATTTAAAATAAAATTAATAATAACATCATTTTAGATATTCTATAATATGAAAGCAATTTCCTATATTGTAAATACTTTTCTTTACACTCCCATTGTAAGGAAATTAAACTCTAATTATATTAGTAACACGGTACACACTTGCTTTATATTTCCATTATATTTTAATTTAATTTTAATTAGAGGTTTCGTGTGTGAATTTTCCTTTCAAGGAGACCTCTCATGGTATACAAAATCGATATTATGGAGAGTTTAAAACTATAAACTTATTAAATATTCTTAGAACAAGTATATTTACTCGTAGGTAGTTATATATTTTTTTATGTGAGACTAAACAAGTAATTTGACAAACTATTCATAATGTTAAAATATTAATATAATTTAAAATAGAAAAAGTTTTAGATATCTAATTTACAAAATTGACACAATATTTTATAGCTTATTCACAACTCTCTAATATTCGACTTATAATAAAATTATTTTAAATATTCTATAATATGAAAGCAATTTCATATATTGCAAATACTTTTCTTTACACTCTCGTTGTAAGAAAATATATATATATATATAAACTTATCAAATATTCTTAGAACAGGTATATTTACTCGTAGGTAGTACATATTTTTCTGTGTGTGTCTTCAACGATTTTTATTTTTCGCATCAGTGAAATAGAAATTGGCGGTATTCTAAACATAGCGCAGGATTAAGGAATATAATAAACCAGCATTACAGAAGGATTGATTGGCGTGAGCGTGAAGCGATTACAACGCGGCCGCGCCGTGTGTCGATACTCCCCGACCCTTAAGAGGTCTCCCTCTTTCTCGCGATCGCCAGTAACGGTGATCGCTTCGTGCCGGCTATTTCGCGTAATCGACGCCGCTTAACACCTGCGGCCGCCATCGCCTAGGATCGATCGATCGCGATCGTGCCTGATTTTCTCTGCTCAATAGACGCAATCTGGAGAACGCCTCGTTTCATACAGCGCGAATCGTTTGCGAATAACAGCCGCGGAACCGAGAGAGATCACACGGTACGATCGCCGCGTACCAACGCGGAAAAATTGATCTCGATCGGTCTGGCGAACGTGAAGTAATGTTTCGATGATAATTGATCGCGAACGTGTGATTTCACGGCTCCGCAGTTAACTGCCGGTTAACTGCCACATCCTCTCGAAAAATGAAGATGTCTGCTGAGGAGCGATTTTACTGTAACGTGTCTTGATTGGCTTTACCTTGAAGACAGAACCATTCTTTCATCCTCAACAATCTGTTCGACATCCCAGTCGTACGAGTCTTTTTTTTGTGTAGTATAGTGCAATCGAGAGGGGATAAGTAGCGAAGAGAATTGATCGAGCAAACGAGGTACGGATTGATCGATCGATGAGTATCGACGGATCGTCCGGCTCGAATTTTTAACGTCGGGAGTAATTAACGGATGTCGAGAGTGCGACGCGCGATGTAATCAAATAATGGATAGAAGGCGTGTCGCCCTTCCCGTCGGAATGCGAAATTATTCCCTCTTCCTGCCTTCGCTCGCTCGAGCGAGCGAACGAGCGAGTCACAGCTCGGATTGACGACTACATGAAAATCTAGTGCGAAAGAAATGTGTTGTTTTCTTCATGTCTAAATTTGGTGTGCTCTATCCGCGTAGATATTGTATCATCATTAATACTTGCAAAATGTTATTTAAAGTATAATGGTTTTCTCAAGATGCACGGAAGGAAAAATTTGCTATTTGCAAAAAGTTTTTATTTAGTCCTAATAAATGATTGTTTTCAATATTTGCAAGAAAATTCTTTTTTTATTTAAAAATTAATATCAATATTAAAAAAAATATTAGCCTATTAATATTAAAGAAATATTTAATTATATTTATTATTTTAATTTAAACATTTCTTTTTTAAAGAAAAAAATATTTATTTGAAATACAATTTTAATATTAAGAAAAGTAATCTTTTTAATGAAAAAAATAGCTTACTGATTTTTAAAAAATATCATTTAAAATTAAAATTTTTATGCTTTAAAATAAAAAAATAATACTTTAAGTAAATGTTTTGTACGTTTAAATAAATATTATCTAAAATGAAAACTTTAATTTACAATTACAAAACCTATTTATTAAAATAAAGAAAATAAGCAAGTAAAAGAATTTACTTGCTTTTTAGTAAATTATTTTTAATGTACTTGCAAACTGTCATTTAAAGTATAATGGTTTCCTAAAGATACACTTTTAGTTTAAACTTGTTTGATTTGAATCTGTATTTTCTTTTTTGTACCGCGGTTCTTCCGAAAATTTTCGATACGGTAAGATAGAGTAATTATTTGTTAAACGTCAGTTGGTTTAATAAATATTGGTAAACGTAGTTGAAACGTAATTTTGAGCCAATCTACAGTGCAACTAGGATGCTAAATTTTCAAATTCCGTCAGTTTTTATTTTTCCAAACATTTCATGTAAATCCCATCCAGTCCGAAACTCGCATCTCCAGTCCAGTTTCACATCGGAGAAATTAAATAACAATCCTGCGAGATTCGTATAAAATTTACTTTATGTCGTTGAATTTTTCATCTTCGCTCGATCGATTGCGCGCTCGGTCAGTAGGTCTCTCGAGCGATTCTACGAGCGTCGTCACTCGGCCATTGAATCCATTTTAGCCGATAATAGGCCATAAAGACTACGGCATATTCAGAATCTATGATCGGCCGCAACGAAAGTTCACACACGCATCGTTTTAGTCTTTGAATTATCAATTCACCGGGCAATCGTGTCGCCGCGCGCCCTCATAAATATTCAATCACGTAACTGGAGTGATCTAACTGATTATACGGGGTCGATTAGGTGTGTGCGAAGCGAAGGAGCGCGATGATAAAAATAGTCAGCGCGACATTATCGAGTGCAGCCTGCTCAGCGCGCAACGTGCCTCTCTTCGGGCCAGATATATGTACGAGCGACGTGTGTTAAACCCCGATAACAATCACTTAAGCGGAACTATAGCGCGTTGTATCAACAGAGTTCTTTCACCGGACATAAACGATAAACGGCGCGATCTCTCCCGCTCTCGGGGGCCACTCGATATTACCGCGATCGTTTTATCGAAGCCACTCTCGCTCGTTCCGTTGAACCAACGGATCGGGTTACGAGCACTTGCTGTCCCTCTTTCCTTCTTTTTTTTTTCCAAACGAACGAAATATTCGACAGGCATCGAATTTATCTATCGACCTATCGATGGTCCGAGGCAAAAAAATTATTCCGTCCCCGCCTTCGTTGGTCTTTTATCCGTTTTCCACGTAAAATATGATATCTCGCTTTATCTCGTTTTTGCCGTATAACCGAATTAGGAATAATTAATCTCCGAGATATATATATATTTAGAAATACAAATATTTTTTATATTCTTTACGCAACGATGCTGTATAATCCGGAAATGGTTAATTATCGTGCAAGTCCAGGATGGAAATCGACGGGTTCTAGGAACTTGCCTTTCCAAAGACATGATGTTCCAGTTCCTCCATCCGACGATAAACCTTTACTCCGGTCGATCGACTTTCTTCCGGGACGACCCGCAGGGGTTTCGGATTGGGAGAGGTAACGGGAGTCGTAAAACAGCGCTGGATCATTTCTGCTCTCGAGAGAGCATCTCGTGTTGTATCGACAGAGCTAACTGTAAATTACTCGCCTTTCTTTCCGTGTATATTCCCATTAATCCTCACTCCGTGCACGCGGCGTGTATTAATTGACCAGGTTACTGCAATCGAATTCGCCTAGAATATTGCGACTAGATTCAGCTCGATACTCACGATATTTTTATATATTATAAAAATAAGAGTTTCGAGTATCAATATTTTTGCATATTTTTAGTCTAATTGGAACGTACAACGTCCGTTTCTATCAATGTATTAGATTAACTTTAATTTACTCTTTTTATCCTCTTCTAATTCCAAGAATTAAATTTATTAATTTTAATTATTATTTGAAAAATAAACTCTTGGAATCAGAAAAGGATAAAGAGTAAAACCGAGATTAAAGTTAATCTACATTGATACAAACAGGTACAAATTTGAAATTATACAATGACAAGATGATTATTAGGCATTGTAAAAAATATTTGGAGAAAATATGACAGGAATTATACACGTGTGGCAAGTCCAATTTGCTTAATAACATCGTAAATAAAAAGCGAATTAATTTCTAATAGTTCCACGAAACGCGACGCAAGAGAATGATGAACGACGAGGAATCTTAAGTGGAGGACGACCGCGCGAGGAATCTGAAGTATCACATTCTAATGACATCAGCGTGCCGTCACAATTGAAAACAACATTTTAATTAACGTAATACATTCGACAATTCACGCGTGGGCCTCTCCGACTCCGTTCCGCCGTCGTGTCGCCGCGTCGCGGAGCACGAGCGTGTGCGTCAAGATTCAATCCTAACGTGTTCTCCAGATGAGAGCTAATCGTCGCGCGTTTAGAAAGCCACGGTACGTACTGGAGGAAAGGCTCGCGTGATACACTCATATACCGGGCGGTCACGAGGAACCTCGCGCGCTCGCGCTCGCGGACCCCACGTGTGTATGTGTGCGTGTGCGTGCTCAGCGTGCGCGTCGCGGCGCGTGTGCACGCGCGAGAGACAGTGACACGAGGAGCCGCGGCGTCGTCGTGACGTGCACGAGTAGTGAACTGGTGAACGTGGGTGAACGAGGAACTACAACGACGACGACGACAACGACGAGTCGAGTTCTAGTCCGATAATAAATAACGCGAAGAAAGAAATGTTCAAACTGGCCGGACGCCACGAGTGGGAGGCCTGGACAAAAGGTAAATGAAATATCCAGCGAGAGCGCACGTGTGTGTGTATGTGTGTGTATGTGCATGGGGAGGGAAGAGGGTCGGCCTCGTCCTGCGAGAATATAGGGGGTGGCTCGCAAGAAAGCAGCCGAGTCGCCCAATGATTGATAAGAGGGCTTCTGCAGCTGCGATACCGAGTGGGGCGAGATCAAGAAGGAGGACGACGACTGTACGAGTTTCCTTTCCGCATCTATAAATCGTTCTCGGCTATCTCGTGGAGAGTCCAGCGAATCGTGGAGCTGTACTCCTCGTCGCGATTTCCATCGAATTTTTTTGACGCTTCGATCTTACTCTCGGGAGAATTCTGCTTTTTGTTCATCTTTTTTTTTTTACTGTTATTTAGATATTTTGAAAGCATAGTGGTAATTTATCGGAGCTAACTTTATCCACAACGGAATGAATAATGCAATTGTCCCTTTCCTAATGCATCGACGGCCAGTTACTTGCTGCTTTATTGTGTTATCGATTTTTTAAAAATGCCTTGATGGAAATATGTGCTCTGGAAACTAAGGCGACACGAAACGCATGACTAATGTCAGATATTTATCGCGACACGTTCGGTAACGAAAGCAAGTACATATTTACAAACAGTACTGTCCGTGCCAAACCATCGACGAGTGTTACATATTCAAGTAGATGAAGGCAGCCGAGGAATCTTGGACGCTTCATGTCGAATATTTTGATAGAGCCTTAGAGAAAGAGAGGAAGGTAGAGAGAAATTTGCATGTCGACTGCATTTTAGATTCCATCTTTCTTGTAACGTGTGCGACACTGAACGTACTAGCAAGGTAAATTTTTCAAGTTGAAAAAATTACATAAAGTTCTGTTAAAAATTTTTATATAAACTAGGGATCTGTTTTAAATTCTTTTTATTATTTTAGGAAATAAATAGTTTCCAAATTGAAAAAATTAAATAAAGTTCTATTAAATATTTTTATGTAAACTAGAAATCTGTCTTAAATTGTTTTATTATTTTAGGAAATAAATAAAGTTTCCAAGTTGAAAAAAATTAAACAAAGTTTTATTAAAAATTTTTATATAAATTAGAGATGTTTTAAATTCTTTTTATTATTTTAGAAAATAAATAAACTTTCTAAATTGAGAAAAATTTTTATATAAAATCTTTATCATGCAAGATTTTTATATAGAGATCTGTGACTTAAATTCTTTATATTACTTTAATAAATAAATACGATTATAAATAAGTCTATATAATTAAATTATTGGAATAGAGAGTCTCTGGTTAAAATTTCACGCTACATTCATTTTCCCTTTTTCGATATATAGATCCCAGATAGAAAATCTGCTAAATCAGGTATGCGTTAAATCGAGAAATGTATATTTTTGTTGCACAGCAACACTATCGATATCGCAATTCAATATAGGAAACGAAAGATGAGAAGGCGCTTCACGACACATGTACATACTCGTGCGATAAGCAACGAGCGCGCGTCATTTTCGTGATGCGTCGCGAGGAGATCCGGCCGATAGCCATAACGTTCGCAGGAAGGATCGCGCGTCCAGCTGCCCGATATACATCGTACAGTTATGTTTCCTCGCACGTGTGCGCCGTGTGCTCCGTAACGGGTCCTCGCGCGGCGCGGCGATGGAGCCAATTATTAAATCGCAACTCGCGGGAGAGATTACCGGCGAGTGTCGCGACGTCGCGGGAGATTCTGTTATGTGCGGCACACCTGGCCATCGTCAGCCTTGACGATGCTGTTCGCCCCTCACTTATCATACCCGCGGTATGTGCATGCATGAACTCGCGAAAAAATTACGGCTCGCTCGTAAGTATACGAGTCGCGCGCGCCTGTCATGCGATCCGACTAGCAGCGTATCATTTTGACGTGCTGCAGTCGCGTGTCTGCCGGACAAACTATCGTGTAAGTAAAAGCGGCATCGAATTCCGATTTCTTGGAAATTTCTCCGTTCTTACTCGATCGGCATTCACTTTAATGAGAGCTGCATAACGAAGATTTTTATCGGCACAAAATGAAACGCCGACAGAATGCAGCTAAAGTAAACATTAGTGATTGCATAAATGTGAAATGTCAAAATAATGGTCGCTGACATTTAAGTCATAATTCAACATTGAGAGATGATAACTATTATAAATTATTAATAAAGATTGTGCTTTTATAGTCAAGATAATTTGTGCGAATATTAAGTTTAACAAATGTAACAAAGATACATTTTACGTTAGTTATTTTTAATTTATTTATACTTTTCTATTTAATATTTATTCATTTATACTGTGTAACAAAAATATTTATTATCATTATTCATATTTTTAACTTTTAGTTTATTGCGCTTTAAAATGTTAAGAAATTTTTTTATGCGCACACATCTTGTATTTCCCAGCTGTCTCTTAATTGCTTACTCTGTAGAATTTTTACTTCCCTGTTATATTATATCCATTCTTCGAACAATCCGTTCGATCGGAGGCTGAGCGTAAGGCGAAGAAACTTGTTTCTTCGCGGCGTCTTGGAGAATAAAATGGTGGTTGAATGTATTTTGGGATCGTCCCGAAGATTCGACCTCGCTTTCCCTCCCTCCCTCTCTCTCTCTCTCTCTCTCTCTCTCTCTCTCTCTCTCTCTCTCTCTCTCTCTCTCTCTCTCTCTCTCTCTTCTCTCTCTTTCTTTCTCTCAATAATCGCTGCACACGCACACATGTGCGTATTTCTGGTCGCGACGGGGGTGCAATACGTTGAGCTGCAACCGGTTCGCGCTTTGTCGTGGGTGGTTTTTAGGCGCAGCTGCTTTCTCGACTGTCTTTCCTCCCTCCTCCCCTCCCTCCCTTCCTCTCTTTCTTTCTTTCGTTGAGCATAGACACGTTTTTGTGCGGGATTCTCCTCTCATCTTCGACGATGTTCCTGAAGTTTTCGTCCCACATCACTGACTTGACAAAGTTTTGTTAAGCACGATGAAAGACGCGTTACACGCGCCTTCGTGGTTGATTTAAGAGTCACGATGACACTGATGACTAGCGGTGCAATATTTTTCTCATTCTCGGAAATTCACTTTTGTAAAAGTTTACCCTGTTTTACAAATTTACATTTGAATTCAAATTTTCTATTCGTTTACGTGCGGCAGTCACGCGCCGTAGATTCGTGTAAGAGAAATGGATAGAATAGAGAAAAATGGGTTTTAAATAACTGTTCCAATGACGTTTCATTTCGCTTTTATGACACGTTCCGTTTTAATATCTCTTAACAATTTGATATATTAATCTATATCATGACTGAAACATAGATATGAATACTTAATTAGATTAATGCACAACTGCCGAAATTATCATTAAGAATTAAGGTTCCATATCGAACAATCGTACACATAATAAGTCGCAAGTGGTAATGACATAATCGATCATTCGAAGAAATTGGGACGGGATTGAAGGGGAGCTAACGGCTTGCTGCACCGTGCAGCCTATTTCGCTAATAGTGCCTATCGCGGTCTAGTTAATCGCAGCAAGCCGCAATTCTGCGTCTTCAAAGTACTCGGGCGAGAGCGCGTCGCGCTTGCCTCTTCCCTTCCTCTCGTGATCGACGCCGTCGACCGGTCCCTTGTTGTACCCCCCCCCCCTCGTTGGTTAACGGCCTGTCAGTTGATGCATCCGACCACGATGATGCGCGACATACATCGACCTCTCGCTCGTTAGATGACTAATTCAGCGGGGGTGCTGCATACAGGGTGTCCCAGAAACACCGAATGATCGCAGTTGCTCTGATCAATCCATGTACAAGCGACATTTTTATTTTATCGTAAGCTTTCGTTTTTTTTTTAATTACTATACATCTTCTGTAATTTATAAACATTGAATTAAAAAGCTGTAATTTGCTCGAAATTAATCCCGCCAGATACAATTTTGCCGTCTGTTTCCTTTCCCGAAAAAGAGAACTTTTGATTCGCTAGAAGTTTTCAATTAATTTGTAAATAATCTGTTGCTTGATATCTTTGTCGGAAAAAAAAACTTTAAATTTATCAAAGAAGCAAAGAGACCATTTTGTGGTTTTAGGCTACCCTGTATACAGAAGCCCCGGTTGTGTGCATTCGTGAATGCGTTTATTTACCTCCATCGTGTGTCGGTTGCGTGTCTGCGTCTCGTCCGCGTTTCGGGGTCAAAGATCGCTCCGCGTCCTTTCGGGAAGGATGAATCACGCGCGGAAGTAAGGAGATCGATAGGACCTTCGTCCGGCAGTGCATCGAAACTCGCCCTTGGAAAGGAAACCCTCGTTCGAGCGCGTTATTCTCTCGGGATATCAGAAAGCGAGTAAAATTGTCCATTATTGATAATGATTGAAAAAAAAAGAAAAGATGGATAAAAGAGAAATAATGAATTATAAATATCAAGTACATTTGTAATAAAGTTGTTATTATACTAGTTTATATAATGATGACAGTAATTTTATCATTTTATTACAGGTATGGTTATTTTTCAATTGAAATTTCTCTTTGTGCTCTTTACGCTAATATTAATTAAAATATTGATTATCATAATTAAATGATTTGCAGACAATTTGTACATAATAATGGTGACAAAAATACAATGTTAAATTTAAAAAAATGACAGACGGAGTCTGTCGGAAGATATTCCTTCTTTAGAATACCGATCTTCCTTTTAGAATTATTTAAACGAGACAGTTGAGATTGGAATCGTGTCTTGACAATATTCTTTACCCTTCGGGATCTTTACAGCGTTTCGTTGAATTAGGAAAACCTCATAAAATAAATATGTAAAACTTTAAAAATAAAGATACGAATATGAAAAGTCGATAAGCAGAATACAGAATTATTTTATTTTTAATTTTTATTGCATTAGTAGTAAGACATCAGTTTACTGTCTTTGACACAAATGTTAATAATATTAAACAAATAATTTTACCTAGTAAGTAATTTTAATTAAAAATTTCTTCATACGTCAAGTAAAGCCAGATGAACGTCTGAAATAGAAAACAGAGGAAGAAGAAATCTTTTAATTAAGAAATATTCCTCCTTGTTAAAGTTCAAATAAAATTTTCTTACTTTTTGATCTGGTTAATCATCACGTGTGGTGATGAAGACGTGGGTCGTGATGAGCAAAAAAACCGCGGCGGTCTTTTTCATCCGCGTCTGGTATTTCCCAGAATTAACATTTATCGTTGGTCGCCGACGTCGCTCATAAAAGGTCCATTCGTGAGTCTCGAGGCTAAGCTGCCGATGAACCGATCCGTTTAGAGCTCCCGATAATTGGTAACACGTGGAACGAACTGACATGTGGCCGAGAATGACGTTTCTCCCAGGCCTCTCTGTTCTTCTTTTTTTTTTCCCCAGGGTAACCGACGATATTCCCGAAAAACGCGAAGCGACGTCGACATTTATACGGGACCATTATACGTTCTCGATCTGTCAGAAACGCCCATTTCGATTCCAAGCGCGCCGCTCGCGCCCGTTTATCGCCGGAATCTTTTTTTCCCTCTTTCTCTCTTTTTTAACGATTCGTTCGAATCGTTGCACAGTTCGATGAAAGAAAGAGCGCCTTAAAACCGTCGTCCCTTGCACTCTGGCTCCCTGCTCCCTCCAGACAATCGTCCAATTACGCTGATTGATTGACGCTTACGCCAAGGTTTATACGGCGAAATGGTATTTCCGTTTTAGGAGCGCCCGTCAAGTGTAATACTGTAAATTAGATCGAATGATTTCTGCTACGATAACAGTCTAAATTATTTCCCCGAAAACCCGAGAGAGAATTTGAAATAAGTCTCTTGGGGTTGATTTTTCCAACTTCTTGATAAACTAGCTAATACTTAAATTATATATAGAAGAAAACATTAATTTCAAATCAACAATCACGTTCTCATACACAAGCAAAGATATAAAATTTTCTTTAAAGAAACCTTAAACAGACAATAACTTGCTCACATAAAGAAATTTTGTTTCTGTTTAAGATTATCAAAATCTTTAAAGAAGATTTTATATTCTTTGCTTATATATGAGATTATTATTGTTGATTTGATATTAATGTTTTTTCTGTGTACGTTTGAGGGCCGGTTTTTCCAACTTCTTGGTAAATTAAGTAACAGTTAAATCATATGTCTGAACTTGTCTAATTCGAAAATAAAATAAAGACAGACGTATGCTTTAACTATTAGTTAGCTTATCAAGAAATAGGAAAAACTGACCCCTGAATTTATTTAACTTGAAGATAAAATAAAACAAAGACAGACGTCTAATTTACCAAGAAGTTAGAAAAACCAGCTCTTACGGCCAATTTTTCCAATTTCTTGGTAACCTAACTAAATGTTTATCTTTGTTTTATCTTCAATTTAGAAAAGTTCAAACGTTTGATTTAACTATCAGTCAACTTACCGAGAAGTTGGAAAAACCGGCGCTTAATCGATCCTGCAAATGGAGCATCAACTTCTAGTTTTGGGGAAACTAGAACTAGGATTCGGAACTCCCGGATGTTTTTTCATCTGGAAAAGTCAAAGATTTCTGAGGGGCCGATTGTTTTCCAAGATCCCGCAGACATCCCGCTAAAAAGAAAGAGAGAGAGAGAGACTCCACTCGTCCGGAGTGCACATGAAGAATGCCGGGGAAATGAAAATTGCTTCCACTCGCATTGACGATAGATTACGCGAACAATGTATTCGACCGCGGTCACTCCGCGTCGTTTATTATCGGAGTCGAAGGAAGTTTCGGAACGGAAACGAGATACGGCCGCGACAATAAATCATGCGGTACGTGCGCGCGCGAGCGCGATCATCTCTCTCTCTCTTTCTCTTTCTTCGTCTCGGCAAAGTCTACGAAACGATCGTTTCTCGTACGTCGTTTATTTTTAGCTCCGTCGTCTTGCGAATCCGAGACGTCGTTCCTCCTCCTCGTCATTGTCTTGTGGATAACATTAATGGAATACGGATTACTGCAGGAAAGAGAAATAGAGAGAGAGAGAGAGCGAGAATCGGAAGTCTCCGACACGATCGTGTCAAAGTCCTTCCTCGCGACACCCGTCATCCCCGAGACATTATTATTCCGCGCAGCATCCGCCTCTTTGCTATTGTTACCGTCGTCGATGCGGTCGATGGGAATAAAGTGACTTTATCGTGACAGCGTTAAAAATCCCTGATTAAAACCTATCGCAAAACAATTTAATTATCCAATAATTAATTTCTAAACCAGCATCAAGATAGTAATATTTATCAAGTCTGTTTTCTCAGTCCTTTGAGCATCGCAGATGCTTATGGAGATGAGAGATTTCTTGAGTATTGCTTTCGAAAACAATCTTGAAGACCCTGAAGAAACTCGGCAATCTCTTGCTCTTAGTCCGGAAGTCTCGACCTGCGAGATAGTAACAGACCGATGTCGGTCTCGGCTTTGAGATTTATTTATCAGAAGACTCCGACATGATGCTCTCGGCGACGAGCAATTTCCGGGGATTACGCTTACAGGGTATCTTCAAGACACCCGAAACGCGCGGTCGCGGTTGGTGAAACGGGCACTTACAGGGCTTCCCCTTTTCTTCGCTTGCAGATATACGGCTACAGCTGAACGAGCAGCTGAGATGTCTCGACGTGAGGATGGAGGCACAGGTCGCCCTGGTGGCCGAGCTCCAGGATTTCTTCCGCAAAAGGGCGGAACTGGAGCTGGACTACAGCAAGTCCCTCGACAAGATGGCCAGGAGCATCCAGCTAAGACATAAGGAGCAGAAACAAAAGTACGATAAGTACATCGCGCTATTAATTCCATTTCTAATTGTGTCTCTTTACATTTACTCTTCTTCATTGAGAGAACATTTACACAGAAAAAAACATTAATTTCAAATCAACAATATTATTCTCATAAATAAGCAAAAATATGAAATATACTTCTAAGATTTTAATAATTAATAATTAATTTAAATAGAAACAAAATTTCTTTATGTGAGCAAGTTATTGTCTGTTTAAGATTATCAAAATCTTTAAAGAAGATTTTATATATATGAGAATATTAATTGATTTGAAATTAATGTTTTTTCCGTGTAGATTGGAAGGAAAGAATACATAAATCACAGAAAACTGTAGTCGAGACATACAATTTTATTATCTTTATTATCACACCGACGATTTCAAATGTGCCAACTAATTATATGCGAATTTGCATTTGCATCGTGTCAAAGTAATTAATTATTATTAAATTGTTATTTAGCTAATTGACATTTTGATGATAAGAACATTAGCCGCGATGGACAAATTGAAACGAGTAACATGCGTTTTAAATGCGCGAAAGCGTTTACTCTTTTACCGGGAATCCGATAAAATTGAATTAACAACGCAGAGATTTTGTTGGCCGGATAATTTTATAAAAAGCGAAATGATGAAAAACACGGGAAAATAATTCCCCCGCGAATCGCGGCGTTAAATGATTAACGAAGATGCATGCGTTAATTAATTCACTATAATTCAGGCGCGTGCGCCACGTGTTGCACGTCGCAATTGAAACGATGACGCGTACATGTAACAGCGTTACATTTGCGCTATTACATTACATCACGTTGCGCAACGCGAATTGTTTCATGATTACATTACGCAAATTTTGATTAAATGTGCAATTATATTCGAGATGTAGACCTTGATCACGCATGATTACATTTCCGTTATGAGATGCATAATTAATGAGGTCATAATTAATGAGATCGATTCAGATACCTTAAATATTTATCGCACAACTGTTTTTACGCTAAAACCAACGATCTTAAATATGTTATTATACTTTCAAGAAATTCTTCTTCTAAGAGTCAATATTGGTTCATTAATGTCTGGAAGATAGAAATCAATATTTAAAATAGCACGACTACACCCACTACAAAAAAATATTCTGCAGCCGAGAAAAGCAAGCACTTATTTTATTTTGTTTCGTTTAAGTAATGGTATTCCTCAGCAAAGAATATTTTCTTAATAATAGTTTAAGATATAGGTACTCGTCACAAGTCCAAAATATGTTTCAAGTAAATGTGATGCTTATGATGAGTTTATGATAGATTTGTAGGTATAATATAAACTTACCAAATACTTGGAACAAGTATACTTACTTGTAGATAGTACGTATTTCTCTCTGTGTAGACTAAACAAGTAATATTTGACAAATTATTCATAACATTAAAATATTAATGTAAAACTTTTTAGACATTTAATTTACCAAAATGAAATAATTTTTCATAACTCTGCAATATATTTGATTTGAAATAAAATTAATAATAAAATCATTTTCGATATTCTATAACATGAAAGCAATTTCATATACTTTTCCTTACACTCTCATTGCAAGAAAATTAAACTCTAATTATATTGGTAACACGGTAAACACATGCCTTTTATTTCCATTATATTTTAATTTAATTTCAATTATGGGTTTCGTGCGTGAATTTTCCTTTCAAGGAGACCTCTCGTAGTATACAAAATCGATATTATGGAGAGTTTAAAACTATTTCATTGCTCGTATTACATCGATGTCACAATGTAATTAATGTTTAAGCGTCATTGTTGGTTGGAGTGAATTCCGCCGCGCGTATCTCGGGACGATTTGTATTTCTCTGTATTTATTCCGCGCGGTATTGAGGCGCGATTGACATTTTCCGCGCTCCACTTTTGCGACGAGCGGAAAAGCGGACGACTTCGCATTTTTTCCCGCGTCCTACACGCGCGTGCACGGCCATCCGCCGCGTCGGCACCGTTCCCGCATTCGCGACATGCCCTAGTTTCTTGTCGTCATTCAACCCTGAACGCGCGGGGCGCCCCTTTTGTGCACCGTATTCAGCGTTTTACAAAAGGGAGGCCCCCCCCCTCTCTCTCTCTCTCTCTCTCTCTCACATGATACACACGGATAAAACGTAATCCGTAACCACGACGACACTCTCTCTATCCCTCCTGCGCGTTATTCCTCATCTCGCTCCGGGAGATATCGCGAATCGATAGTTTCTCTTCTTTGCGAGGGCGCATCCGGGGTTACGTCGTCGCATTCGTTTACCCTTTCGCAAGAAACATAATTACCGCAAAGTAGGTTTTATGGTCGACAACCGGACGACCTCTTTTTAGATGGCCCACTTTTTAGATGACGGCTCTAAAGACGACTCTAAAAATATCGTTTATAAACGTTTATAACAAAATAATTTCCCAGACGACTTGTGGAACGTATCGAGGGAGAGTCACGCATGCCGTTTGTATAAAACAGATTGAAGAGGACATCCGTTTGTGACATCAAAGTAATTTCAAGCACTCAATCTACAAGATGTTTCAGGAGGAATGCTCAGTGTTCTAGGATATGATTGTACACATCATCTTAAACAAAAAAGTTTATGTTAAAAAGTTTATGTAAACATATGTCCTATTCTGGACGGTTGTAAAGATACAGCATATTCAGTCTTAAAAACGAAACCAAATTCTATGAAACAATTACATTAAATTTTAAGCTTACAATAAAGTAAATATTTTATCATTGATCTTAATGTATTTTACAGCTTAAATATGCGGAAAGAAATTGAAAGAAATTTTTATTTAGTCCTATTAAATGATTTTTTTCAATATCTACAAGAAAATTATTTTTTTATTTTAGAATTTTACAGCTATTAAGGCTCCTGGGTACTGACCGCGGCGTCACGATTCAAGATGGCCGCGGTCAGTACCCAGGAGCCTTAACATTAAAAAAATGTTTCATTATATTTAGTATTTATTTTAATGTAAACACTTCTTTTTTAAAGTAAAAAAGTATTTAAAATACAATTTTAATACTAATTGTAAGAAAAGTAGTTTTTTTTTAAATGAAAAGAAGTAAATTACTAATTTTTAAAAAATATTTAAAATTAAAATTTTCATGTTTTAAAATAAAAATATGCTTTAAGTAAATATTTTTACGTTTAAATAAATATTATTTAAAATAAAAATTTTTATTTACAATTACAAAACTATTTCATAAAATAAAGAAAATAATTAGCAAGTAAAAGAATTCAGTTCTTTTTGTAAATTTTTTTAGTGTACGGATGTGGCGAATTGAATTTGACTCTACAAATTGTAAGATAAAAATATCTGTTTTTATTAATTAATCACGCTGTATTTTTACAAGCTTCCAGAATAAGATCATGCTTACATAAATTTTTCCATTTAAAATTATTATAAAATTAATTATGTGTACAATCATGTTAGAATATTGATCATTTCTCCTGAAACATCCTATATAATGTCAAAGCAATCTCCGACTTGTAAAACTAGAGTGATTTTAGGCAGCTTTTTCATTTAGCATGTAAACAGACAGATTTTATCTTAAATCTAAGGATATGTACAACACGTTCGATATGCACGAGCAAGTGGTACGATCGCTATTGCCTGTACAAACACACGGACGGACCGACACGGGTCATTCGGGTTGCAAGACGAGCGAGCGAGCGAGCGCGACGTTTTATCGGCTCGTTAGCGGCCGATTTAATTGCCGTGTAATTGCGTCGATACACACGCAAGTCGGGCGCGCGGCGGGAGGCAGAGCAGACCGCCAACGCCGATTCAATATCGCCACTTATCGATCGTTTTCTGCAGGCGGGAACAATGGCCCCTGTTCTCCAGCTACGCCTGCTGGCAGCAGCTCGTGAACGAGACCAAGTCCCTCAGTAGGGACCACGCCGCCCTATCTGAGGTCTACAGCACCCACCTCGTGGGCCGTCTCAATCAGGTGATGGAGGACGTGCAGCGAATTTACAAGCGTGTGAGTGTCATACGCCTCCGATACCGTTATGCCCGAATCACACTAGCGACTCGCGATCACGATTGCGATTGCGCTTGTGTCTCTTGATCGATCAGAAAAGAACTTGTGACCAGCAGCAGTTCTCTTCTAATTGGTAAAGAGACGCAAATCGCGATCGCGAGTCGCTAGTGTGATTCGGGCATTAGGCAGTTGGTTCGGGATCGCGCGCGATTGCATCGCGCCGCGCCGCGCCGTGTCGTGAGAAGTTCGACTGTTCCATTGTCTCGTCGAATTAATTGCCTCGAATGTCTCCATTTCGCCACAGCTTTGACGGCGGTGTCGATGCATACCGGGTGCTGGTTGAATGAACACCAATGCTGATTCCATCACGACGAATTTCTCGCATTGTCTCTCACGGCTCTCTTATAATTGCTCACATCCCCGTTTTTATTCTTGTAATTGGATTCTCGTAAATCCCTCGTAGCGCTCCTATTATTATATACATCACGTAAATTTTTTCACACGCGTTTTTCGATCGCAAATTCTCCCGGAAAAAGAAATGTCGTCTTTTTTGCATTTCGTTAAAATTAAATTTATGTTTAAAAGAGTAACAATAAAATTAGCATTGACAGTCGAACGCGGTTCTTAACATGTGCGTTAAATTCAATTGGTATTCAGTAAATAGATTCTAGAGGTTTGAAAATAAGACAATGAGAACGCCAGATATTCAATTTCAAATAAATGAAAAAAATTTTATTTGCAAATCAATATATTGTAATTCGCACGAATATATAGCGTGGTTCGTTAGTCCTATCGTTCTCATTGTTTTAATCGACATTTACTTGATATTACATAAATTATAACGCATTAGATTTATGTTAGGGAATCCCTTCCCCCTCTCGTTAGAGAATCTTTTAATCACGATTAAGTTACATCTTGGTCTCTTGCCGCAGTGTCGCGAGATCGGCTACGAGACACACGAGGAGATACTCCGGGTGCTGCACGAGCTGCACACGACGATGAAGACCTATCAGGCCTACCAGGCCGAGTCAAGGCAGGCGGAGACGAAGCTCCGCGTGGCCGAGCAGCAGCGCAACAAGCTCGAGGTGGCGAACGCGGACAGCCGTGAGAAGCTCGCGCGCAGCAAGAAGTACAAGCTCATCGAGAAGGAAGTCAACAAGGTAGGTTTGTAGAATAGAATACGACTTCTCGATCTCGAGTTTTCGCGTCTACACGACGAGAGTGCTCTCGTGACGACGCTGAAGAAGCTACTCGATGACGCTTGATCTTCGCGAGAGGTGAAGGTTTAAGGCTCTTCTCCCTGATCGCCTCAACCACCTGTGTCAAATTGTGTTGACAAATCGCAGCCTGGCGTGGTGAGAGAAAATTGTACGTAGCACGCTTTAGATCTCGTTTATCGTGGTTTATTTTCTCTACGAGGTAAATGGATCTTTAATATCCAATATCTCACTGAGACGTGGAAACATGGAGGAGGATAATAAATACTGGTTGGAGGAAAAGGAGAAGTGTTTTATGTGAAGAAGGAAAGAACAATCTAAAAGATACTTTATACGAAATTTCAGGATAATAAAAGAGTGGTTTATAAGTTTAGGAAAAAGCGGGTTTAGACGAGAAGCTACGTAGTATTTGGAGTGCTGAATTAGACAAAGAGAATGAAAAGGTATATGAGGAAATTTTTTGAAGGAAAAGAAAAAGGTACATATATTAGGAAAAAGAGGGATGAAAGAAAATATGAGGAAAAAGGAAGTTAAGAAAGCTAAGGAAAAGAAGATGTTAGATTGTGATAGAAGAAATGGAACCAAAAATAGAAGTAAAGAGCAATAGAAAGATCAAATTAGATTCTTTACGTAAACTAAGTCTGCCTTCTTGGCTTTTTTTCCAATAACTACTCTAGTGTTTGTAGCGAGTTTTGATATTAAAATGTTATCAAGATGAATCTGGATAAAGCTGAATCTCGCAAGCTGAACAAAATTTGACGGACACTCCGGCAATTCCGTATAATATATTCTGATAAAAATTTCACGTGTGAGCGATATTGGCCGCAACAAAGATATGTTTCTGTAATTTTTCATATTCGTTCGCGATAAGGAATGGAGACGTTGCCTCGATCGCAAGGCTTATCCAGTCTCTTTCGGGAGCGACCCTGGCCATGGATAAATCTGGCATATTGCAATTTTGCGCGCGTCCTTCGGATTTTGGCAACGATATGACGACGTCGACAACGTGTTATGAGATTCGGTCGGTCGGGAGATTACACGTCGGCGATCATCCGCGCGTGTGACTTTCCCTTGCTCCCTCTCGCTCCCTTCGCCGTTCCGGCAACACGCTGGCATCTGGCGCGACCGAACGGTCATCGCTTCTGGCGAAAGACCGACGATGACTTTACGCCAAAGACGCAGCGATTTATCGCGACGACGCTCCGCTGGCGGCGAACTCTTTCCACGACGATGAACACGCTGATGCGGACTCGACCTGCGTCTTTTTCGCCGTTGCGCGTCCGCCAGCTGTTGGCGAAGCCAAAGTGACGTGCCGATTAGCAGGAAGTGCTTCGATACGTTTGCCCATCGCACGATGATTCGTAGATATGTCGAGAAATCACGCGGCTCTTCCGCAAAGTCAGAACGGAAATTTTTAACGCTGCGAACATTATTAAAAGTTTTAATCAGATCTCTATCTAGTCAAGATATTTCTTCCCAAATGATAAATCTTGTTTAATTTCGGCAATTTGACGGAGAAAAATTTGCGGAGGAAATCAAGAATGTCGGGAATTTTTAAATAGTTATAACTAAAGATGAGATTTTTATGTTTTTACATAAATTTTTTAATGTTAGAAAGCTGTTGTTTGATGTCTATACATATCATGCTTTAGAGAGTCTATAAAAAAAATCTAATAGTACGTAAAAAAACATATTTTTAAAGTTTTAGGACGAAAATACACATATTTCAAAAATGAAATCATATATCTACATTTCAGCGATATTTCCATCTTATAAAAAAATAAAATGACTGAAATTACGATGCTTTGCGTAACATTGCTTCATCGCGTTGGGTAATTGCCCCATAATTCTTCATTATTGGTTTCTACATTTCTACAGAGCCACACATTTTCCATGTTCTAATGTTTTCTTATATCTTATATCTTATAAAAGACCCAGTTAGAAACTACCATTTTCTAGGAAATGGCTTTATTTGTTAAGAAATATTAATACCGTATAGTAAAAAATTCTAAAGAATTATACTAGAAAGATAGTATTATTTAATATTTAATAACAAATTTTAGATTTTTTTGCATAAAAGCACATATTTTTAACAAAATATTTATGTAGGGGGAAGTGGGCATGAAAGAGTCATTTCAATTTTTTTCTTAAGTTTACGAATAGATCTCGTGGATATTTTATTGTATATGTAGCAGTAATAGATAGCTATCATCCACAAGCATTTGACAGTCGGCTACAAATATGTTATATCAAGTCGAAGATTTTGGCAATGAAAAGTAAATATTTGCCTTTTACTTTGGTCTTTTTTATAATTTTTCTTTATCAAGCTAATATTAAAAAGTTATTACTATGATTTTCTGTATATATTGTGTTTTCGAATAATGTTAATTTTTTTTCAATCTTTGCTTTTTGTAATGTATTTTGAGGTCAAAGTTTCTAAGAGAAAATGTTTTGAAAGAGCCAGCTCTTTCATACCCAAGAAATAAAAGACTATTGTATAGTATGCAATAAAAACTATGACAAGAGTAAACAACTGTGGTTTCAATGCAAAATTTGTTCCGGATGGGCACATAAGTCTTGCGGAATTAAAAAAAACATTAAAAAACATTATTTTTGTCGAAATTGCTTTTAGTTTGTCACCACGTCCCTTTTATCAAAATGTTTCTTTATTTTGCTCTTGTTGATAACTTTAAAGTTTAAGTTTCTCAAAAAATGTGTGATTTAAGCAAAACTTATTTAGGATAAGTCAAATCCTATCCATAATATATATTGATTTTTATGTTAA
Source organism: Tetramorium bicarinatum (assembly GCA_928718305.1). Classification (NCBI taxonomy): domain Eukaryota; kingdom Metazoa; phylum Arthropoda; class Insecta; order Hymenoptera; family Formicidae; genus Tetramorium; species Tetramorium bicarinatum. Next base: position 13,909,661 of record OV788319.1, read on the forward strand.
ACTTCATGAAAATTATTATATTGAAACTTAGTTGAATATAATATATTGAATTATTTTATTCAAAATTCTTTAAATTGATATAGTTTATCAAACAGCTCTTTCATGACACTTGATGGCTTTTTCAGTACCACCCTGTTATGAAAGAGCCGATTTTCACTTTTTAAAAAAGTGAAAAATAAAAGCATATATTTTTGTTTTTTACGTTGTTCATTTACATAAATGAATAAAAAATGAACAAATTTAACTTACAATAACTTTTTTTTAAAGTTTTCATAATTGTGTTTTTAATCCTTTCTTTAAATTGGCTCTTTCATGCCCACTTTCCCCTACATATTTGCATAAAAATCTCCAATTATTAATATTTAATTTCATTACATAAAGCGATTGGAATTGGTTCTCCAAAATCTAAAAGAAGTTTACCCGCGAGATAATCTTGCGAATGTAAGAAATTTACCAAGCGATAACTTTGAACTTATGGATTTTCTAAATTAATGATAAAGTTAATAATGAGATTAGTTTGATAAGCGAGCAATTGATGCTTGAAACTCGTGGATGTCGAGAGGTCAGGCGCTCTTTGTTCGTCGCGTTTGAAGCGAGGCATCTCGGAGCGCGGCTGGAAGTTGGCGTGTCTGGCCTTCGTCGATGCGATTGAAAGGAAATTGAAAGTACAGCTGGAACGGAGGATGGAGTGCCGTCTGCCGCTGCGTCTTAATAATTTCGCTTCACGAGCGCAACAAAATTCAAGCGTTCATTGCTTGCCCGCCGCTAATTTCCTCCGTCACAATTTAACAATAAGGACATCATTAAAATCAACCGTTGGATCCGTCTTCGTGCGCCGGTGCGCACGAAACAAAGCTGGACAGTCAATCCTCGAAGCAATTGTGTAATAAAAATCAACGAGCTCGCGCTGCAGTTGCCCCTTTTAAGAAATTGGCAGAGTAAGGAGCTTTAAGAGGTCTGCAGCCGGCAGGGCAGCTTTGAGAGACCTCAGCTCTAGCTTTAGCCAAAGCGCACCGAAACAAACGTTTCCGCCTGGCGTAAGAACAGCTTCGACTATTACAACATCGAAGCAGTTGTCGTCACAGTATCCTTCCTCTTAATAGCTTCGTTATCGCGCGCCACGTGATTTACGATTGCTGTCGGCACGAGGACTATTAACGCCTTCCACGCCGATAAAAGTTTGATTCGCGTCGCCAATCGCCTGGGATTTTATATCCCTCGCCGCACGCCACGTGCTCGCACTATCAGGCGGAAATGACCGGCCGCGACGAAAACATCGCCGATAAAGCGGCCGATTTGGCGAAAACCGTCGTCGGCGGCAGGTGGAAACGCGTGAGCGAACGAGCGCGGCCGAGATGATATCCAGGCCATGTCGCAGGATGTCCGAATTAGGCGTCTGCGTCATCGGTCCAGCAATTGTTCCGCTTTTTGTCCCCCTCGTCGACTGTCTCGCGCCGTTACGATTCACGGAATCGAACGGATAATCGCTTCGAATCCGGAGCGCAATCTCGTCCCTCCGGTCCCTTTCGAAAACTCGTTCGTGCGCGGACTCGTGCACGAACAGGACTGTCGTGCGAATAACGACCGTGGAATTAAAGTCGGGACGAAAGGGGGGGAAACCTTCGAGGAGGCCTTCGGGCGCGTTATTCAATCATCCAATTAATAAATTCGCAACGTTTCATGAAGTTATTACTGCAAGTGTGAAATTATATCAACTCTCGAAAGCTAATCTTTCGCAAAGTTCTCTCCTCGAAACTTTTTCAACTTCTAAGATTCTTCAGATCTAAGATTTTCTCATTAAAGCTTCTCCTTCGCGAGATTGAGAAGATTAAACATTTCAGAGTCTTTTTCTCTTTCAAATCAATTATAGATTTAATTATAGATTTATTACTCCGATTAAGCCCCGATTTTTCCAACTTCTTGATGAGCTAACTAATAGTTCAGTCATACGTCTGTCTTTGTTTTATCTTCAAATTATACAAGTTCAGACGTATGATGGATTCGAATCTTCGAAGTTGTAGAAGTAACAGCCCTTTGATTGAACTATTAAGTTAGCTTATCAAGAAGTTGGAAAAACCTGCACCTAAGATCTTTTTTTTTTTTGTTAAGTCTGACAAATAATCGATGCATTGAGTCGTAAATTAATTTATAAAAATTCACGCAAATATTATTCAGGTAGCAAGATCCAGCTTGGATCGCAAAGTAGCGTTTCTTGTTCTCTATTTAATTGTGTCTCTCACTTTTATCCCACAAGAGGGATCGAGAAATTTGAGTAGAGATTCTAGACATTTGTGCTCGTCCATATTTCTACTCTGACAAATGCACGTTTGCGTCCGTATATTCCACCAGGACCATATGCTTCACCGTTTTGTTCGCGTGAGTCAAAGGTCCCCGGGGATTTGAAGCGTTTCTCCAGCTTACAACCTCGGGAGGATATCATCCACTCCGCGGAGTGAATCGTGAGAGACGTTAGGAAATCCGTGCGACGCGTATCTCTCTCCGGGTCCTTCCTTTTCTTTTTTTCCCCACTTCTTTCCAATCCGGGCAGACGTCGACCGAGGATTTAGGGCCGACCTGCCAGCGGGCTTTTTTGCCGATCACATGCAACTCGATGGAAAAATAAATAGCGGTCCCCCTCGAGCAGTACGGTTATAAGTGCGATAAGACAGATGGTTAAAACCGCCTGGAAGCGAAGCAGATATCGAGAGACGTGAGAGAGGAGTGTAAGAGCCAAGCGGCTAGAACAAAAAAAAAAGAGCAAGAAAGAAAGACACCGACAGCGTGATAGCGTCGACTCGTCATTGTCGCAGTATCGTTGGACTCGATATTGTCGCTCGCATTTTAAAGGAACGCAAAGAATATGCTTCTAAGCGGATAATAGACATTTACCTCTTTTTTGTCATTTGAATTTTCTAATAAATGATACATCGAGAGAATTAAAGCTTGAATGAGTAGATTAAGAATATAAAGTCTCAGTATTATTTTCTCAGCCATTTTGGAAATAAAAGTTCCAAAAGGTTGCAGTTTTATTCAGATTGCAACCCTTTGTACCTTTATTTGTCCGCTTGGCCTCTATCGGATCTCTCGGTATCCCTTTGAGACCTTATATTCTTAATCTACTTAGCCTAAGCTCCTATATTCGATGTTATTTGTTCGAAAATTTTAAGTACGAAAAAAGAGCTAAATTTCACCGCACTCTTTTGTTCGTAAAACTTCTACAAGGATCGAGGGGTTTTTCTACGAAATTATCTACGAGATATCTGGTACTACAAAAGTATATAATTGTGAGAGAGCAAGAAACTACTTTATCGCATTGATTGAAATTATTTTATTACACAAATCTCTCTCTCAAAAAAAAAAAGAAAGTTTTCATTGCCGTTACATTAATAATTTAAATGCCGTTGAAAGCAAAGGACGCGCGAAAGCCACGTAAGCGACTACTACGGTAGAACAAGGATCTTAATTGTGATAATCTGAGAAGCGATAACGTAGACAATCCTTGGGGAGAAAAGCGAGACGAGGTAGCTCGTCCCGGGAATCGACGGGGTCAATTAATACGCTAGTCGGCGTCGTCAGTTAATGAGATTAATTAGGCCGGCCTTAGTCTCTCGTCGCTCGTTCGGTTGCTCCTCAGGATAAGGCGCGTCATCCTCTCTAATCCGAAGTATTCTCTCGATTTTCAGAGGAAGAGCAAGTACCAGGAGGCGAAGCTGAAGGCGCTCAAGGCGAGAAACGAGTACATTCTGTGCCTGGAGGCTTCGAACACGACGATACACAAGTACTTCGTCGACGACCTGTCCGATCTCATCGACGTAAGTTGCTCATCCATACTCGGGCTCGCACGTGCACCCCATTGACCCCACGACCAATGGCCGCGCTTTCACCAGACTCTGTAATCGTTACACTTATTCGTTGCAGTGTAACATTACGTTATATAAATAATTTAATTTATATTCTGTCATTTAACAAATTATTAAAAATCAATCGTTTAACCAATCATTTACTAAAAATTGAAGAATAACCTTGTTAAAAAAATCTATAAAATAAATGTAATAATTAACATTAATATTAAAGATAATAAGAAAGAAAAACAGTAAGATAAAGTTAAATTCAGTTTATGTCCCTTTCTACCAATATAGATTAACTTTAATCTCGGTTTAACTTACTTTTTATCTTTTTCTAGTTTCAATAATTTCAAAGCTAAAGATAAAAAGTATGTTAAACCGAAATTAAAGTTAATCTACATTGAACATTAATGTCTTGAATTTCTATGTTTAATTATTAATGTAATCTAATTTATTGTCTGGCACAAAAAAAGACAGATAAAGAAATTGTACATGTGTATCTGCTTTCACCCTCGCAGTGCATGGACTTCGGATTTCACAATTGCATAGCAAGAGCACTTCTGATGCACTGCAGCGCGGAAGAGGGTAGGCAGCGTTCCCTGCAATCTGGTGCCGAACAATTAACTGCGTGCGTCGGTGCCCTCGACTCTCGGGCAGATAAGCAGAGATTCCTGGAGTCTCATCACGCAGCTTTCATGATTCCCAAGAAGTTTGAGTTCCAAGGACAGCGTGGAGATGAGGTACGAGAGAAAGAGAGAGAAACAGAAAGAGACGGAATTACTTCAAACTTTGTTAATTAGACCTTCTTCTTTTCGTCATTTTTAAATTCAAAATCAAATAGCGACATAAAAATTATAATTAATTATGATAATTTTACTTATAACACTATTTTCATGAAATAACAACAGCTGATGCAGTTATGAAAATATAAGAGAATAAATCTCGAAGACTATAGATAACTGGTTCTGATTTTTCCGGACACTCCTCGTAGCCCTGTTGTTACTAAAAATTGCGATTCACTGGTCTGTTTCTTCGCCCGGTAGACGCCTGAGCCCGAGCTGCAGAAGATGCTGCACTCGGAGATGGAACAACGACTGCAGCAACTGCAGCAAAGGGTTACGTCGCTGCGAACCGAATCGGAGGAGGTGTGGAAGACACTAGAGACGGCGGAGGCGAGTCTGCTCGAGATGTTGACCGCCAAGGATTACGATTGCTCGAGATACTTTGGCGAGAACGCCGTGCCGACGTCCAGACCACCGGAGACGCTGCAGATCAAATTGCGAGCTGACAGACAGGAGACTGAAGAATTCTACCTCACGGTAGGTTTTATGAGAACGTTCCGTCTCCTTCTCCCTCGCGGCGAACGAGACACATGCGGTAGACTATTGATCGTCGCATTAGCTTTCGAAGGATAGAAGAAGCGCGTGCGAGCAAGGGACGAGAAGAAAACATCCGATAAAGGCGTATCACTTCGTTTAGTGTATTTATTATTTTCCGAGAGATAAAATGCTCTCTTTCCTTTATCATTAAAAAGGATAAAAACTTCGAAAAAGTAGGAATCCAAAAATAGAATACGATTATTATCTATTTCTCTTGTCTCATTTATATTTATACACAGATTGGAAGAATTATAAACATTCTGCGTTTTATTTTATAAAAAGATTATCAACAAAAATAATGTTAACACAATAAATATCCGAGTAAATTTCGCCAATTACAAAAATTATCTTTTTGATGTGAAACACAAAATGCGATTTATATACAAAACTCACGTTATTCTTCATCACATTAATGTTTGTAGAAATTCAGGGAGTACCTTCTTGGCACGTCAAGAATAGCCAGGTTAGATGCGAAACAGGAATACATTCGCCAGAGCCTGCTGGACGGCTCGAACGCCAGCCCGAATCCGTCGATTTCCGCGACGAAGCAGAAACAAGCGCGCCGCAAACGGATCGGTCGTCTGCAGATGAACGGCCAGCCGAAACTGTTTGGTGGCTCGCTCGAGGAGTACCTGGAGACCACGAACCAGGAGATACCGCTGATCATGAAGAGCTGCATCCGCGTGATCAATCTGTATGGCTTGCACCATCAAGGTATCTTTCGCGTGTCGGGCTCGCAGGTGGAGATCAACAACTTCCGCGAATGGTTCGAGCGTGGTGAGGATCCGCTTGCTGACGTCACTGACGCCTCGGACATCAACAGCGTCGCCGGGGTGCTGAAACTCTATCTAAGGGAGCTGCGCGAGCCCCTCTTTCCCATCATCTATTTCGAGCACCTGATGGAGTTGGCGCAACTCGAGTCGAAGCAAGACTTTGTCAACAAGATGAAGGAGCTGATAGCGAGTCTGCCGCGGCCGGTTGTAATCGTCATGCGATACCTTTTTGCTTTTCTTAACCAGTGAGTATTGACGGTCTGCGAAGGATTCGTTTACAAAGTGTTGCCGGACTTTTAACGCCTGAATCTATACTTCTGATATAAACAGCCTGTCGGAATTCTCGGACGAGAACATGATGGATCCGTATAATTTGGCTATCTGCTTTGGCCCGACTTTGGTACCCGTTCCGGAAGACAAGGATCAGGTCCAGTATCAAAATCAGGTCAACGAGCTTATCAAGAATATCATCACGTTCTGCGAGGAGATTTTCCCAGAGGACATTGGAGGCACTCAGTACGAAAAATACATCAGCAGAGAACCCGACGACGTGTAAGTAGAAATAAATTGATACATTTATCATAAAATCGCTCATTTGCTATTAATCACGACGCAACTCGAAAATCGTCATTTTTGCAAAAGAAGAATTGCGAGAGTTCGATACACTGAATGTGTAGAGCTAATATACAGCTAGATATTTTTATTTCTTCTAGAATCAGTTATTAATACCAAGATGGCTCTTAAAAATAATATTACAAAATTTTAATGATTCAAAACTTTTAAATTTATTTTCTAGAAAGTACTTTTGCTTTTTGAATTACATTGTTGTTGCAGCAAATGAACGAAATGCATGTTAAGACAACTTGACAATTTTAAATGTATAGCGTTGTAAAAAAATCCAAGAGAGACCTGACAATTTTTTTTATCAATTCTCAGATATTTCTTGAATCTTTTTTGTTGTTTATTAACATGATTCATAATTTAGGGACGTTGGAGATTCGCCGACGGATCAAGTCCAGGAAGACATGGATTCGGAAGTTTACCCGTCCGAAGACGGTAATGCAATTTTTTTTGAAGATATTTAACCTCGCCGAATTAGAAAATATTTCCATGAAGTGTACCCTATCTATCCCGTTTTTCTATCCATTAGAATCGGAGAATCTCGAAGCTACGGCGCAGTTTGACTTCAATGCTAGGTCCGAAAGAGAACTGAGCTTCAAAAAAGGCGATACCTTGACATTATATACACAGGTCAGCAACGATTGGTGGCGAGGCGCTCTAGCCGGCAGAGAAGGACTAATTCCTGACAAATATATTATGCTCAAGATAAAGTTAGTACTAGTATTTTAATCATAATAAATTTTTTTTCTTTAACGCTAAACAAGAAATTCGTCAAGATCGTTATTTAAGTTTATTCATGATTTAAATCCAAATCTGTTATTTGATCAATTTCTAATCAGTTTCATCGGTACTTTGTCTTTTTCTCAGAGATGAAGAGCGTGAGAAGGAACTTTTAAAATCGTCCAGCGAGGAATCTATGCGCAGAAGAGCGTCCAGCTCGGCGGACAGCATGCTGTCGAGCAACAACTCGCCGCTGATGGGCCCGTCGGCGAATCCGAGCACCTGGTCGTCCGGCGCGGCGTCCGACATGTCGTCCGCCACGACGAACATAATAACGGACAATAGTAACGCCAGCGGTATTACCGCGTCCGTAGTGACGAATGTGCCCTGCATCTCGTCGTCGGCGCAGCCGATCATCAGTCGAGAGGTATTGGAAACCACCGTTTAGTAGTTGACCTGATTAATCTGTGTCCGTATATTCTTCTCCTCTTCGTGTTCGTCTTCGCTTCTTGCCGTGTATTGTCACACTGTTGCATACCGACGCACCGAGTAGCAGACTTTTTTGTTTTTTACTGTCTCCACATTCTTCACGACGCACACTTCAGGTGCATGGCTGCAACGTATCTTTATATTTTTTTTTTCGTCTCTTTATTGTATTCTCGAGCGAACAAACCACGTCTGGAATGCACGTAGATTGGCAGAATCCACGAAATCTCTCTTGCCTTCGCACTGCACCTGCATATCGGAACCACGCATCGCTTCGTCGTGTTATCCGCGCGATTCTCTCGCGATCGAGTGAAAAGTAAGAAAAGAAACTTTCTGTTCTCCGTGAAAAAGTTTATGAAGAAAAAAAAAAGACGCAGTTTAGTGGCTGGATAAACTCGGACGACAACTAAAACGCTGTCGTCCATCGTGAAACGTATGCGCTATTGTTTACTACCGTAAAAGTGTCCTAAAATTTCGCGGACAGAACGTGCAGTGACCCCAGACTTGGGGGGGGGGGGGAGACGACGAGACGTGGGAGAGGCACTTCATGTGTGAGAGAGACGTTTTATCTTAAGTTAACTTAAATTCGGAACAGCACACGAGTACTTTATAGGACTTTATACGAGTTTGTACGATATGTCTGTAAATAAAATATAAATATACATGTTCATTTGTGCTGCATGTCCTGCCTTGTGGTTGTTCTTGTCTTGTGCGCCGCCTGTGTCCTGCCGCTGCACCGTTTTTACACTGTGTGCGTATGATGCGTGTTTTTAATCTCCTTTACGTTTTTTTTTGTATTCCTTTTTTGTCAACACATTGTTTTAACGGTTGGGATGGTTGATGTTTTTCCAGATATACGTTTAGTCTCTTGGCCCTTTAAGTTGGCGAGAAAAGCCGTTTCGCGCCGCACGCATATTACGCAGAGCGAAACGCGGACTAAAAACTGTTCGATAAAACTGGCCGCCAAGTGTTTTTGTTAGTTTGTGTGATTAAGCCATTCTTATCATTGTCGTGCTGTGATTGTCGAGATCGCGAGATTGATATGATTTCGGCTGTAAAGTGTGTTCGAGCTTCTTCTCCCTTCTTTTTTTTTGTTTTGTTTTTTTTTTTTTCCCTCGTTCGATTCTGTGAGAGTCTCCTAGAGTTCCTCCGTAGAGCGAATTCTCCCTCCTCGGTCTGTAGATGAGATCAAAAGGAATGCCGCTCGCGCGGGGCGGCCTGCTTGTCTCCAGCGGATATCCTTTCGGCTTCCGAGGTGAGTAAAGAGAGTAATCTCACCCTTATATAGCCACTATTAACCCTCCGGGGGCAGTAAAGAGAGAAAAAAAGACGAGGTAAATTAATTCATCGTTTATTACGCCGGTTTTAGTGCGCCCGCTTACATGTCTGCCTCAGTTTTACGAGCAGTTTTTAATCCTGTCCTCCAAGTGACGCTGTCCTACGTGTGTGTACATCGTCCCTTGATATTTTTATTTATGCGTCGATTTGCATGTGAGCGACTGTAAGTGTCCCCCCCCCCTCCCCGAAATTTCGTAGTTTTACAGACGAACTGATCGTGCCGAGAATACTTAAAAGTACTTTGATTAACATGATGTCTCGACTGTTAGATGGAGATCTTGCGGAACCAATTGTCTTATTAATGTACCTTGTACACAATCACACAATCAGCACCCCTTTCATTCGGCATTTACATATATATTCCACGTTATCGTTATATCGTGCAGTTGTAAATTATTCACGATTTATTTCACTCGCCCCAATTTCTATCTATCACGTTGTGTTAGAGAATTGATGGAGAATTGTATGTAGGGTGTCCTACTACCATTGGATGGCCTTTCCAGAGTCTCTTACAAATTTGTCACGTTTCTTCATAAAATTTGAACCGTTATATATTTGCTACACTCTTTCTTGATTAAATATATCAACAACTTAAAATTCACTGAAAGATAAACAAAAGGATTCCAGAAAACTGCCTGTATGACTGATCTATTAAAAAAGTTGTCCTAGTTGATCAAAACTGTCAACGTTTCAGAAATTATGAATTTTTTCACGCGTGAAGGTACATCCAGCGGTGGCGAGACCTCCCCCCCCCCCCCTGTACAGAAGTGAGAGAACGTGATTCGATAATAACTCGACAATAATTCGTATCTCATTACAGCGCGCACGATCGCTGATAGGTCAAGACGACGTAGTATCTGCGTATTCCCCGCAATAGTAAACGAGATTCGTCTGTCAGCTTCACTCAGGCAACACACACCCATTTTAGCCCCCCGCGCGCGCGCTTCGAGCCTCGCTACGATTGTTCCCGTGACTGTTTGCAGGCTGCTGACTCGGTGACTGCGTCGAGGCCGGCGAGAACGTCCAGCCCTGCGGAAACCGAGAAGCACTCGGAGCAGCACGGGCGGAACAGCAGCGCGGACGACGTTCTCCAGATCGCCCTGGAGAACAACGTCGACTGCATGGACGGCGGTGCCGCGAATTCCGCCCAGCAGCAACGTGGTAGCGGCGGCAGTAGCCACGAGGAGGTCGACCTGGGGAGCGACGTGTCGTCGCTGGACGGTATCGTGGCGAAGCGCAGCAGCGCCGGCCGGAAGCAGCAGCACTGGAAGTCGCAGAGCGTCGGCGAGACCGCGATGGCGCAGCAGCATCAGCAGCTGTCGCACGCCAACTCTCTACCGGCCGCGACGACGATGACGACGGCGACGACGACGACGACGACGACGACAACGACCATCGTGACGCCGGACGACGAGTCGCACCAGGAGCAGCAGCAGACGACGGCAACGACGACGAACTTCTCGGCGAATCGCGAGCTCTGGCAGCGTCGCGCCACCTCGCAGTCGACCTCCAAGTCGTCGTCCTACTCCCGCTCGTCTCAGGAGTTCCGCGAGATGCGGCAGAAGCACACGCCCGACCTGGTGATGGACCTGCCGCTGTCGGCGCAGGACCCGGTCGGCAAAAAGTCTGCGTCGTCCAGCAGCCTGAGCAGCTCGGACGAGGAGACGATGATACCGTCGTCCCTGTTGGCGCCGCAGCAGCAGCAGCAGCAGACTCCGCCCTCGCGAGCCGAGGCGGCCACGTCGCCGACCGGCGGTCCGGAATCGCCGGACATGAGCACCGCCGCCGAGCGCTTTGCCAAGCAGAACCAGTGCACCCTGAAGAAGAACACGAAGACCGGGAACTCGGAGAACGCCAACGCCACCACCGCCGCCGTCGCCGCCGGCAGCAACAAGCTGAAGCGAATCGAGACGGCGGAGCACGACGGAACGGGCGTCGTCGTCGTCGACGCGGAGAACGACGAGATCGTCCGGTCGGCCAGCTCGAATCAGATCGCCGACGGCGGCGGCGGGGGTAGCGGAGGAATGCCGCTCAGGTCACCCCTGCCGCCGCGCTCCACCCCCAAGATCGTGGCAAAGTTCGCCGACATGCATCTGACCGGCGGCAGCCAGGTGGTCTCGTCGTTCAAGCCGCAGGTCAAGGTCAAGCCGACGATCCTGCGCAAACCGGTGCTACCGTTCCCGCATCCGCACATGAGCCCCGAGCTCGCGCGGAAGATCGAGAAGCAGGCGCAGAGCGCGGAGCAGGCCAACTAGATTTGCCATTATGATCGCCGAGCGAAGCCGACGCGAGGCTTCACGTTTATTCGCGCGTTTTGAGGAGTGACATCCTCCCCCCGAGTTCACCCGAGTGCTCGGTGGCACTTCGCCCCCCTCCCCTCCGGTGACTCCCCGTTCTCCCGGCGTTGCCTGTCGGGTCACCGATGAAGGTGATCCCAGGACCAGGTCGGTCGGTCGCGACGCCGACGCGCCTTTCAAGGGGAGAGCCCTTGCGCGAATTCCCTCGCGCGTCCTCCCTCGAATCGCGGTCGCTCTCGACAACGATGTTACTTGACAATAACCGTTCCCTCGCCGGAGGCGCGATAAAGGAGAGAAGAAGGGAAAACGGGAGCCGGGCCGTCAAGCCGGATCGTGCCAGGAGCGCTTCTCGCGACCTCGCCGTCTCGGGGCGCGCGCGTGTAGCGTGTAGATTTAGAGCGATATTATACGAAGGCGCGACCACCCATCGACCAGTTACTCCGCCCAGTCGCGAGGACTTCTACCGTATTAATTATCGTGCCCGGGAAGAAAAGGAAAGCCGCCGCGGGATAGCGACGCGGGTCGCCGGCACATCGCGAGACCGCGGCGCTATCCTCGCGCGGGGGCGAGTTTATTTTTTCTACAGATGTTTTCCATTTTCGCATAATTTTTTTACCAAATGATCCGCGCGAAGCGACGTTTCTAGTCATCGAGCGAAGATAAGAATAAGAGAAAAAAAATTGAGAAAAAGAGCGCGAAAGAGGGAGAGAAAGCGAGAGAGAGAGAGAGAGAGAGAATGAGAGAGTGTGTGAGAGAGTGTGAGAGGAAAGGAACGAGAGAGAAAGATACGTTAGCATCGAAGAGCGTGAATTTGTAACGTTGGACGTATAATTTATTTTTTAGCGCGTGCCCGATGTATATGCTAATGATGGATTTCCTGCTATTATCACTATGCTCTTGACGAGCACCGTCGCGAGCCGCGACGAGCGCGTCCAATGGTTCCTTTATGCGCGAGTGAATGTCAGGATGAGTTTAAAGAGAAAAGGGAGAAGAAAAAAAGAACACGAGAGGAGAAGGAATGGAGAGGGAGGAAAGCATGCCATTCCCCATGACCTTCTCATCGCCCAAGACAGCTCCCTGGTCGTTAGTCCAGGTCTGTTTCTTCGCATTACAGAGCGGTAGTGAGAGTGAGAGTGAGAGAGAGAGAGAGGAGAGGGTCTCTCCGGGTCCTGCGAGTCCCGCGACTTTATCGTTAGGTTTATCGTAATAAGGGTACGTTACACTACTATGTATACCACGTGCCGATCTTAATTATAGGTACTAACTAATCCAAACAGCGATGTTCGATATATTCGAGATAAAGACAGAGAGCGAGAAAGAAAGAGAAAAGGGGGATGAAGGATCTAGCTAGGTGATTACGACGACGACGACGACGACGCGAGTATTTATCGATTGACGCGGCGTCGCGAGCCGTTACTTATTACATTTCCGATACCAACGAGCCGAGAGAAGAGGAGGACGAGACAAAGGAAGAGTTTTAAAAGGAACAGGAGACAGCACACCCTCCGCGCAACTCACCTCGATGTTATTCCCGCATCGCCACCCTCTGTAATCGATCAAAGGGAGGAGAGAGAGAGAGAGAGAGAGGAGAAACTTGTACTCGATTTAACGATTATCGTATACATGTACGTTAACGCGCGAAAAAAAAATGTATACCGTGTAAGCGCGTATTCGCTCGGCAGGATTCGCGCGAATCGACTGCGAATTCCAGGAGTCGCGCGTTTAAGCTAGAGTTCCTTTAATAAGAGTTAAGACACCAAAGGCCATCTTTTGATTGGTTCTGCCATATTTAGGGAAATGAGAGAAGGAGCAGAGATGAGAGATGTATGAAGACCATATAGTCTCTTCATACATCTCTCATGCCTTCTCTCATTTCCTTAAATATGGCAGAACCAAACAAAAGATGGCCCTTGGTGTCTTAACTCTTATTAAAGGAACTCTAGTTTAAGCCCGCGCGACGCTCCCTCACTTTATGTGTGTATCGACTAAATGTTTAGCACGCGTTAAGCGGTTCCTTCCGTCGCCAGTGTCACTGCGATCTTCATCACAGATACTTCTATCGATGTCTCAACACTAGAAGTAGCGGTCGTTTCTGACCGTTTCTACTTTTGTTTTTAAATTAATACTCTATTTCTTGTGTAAAAGATAGGATTCTGAAGTTTTATAATTTTTCACGTCGATCATTTCCTTTATTCTAAAATTACAAAATTTCAGAATACTAATCTAAAAAAATAGAAACGGTCAGGAATAACCGTTCGATACTTTTAGCGTTTAACACTCGTGTCCAATATGATATGCGGAGAATGTCGTCGAGTCCTTGCCGTTGACACTTTTAATTCCATCGATTCGGAGTTGACACTTTCAACAGACTTTCCTCCGACTTACTGCCTCGATATTTAGATATCTTTTGTAATTGAACTCGAAGAACGCGAGGTTCACTCAAAGTCCCAAAGCGAACAGCGGTAATTTATAATTCACGAAGAGATTCTATTTTTAGCAACGCGCGTCTGGGATATCTCGGCTGTGGTAAAATCGACTCTCCGGGTCGACGGAGTAAATCTGTCATTGGGATTGATGAGCGAAGAACTGTATCGAGTAAACCAACTGACAGTAATGTTGCATCAATAATAAATATAATTTCTTGCTCAATAATGTAACTGTTATACACAGCGTGTATTACATTTGTATTGTTGAGTGGGAAATTACTATATGTTGATGCAACGTTACTGTTACCGGTGTTTACTGAAGTATATCGAATAATTCAAAGAAAAGACCCGAGATATGATAACACTGGCTGACGTGAGGATCGCTTAAGATTGCAGGCGCTATACCCACCGCACCTATGAAATACCAAAGCGAAAAAGAATACGCCCCTCGCCTACGTTGACTTGTACTATAATAATTTCGTGATTATCGAACCTCGCAATCTGTTGCCCCCGTCGTACTTTTTTTTTTTTTTTTTTTTTAAATCGACTTATTACGTTTCGCGAACTGCGTAATTTGTATTTAGTAATCTCACCGGTTTTTTTTCTCTCATTTTACACGGCGCCGACCGCGCGCCGAATGATAACGATTGTTAAACGAATCCGTAACGTAATTTAATACGCATATGATTTAGTGTAGCCACGTCTTATCAGTGGATGATCCGAGAGGAGCGTAAAATAGCTTAATCGATAATCTCTCCCATTAAGGCTAATGACATATGGATATCGTAATAAACGAACTTATAGGCTATACTATATTATATCACGAGCGAGGCTCATTCATCTGATTGCATCGGCAGATTCCATCCGCATCCATCCCGATCTTTTTGCGTCCGACACTTCCCGGTGTAGCTCAATGAGTTTCACAAGCCCAACGAGCTTCGACTTCCTTTCAGTAATCAACATTTTATTTTAGTCTTTATATCAAAGCGTTATTTTAGTATGTTAATTTTACATTTAGCGCGTACACTGTATTTAGTTAACATTGACTATTTAACTATTTAAACTATTAGATTATTATTTAAAAATGAATGTCTCGTTCTGAAAGAAACTTCGCC
The DNA here is from genome assembly GCA_928718305.1 of Tetramorium bicarinatum. Lineage (NCBI taxonomy): Eukaryota > Metazoa > Arthropoda > Insecta > Hymenoptera > Formicidae > Tetramorium > Tetramorium bicarinatum. Next base: position 13,924,661 of record OV788319.1, read on the forward strand.
AAGATCGGGCATCTTTATTTAACACTCTTCGTAATCATTCAACAGGTAAGATTGGTGATTTATCCTACAGATAATCTCATTTCTATCAATATATAAACAGAAGTAATTATCTGACAAAAAATGTTTTATATATAATTGTTATATAATGTTTTCTTATTATATAATACATCCATGTATGTTTTCTTTTTCTTATACACTCTCTGTTCACATATGTAAGAAAATAATACAAAGAATTAAAAATAATTTTAAAAGACGATTTTCACGTTTTTTTTTTACAAAAAAATGGTTATATATAATCATAATTGTAAATAAATTGATTATATACAAATTTTACTTTTATAAAAAAACTCAAGTTATTTTTCTAATTATTTTTCAACGACTAATTTTTTTATGCATACGAACAGAGATTTATACGAGAATGTATATACACATAGTGTGTCCATTTAAAAAATAATGTTACTATCTTGATGATGAATTAAGTCAATTAAGATGTAAATGCAATATAAAATCGAGGAGCCTCTTTCAAGCAAAACATTTTTGTTCAAACAATACTTTTATATTAATACTAAATAACAAAGTTATTCGTAACGGACAAGACAAGTGAGACACTCTGTATATGAAAAATTATTTCCGAGCGGAAAAATCGGATTAAACTGCGCATCAGCTGCAGACGCGACAGTTTGACGGTTAACGATAATCGTCTCAACGCCCAATCAATCCCTCTTTCTACCATTCCGCTTTATCGCTTTTAGTTTCTAATTCACAACTTCCGAGTATGCATATACATACGCATTCCTCACGGTCGGTGCCCCTCCCCCCCCCCCCATTTTTCGAAATCATCCGCCACTGCATCCCGCTGATCCCGCTGCGGTAACGGCGCGCACGATCGGCTGATGCATCAGCTGATATCCCTCCCCTACCGCGCTGTGAAGGCCAGTGGCGCGCCCGCCCCTCCCCCCGTGCTCCTTGTCAATAACGAGAAGTTGCCGGCGGTGCGGGTGGACGTGGTGGCCCCGAACACCGCGGTGGGTACTTCGTCGTCGTGCATGCACGCGCGCTGACATGGCGACGTCGGCGGACGTGCTCGCGTGAGAGCCCGTGACCGAGGAACCGTCGTCTATCGATTATCCGGTCGCCGCTTGCCGCCGCCGTCGTCGACGCCGAGGGACGCCCGAGGTCCGGGATCGCGAAACAGAGGGCCGGCGATGCCGCGTCGCGGCGCGGATTAACCTGGCCGATACGCCCGCCTGCCCGCTCGACGTTAAATTCCCGGTGAACGGCGGCGAGATGGACGCGGACGAGATTCTCTGCAGGATCTTCGGCGCGAGCCCCGAGCACGCTGCCGCTGCTAGGCCCAAGGACGAGCATCTCGAACAATCTAGGTGGGAAACGCTTCCTGTTCTGGCTGAAGGAGAGGCTGGCTTCGCTCCTCCGCGAAGTCTCTCTCGCTTCTTTTCTCATCCTCGTGAAGTACGAGGCTGCATGTCCCAGTTTTGTGATCGTTCATGCTTCTTTCGTTTCTTCTTTATGCTAAAGATACTGCTGAAAAAAGGCTTCTCGCTTGTTGCGAGTATATTTAAAGTGTGTCAAGACAGAATCACGAAAGACGCGACATAAATATCATTGTGTCATATTATCATATTGTATTATATTATTATATTGTATCATATTATATCATATCATCTCATATTATCATATTGTCGTACTGTCGTATTTTGTCGTATTTTGATATTGTATCATACATATTACATCATAACATATTATCATAGTAGCATATTGTTATATTCTTCTGTTTGTGTCTTTTGAATTTGACTGTAATCAAAGTGATGGAGTCGTCTATTAATTATTACAATTGTCAAGTCGTGTATTTTGTTTCAGATCATTTCAGAATTTGACTTGGGTGAACGAGCACATCAGAAAATCTCTACTGAATCTGTATATCGACAAGTGGAACTCTGAAAGCAAAGGTCGTATAGGTCCCCATCTTGTTAGGTTTGACGTGTCTATGCACCACGGCCTCTGCATCGTCTCCCCTGATAGGCTAAGTGTCAATTCACAGAGCAGCTTTAGCACGATGCGAGCTAATACTGGAGTGTTTAAAGGGAAATGGATGTACGAGGTGCAGCTTGGATCCAAGGGAGTGATGCAAGTGGGATGGGGCACCGCTCAATGTAAATTTAATCAACAAAACGGCGTCGGTACGTTGACATGTCGCAAAACCTAGCAGTTATTCGTGCCACATTGTTGCGATAATTTCCAATGAATGCCATCTCCTCGCTAGTTTCCATTGAAACATTTTTTCACACTTTCATAGATTATTTTAGGTCGGTAAAAATTTAACCACGATTCTACTGTTTTCCTCTTCAGGAGACACGCCAAATTCGTATGCTTACGACGGAAATCGTATGCGAAAATGGAACGTGAGTACGCACAAGTATGGCGAAGCCTGGTTAACAGGAGACATCATCGGTTGCGCTCTAGACATGGACGACGGAACGATAGATTACTACAGGAACGGCAGGAGCCTGGGGAGAGCGTTCGAGAATATAGCAATGGGCGCCGGGATCGCGTACTTTCCCACCGTTAGCCTGGCCTTCACCGAGAACCTGACGGCGAATTTTGGCTCCATACCGTTTAGATATCCCGTGGAGGATTACGAGCCCTTGCAGGCGCCCCCGGTGGCGCAGGTTCGCCAAGCCATGCTTCTCTTTCAGTGGCTATCGCAAGTGATTGAGCTGCTGGAGTACTCTAAGAATGTCGACAAGCAAAACGTTGTACTGGAGGATAAGACTATGAGCGCCCACGCGTTCCTCATGTGCCTAGCGAGATCCATCCTGAAGCATATCGGCCCGCTGCTCACCATTCCCTACGTCACCGAGACGGTTTTCGTGCCGTTCATGCAAACGCTCTGCAATCTGAGCGCTGACGACTCCACGACGAAATCCGCTTACTCGAATACTCATAGCACGCGGTCGATTGTCTGCCTGGATTTGTTGTGGACGTTCCTAGAGGGACGTGAAATCAAGATGTGCTTGGAGAGCACGGTGCTCCATTTACTGTCCTCCTTTCGACACGTTTCCCTGTTACTCGAGTACCCGGATCAGTGCAAAAGCCTCATGCTGCTAACCAAGATCTGTCAGCACACCGTCACACGGCAATATTTTCTACAGTACCTATTGTTCGATCGTGTGCGTTTCGCCAACTTTGTGCACGTGAAGCCGCTTGATGAAGGCGGATTGACGGATGTGGTGGAGAAAGTCTGGTGGGAAACGAATCCCTTGGATCCGTCGCTCGAGGCAAACAAGGCCAGTTACCTGTATGCCTGCGAACGCATTAAGACTGCCATATCCGGTACGATTTCTTAAATACTTATAATTGAAAACATTTTAATTAATTTTTAAACTTAGAGCATAACAATATAAAGATATTCTTTTTATGTTTGCAAAAGAAAAAAGATATAAACCCGTATTCAGAACGCGCTTATAAAAATGTTAACGCGCTTTTTTTGTCATTTTATGCTTATTTTACATGTACTGAATGATAAAGATAGAATAACAAAAAAGCGCGTTTTGAGTACGGGCCATATTGTTCAGTTCACGTTCAATACTTATTTATTATCTTTATTATATTACATTATATTTATTATTTATCATCTTTAAAATAGTAATAAGTAATTATACCTTGTATCTTTTGTAGAGGTAGAAGCATTACAAGTCGAGTTACTAGTCACTTTGTTAGATAATACCGATGGAACAGCCAAGAGGCCGACGTCAAGAACTATCTTTTTGAAAAAATTCAAACGTTTCGTTCAGGAGAATCTGATATCCAGTCGCGTAAGTACGCCATGTATGCAGTAGTAAATACGAAAACTTACGCGACTCGTCCGCGTAACTATCAAGCATTCAGTCAGCAAACCTGCAGACATTTTACCAATTCTGCAGACACCCCTGCCGATCACATTATGTTGCTTTCACCGACTTCTGGTTGCATTCAGAATTTTATGGGACACTGAAATTGGGACAAGCCCTGTCTATATACCCTGCAGGTGATAAGGCATTACCGAGAATTATCAAACACACATACTTGCGAGAGGAATCGGCTTTCTACTTTAGTAACGTAGAAACCTTCAATCAATGTGTTTTTCTCTCTCTCTAAAGCTTATATACAATATATTTATATACGTATGAAATAATACCGAAATAATACGCTTGAACGCTTGCATTGCTAGTTTCGTTTATCGCGTCTATTAACTGCGCATTGGCATCTGAGGATCTGTAGCTTCCTCTTTTACTTTTCCGAATACATGAGCACCCGCTTCGTACATCCTTATTATTATAATTCGCAAATATTATTGAGCGACGTTTAATTTACGTAATAGCATTTCCTTATAAATTGGAATGGGCAGGGCGTTCTACGATGCATCGATCAATTACTCTGGAATCGACAGACTTGGTGGCGTAATAACCCACTTAAACAAGACATTCAGGAACGAATTGCTACGCCTCCTAGGTCCGGATCATGAGATAATCAAGGCTATGGAACAACAGCAGCAGCAGCAGCAGCAGCGTCCTACGACGGCGACAAATGAAGCGTCAAATAACGCCGCTGCCGTAATCGGCACGGCCGTGAGGCCACTAGTCGACTTGCCCGTGGCTATACCCGCGGCCATTTATCCTCGTTTAATTAACATCAACCCGCCGACGACTTCAGCGAGCCAAGGTGGCTCTATGATACTGGAGAGATTCGGATTTTTTTCAAATATCACTCGAGAGGATAGAACTCCAATACGTCACGGTCCTGCAGATCCAGCGATCTCGTTGTTGGAATTGTTAGACGGTATTATCTTGTTCTACCACGTAGCGGCGAAGAAGCAGCTGGCGAAAGTGGCCGGGCTGCGCGACAGCATGTCTGCGTACATTAACGCGATCGCCGACACCAAGATGAGACTCGAGCACGTCGAGCGGCAGACAGTCCCGAGGAAGGATCCCGACGCGGAGACGATACAGAGAGAGCTGCTTCGTACGACAGACATATTCAGTAAGAAATTGTCGGAGCAGGCGAGACACATGGCGTGGATCAGAGCCGCCGTGTACTCGGAGGAGAAGCAGGCGCAGCTGGCCTGGCTGCTGAAGGTAGTCACGCTGACCCTACAGACCGCCAGCCAACAGGACAACATGTTCAGCTTCGTGCCCGACTTCTATCTGGAGACGCTGTCCGATCTGTGCGTGAGCTTGCGCGCCCACATGCATCCTACCGCGCCGATCGAAAACATCCAGGATTATCGGACGATGCTGTGCAACGTCGCCGAGTTCCTGTGCGATCACTTTCTCGATTCGCGCATAGTGCACGCCAATTCCAAGGACGTGCTGATACTCGCGCTCGCCGGCTTCGTGTCGAATCCGTTGATGCTGGAGGCGTTGGAGAATGTGCCGCGCGAGAGCAGGATAAGGCTCGTCACGAGTCTGTTGAAGCCATACGAGAATAGAGCGTGGGCGCAGTCCAATTGGGTTCTGCTCAGATTTTGGCAGGGTAACGGCTTTGCGTTCCGATACGAGAAGAGCCCGCATCTTTCGAAGATCGGCACGAAACAACAGGAGTCCGTCTATCAACTTATAAGTATGTTACTTTCTTTTTTTTTATTATTAAATCTATATTAAAGAGTGACAAGTTTAAATTTATATGCAAAATATGTTGCATCACGTTTGACTTTGAATGTTTTGGATTTTTTCAAAGTTTAGGTATTATTTCGATGGTATCTTCAGGATTCACTGATTGATTTTCAGAACCGTGTCCATCGGTAATATATCAATCGCACGTGAGGGACGTGCTATTGGATAATTCGCAGGTGACCACGCCGTTCTTGAACTCGCTGTTGAACCAATTAAACTGGGCATTCTCCGAGTTTATCGGCATGGTGCAGGAGATTCATAACGTGTCGTCGAGGCCGGAACGAGTGTTCATCGAGTCGAGACAATTGAAAATCTGCGCCACTTGTTTCGACCTAGCTGTCTCGTTGCTTCGGGTATTAGAGATGATCTCCATGGTAGCCCGGGATGTTTTCAACAATCCCACGCAGTCTTCCAGCGAAATCTTACTGGCCAGATTGTGTCAGGTAAGTGGAACTATTATTTCGCCATCGCGATCCTTCGAATTGTACAATATTGTTTCGTGATTTCAGTTACTCTGTCAAGTATTGAACAGGATGAGTTCGCAAACAAACTGTTTTCAACACGTGATGCTACTGGAAATACCGGATTTAGAATCTATAGATCACTTTCCTATATTAGCTGCTGTTATCGGTATTCTGCTGGCTCTTCTCGAGAAGGAGATGAAGGACTTCACAGGTACATTATAAGACTTGTGAGAAAATTATCTACACACAAAATAAGCCTCAATAACTGTATTGTTCGTTACCAGCAAAATCGACGATTGAAGTGCCCAGAATTACACGAAGTTTATTGACGGAACCGAGCTTCCAGATCAGTTCTCTGCATTTCGTTTTGGGCGACACAAAATTGAAAGATACAAAGACAAAAAATGTAAAACCGTTCTCGTTGTTGAACTGTAAGTATCTCTCGTGAGCTATATCTGATTATAGGGTGTCCCACCACTATCGCATTTCTTAAAGAAATTTAGACATTGTAATGCGCGAAATTTTGCCATTACAATTGGTAAATTTTAATCACTTATAATTTGAAAAATATTATAGCCTCGAGATTTTTGTATTAGGATTTTCGTCTCTAAATTACTTTAAGATTACGTCTTTAAAAGAAAATGCGGTAGTGGTGGGACATCCTGTATATGACAGTATTGTATATGTAATAAATATATTACAATATTTTAAATTAACATATTTTGTTTATTGCAGATCAAGAAGATGTAACGGCGGAAGAAATTAATCAAGTAAAGCAGATGATAACATATCTCGACACTTGTCACATACTCTTGCCCGATACGAAATTAATAAGTGACGATGAGAATGCTTGTACAATTTGCTACGCGTTTCCAATTACCGCTGTATTTAAGCCGTGCAATCATCAAACATGTCGCACCTGCATAGATCGCCATTTGCTCAACACCAGAGAATGTTTCTTTTGTAAAACGAACATAGAGAAGGTCGAAGATCTAAGCGGGAACATATTGCACGATTTCACTAGCGAATTCCCAATTTCGAGAACGACTTCTTGATCCAGTGACAAGATTGTTTCGCAAATTGCATATATTGTATTAAAGATTTGTTGAATTCTCGCGATATGCGTTGAGCATCGAGTTTCGACAAAACTGCCGCATACAATTTTAATTGTACAATAAAGAGAATTCTTCTATGAGAGAGAGAGAGAGAGAGAGAAAACTAGGATAAATTGAGAGTAACAGGTTGTATAAAGTATCACAAAGAGTTCTTTTTTATTTACATTCTCACAAAAATACTATATACTAATATATTATTGAGCACATCTCAAGTAACAAAAGAAGTCATAAGTATAAGAAAATCAGCTTTACGCAATTCCGCGCGCAAATGAGTTAATTAGTAAAATTTATTAACATTTCTTAAAAACTGTATATATTTCAGTCTTTTTCGGATACCTTAACTATATCTTTCTATCTTAACGTAACATTAACGAAAGACAAAGGTATGGTCGAATTGCAAATCAGCTTTTCCAGTCTCATTTGAATCGAACTGTATGTGAGATCTGTAGAGAGAGCATGGCACGTTAACAGGATTGTTATCAGTGATAATAAATCTAAGTTTCTCAAATTGCGCAGTGTCTAATGTCTATCTTGCGTGACCATTGTTATCAAACGCACAGACTCTGTCTGAGCTGTCTGAAGCCCGTGACCAACGGCGGTTTGGCCGGCGTCTTCTGCAGATCTTGAAGAGCCTCTATGAATATGACGCCGCACACGAAAGCTCCGATCGCAGTCAGGAGAATTGCGAAGACGACCAATAGGCGGTTCTTATTAAAGTACAATTCCGGATCCCTGAGAAACACGCTCTGCAAGAGGCAGATGCCTGGCAGCATAAAAATGAACATCGCGGACAGCGAGCCCAGCAAGTTGATGACCGGCGAGATGTCCGGCACCAGAATAGCAATGACTAACGACAGGACGAACCAGATCAGCGTGACGATCACGCGGACACCGATTCGATCGAGACTCACGTCAAAGATACCGAGAAGCGCGTCTCGGCCGCAGTATAGCACGATGGGATAAGTGGTGAAATTCTTGACCGCGATTGCGATTATTCCTACGGTGACCATGGCGCTCTTATCGGTGTAACCTTGCAGGATATCGCTCGGGACCTTGCCGGTGCCGAATGTAGCGTAACCGAAATAACCAACGACACTGTACGTGCCGTAACAGATCAGCATGCTGATGACGGCGCACAGGGTAAATTTGCACAGATTACGGTCCTTCATACAGGCATAAGTCGGTATTGCCGTCATATGACTCTGTAAAATATACATATCTGTATATATTTGTATCGATTTAAATGATATAATTTATGTGATAGTGATAAAGATCGCATTGAAATTATTATACAGAGCATGTAATAATTGTTATATTAATATAGTATTTCTATACAAGAGAATCTCGTACGTAATCAGAAAATAATACATCGATTTAAGAATTCCTGTACCTGATAAGCAAAGCAAATGATGGGTATTATCTGCAGGACCTCGTATCCATTATCCGGCCAGATTTTCATAGGCGGCACAGCGCCGTTCTGCACGTTGAAGCTCTCGTAAATGATCAACCATACGACATACACGATAGTTACGCAACCGACAGAACTTGCGTAACTTAAAACGTCCAATCTTTTAAAGAAACATAGAGGCAGGATAAATAAGCTGCAAGATAAAGCTGTCACGAATGGTCTGGACAAGTACCTAAAAAATTAAATAATTTTTTACTGCACTAATCCGGCGAGTTGCGTTCTTTTTAATTCTTTTTTTTTTTAATGACAATTACCACGTATGACAATAGTCAAGACCGTAATACGTGGCGAACACTCTGTCAAATTGATCGCCAACAATTATCAGGAACGTTAAACAGCACCCGAAACTGTAAATAGCCACGCAGATTCCACAGAAGGCGAGCGACTTAGATCCGCATAATCCAGCGAACGTGTCTTGCATGGTATTGGTACCCATATTGTTGCTACAGCTGGCCAGTATTACCAGAGCAGCTATGATCAAAACGAGAAAGCCAAGCTGGGCCACTACGGAGGTTCCCACGCCACCAGACTTATCGAAAGCCTGTGGGAAATTCAACAATCCGGCCCCCAATGTGGTGTTCACGATCAAAAAGATCGTCCCCAAGATGCCAGCACCTGTAAGACAATCAAAAAAATTTACTTGTCTCACAAATTCTCACTCTGTACACTGGAGCTAATACAAATCAAGTGAATCTTCAAAGCACTCTCTAATTTGAACTTGAGTATCCAGTTCAGTTTAATTTATGTTAATTAATTAAGAGTAAAAAAGTTCAATAAATACTAATTAATAACATTGCATCAATATTACAATTTCCTACTTAATAATGTAATATTGCAATTAAATTGTTGAGTGGGAAATTATATTGATGTAATAGGTCTATTTAAGTAAACCAAGCTGTATATACAAACAAAGGATTCAATACAGGCCAAATGAGCAGATTAGGTAGACAGCTTCAATTTTTTTAATTGCAGAAACGATTAAATAAAAATAACAATAATATATAGAGCGTTTCGACTACACAGAGTCTTCATCAGCCAATACTAAGTTATATCAAAAATCGGAGACAACAACATAAGTTTACAAAAGTGGATAAACACATGTGTAAAAGTATAATATGTATTGTAAAAACGTATGATTATAAAACTGTAAAACGATTTTTTTATATAAATGAGCAGACTGCTTCGAAAGAATCCAGTGAAATCGAATGTTCTAATATTAAGCGGAAATATAATTGGTTCGTTTGTTTGCGAGAATTGAATCCAGTCCAGTGATAAAGGAAAGAAAGTCATGGTAGTAATTAAGCAGTCGATTGGAATCGATGGCAATGATATGGGCTTGTTAACTTAGGTTTATTTATGTTGCTTACACTTTTTGCATTTAGAATCTTTGCTTTCTCTCTTTCTAACGCTCAATATATACTTATCTCGTTTTAAGTGCAGGAATTTTTTGGAATTTCAAGTAACACATACAGATCTTATTATTAGTATATTTACTGGAAAGATTGATTTAATTAACTAATGGAACTTATATTAGTTTATTGAGAATGATTTATACAGTTGTCAGATAATTTTTCGGAGTAATCCATGAGATAACGCTTCGCGATATGTATTATTGTATCACATTGTATTTATCACATTGTACGGCAATGTATTGTATCACATTACCTCTTCGAGTTTCATTGCTACGCGCGTCCAGGAGATTGGATCCGGTTGACAGGAGCTGATCGTTGTTGAAAAGTGGCTCGGAATCGCCCACCCGATGATCCATGTTTGACGCGATCGTGGATCGAACTGCGAGTACTGTAACTTCGACGCTTTATTTTGCAGCTCCTCCTCCTCCTCCTTCCGGTGCGCAAAGTCCGCGAATGTTTCACAGGACAGAGGTCAGAGTCAATCTAAAAAAAAAGGCACAAACTGTGCTAAAAGAAAGGGCGTGTGCGAGTGCAAGTATGTTCCGGCCTTGCAATATGCGGCTATGCTTTTTACGCAGCGTCGCCGAATGTGGCCGAATGCACATATGGAACGCATCTACGCATCTGGGTATCTGGCCCGATTCGATTACGTCTCGACAAGAAAAGCCGACAGAGGGCGTTTATCTCCGGATCAGATGATTTTGACTCGTTTATGATTACTGAGATATAAAAATTCCATTAACATTTTTTACTTCTCTAATTTTCTTGAGATGTCAGTGTCTCATAAAAAAAAAACAAAAATAATTTACTTATGAAAGAGTTAATCTTTCGCAGTCCGACTATTTCTCGCAAATGAATGAAAACTTCTTCAAGTATCTCGTTCTCTCAATTTTATCTAACTGATTTAACACAAATAAAAGAAATATGGGAAACTTGGAAAAATTTATGGAGAGTCTCTTACAATTATAGCTTATTGATTGTAATAGTATGAAAAATTATCCGATGCAGCTATCGCGACGTGTTTATGTCAAATGTAACTGGATAGAGAATCGCAAAGATTGCTATCATATATTATGTGTTAAGTTACAATAATAGTGCAAGGTTGTATGTCATTTGATCTTTTATAACGTCGTGTAATTTTTGAAGTCACTCACTATGTACATGGTGTCTCAGACTTATCGCATCACCCGCTAATAGCAAATTCTGTCAGCATACACAGCAATTTTAATTAAATAAGAAAAGTTATAAAAAGACAAATTCAAAGGTGCACGCAAAATTATATTAATATTTAAATACTAATATTTAAGGGTAGTTTCATTATTATAACGGATCGTAACTGAATACGTGAATTTTTAACAATCAGATTAATTAACAATTGGCTATCTTTAAACGCTTTTCATTTGAAAGCTATTTAGGCTCAATTTGATATTAAAATATTCGTCATTAAATATGATTTCTAGAATCTATATATATATATATATATATATATATATATATATATATATATGTACCTGTACTTTTTAAATCTTATTTAATTTTTTCGCCACAACTTATCGTCTTACTCCAAGTTACACACATATTGTTTTCTTATAATGAAAAGTTTGTGAATTAATTATTGGTTTTACATTATATAATTTTTTGGATGTAAAAAAATTAGGTTATAAAGAGTGAATTATTATTGATACGACTCGGTTTCTCTAGCTTTCCTTTGCATTCTGTTCATCTTCTATATTATTGATTTAATAAACTGAAACAAGAAGCTGTATGTTTTCAAAAAAACAAGTGTAAAAATGAGATAGCCTTCAGCCGCATTAGATACGCGTGATATCACGACAACGACGTGATATTTTAGTCGATCTTCGTTTGTTTGGTTGCGATGCTCATGCGTAATCAGAGATCAGCTGCAGTGATCGTAGATGGGACGGAATTTTCGCGCATGCGCGGCAGAAGTAGCGGGTATTCCAGTGATGTAGCAGTAATGGGCGCATAGTACCACATAAGTAACACATTTTTTAAATATTGTAATTGTTTTCAAAATATTTTTTTGTTTCAAAAAATATGTAAAAAAATGTTTATTTATAGTTTTATAAATGTATTTTTGTTTTGTAAAGAATACTGATAAGGTTTTTGGCAGTTTTCCTTACAAGAGCAACAAATGTTGGTATTCCATAATATTTAAGTATACACACACAAATATATATACCTATAATTATAAAATATATAATTACAAAAAATTTAGGTGTGTATGTATATTATATATTTTCTTTTACAATTTTCTTTTATGCAATTTTTTACGGGCGACCAACGGTACATCTTTTCATCTGTATTAGCTACATCACTGAGCCCGCGTTCGCTGCGCGAAAATTCCGTTCCATCTACGATCATCTTGGCTGCGTTCGGAAACGTCAATCGAGTGCCTCCGTGTATCATGTTATCTTTGTCATTCACCAAATGTTAAACAAGGATAAAATGATAGACGAAGTCACTCGAGTGACGTTTCCGAACGCAGCTCTACGATCACTAGATCAGCTGATCGGGGATCGGGGCACTAACCTAACCTAACACCGGACGTTCGTCGTGTGCGCGCGATACATGCCCAAGCCATATAGCACATTAAACTTCTCCCAAAAAAAAAACGTGTGCGCTAATCAAGATTCGAGGTTAGGTCCAAACTCACCGGCGATATTTATCGAATAGTATTTACGTCGATTTCCGTGACCGTACTCGATAGAAAGAAACCTGGGGACGATCAGGCCTCGAGGAGGAATAAACGGAGAACGGCCACGACTTGTCTGACTATGTTTCGACGTGTGTTCACGTCGAGCTCGCGCAGTGTATCGGTAAGACGAAAGCACGTGTATCCGAGGTTTCCTAGGGCGACAAACTTTGATCAATTCTGTTTTTATCAATGTAGATAAACTTTAATCACGATTTAACTTACTTTTTATCTTTTACTAATTCTAAAAATTGAACAGATAAAAAATAATCTGTATAATATAGATAATCATTTTGAACTCCGAAATAATTCATTTTTTAATTTTTTATGAATTGGCATAATTTGTTGCAAATGAACTAAAAAAAATCCTGTCGAAAAGGATTCCTAAAATAAATTACTTTTACACCCGAAAAAGGGCTCAGATTTAGTGGTATAAAAGCGAATTCTTTTTGAACTCTTAAAAACGTTTTCAGAGTAGGAATGGAAAAATAATTCATTTTGTAATTTGGAATTCAAAAAGAATTTTTTTTGGGTTTCTTTGTATTATCTAGGAAGTTAAACTAAGATTAAAATTAATACAATAGTACATTACAGTAAAGAGATGAACTTCAGTCGGTTAATACAACAATATTAATATAATAAAATTGCTTCCAGCAAATTTTTCAATTACATAATTTGTAATAAATATTTAGTTTAAGGGACTCATTTTAGGTTTTGATAATAACTTCTTTTAAATAAACTTAAACTAAACTAAAGCTATTTAATTTGTCAACTTTTTTAATTATCTGGAAAAGAGGCATTAAAAACTTATAAAATAAAAATTTTCAAATAGATTCCAATGATATTTGTAAACTAAATAAATAAAAAAGAAATGTTCTTACATATGTTCTTTTAGCCTACATATTTTTACACTTTCTGTGAATAAGAGAGATATAGAAACTTGTAAGAATTTGACGAAATTAATTTCTTCACTGAAATCCAATGTTACTTATTCCGTTTGAGCAATATTTCGCATGCTATAGACAAGCGATGAGTCTAAAGAAGGCCGCAATGAGAAAGACGAGTAAAACCAAACTGTTGCAGCTGCTATCTCGGCTATGGAACGGATCCAACGGCATGCTTGCAGGTAAGCACGCCGAGCAGAAAATGATATCCATCTTGAGGAACAGGTTCCCGCAAGCTCAGCTGATTGAAGTTACCGATGTATCAGGTAAATATTATTTTACTCCGTGCGTCCCTTTCGAGGAAAGATCATTTCTTGAAGAATATATTTCATAATCGCAATTGTATTGCAGGAGGATGCGGTGCTATGTTTGACATAAACGTCGTTGCCCCAGAGTTTAAAGGGCTGAATACCATAAAACAGCATCGTATCATTAACGAGGTAAAGCCTGATGTGATTGCTTTCCAGAAAAGCTATCATCAAATATATCGTATTACAATCAATCAGATATTATGTTGTAATCAATCCGTTTTATTGTAGGTTCTCAAGGAAGAAATCAAAGACATGCATGGCCTTCGAATACGTACGAGTATTCCGCCGGCGTAAATTTTAAATGGTACAATTGTTAAATTAATTTTACAGAAATATCTAATATTTAGATTTTATAGAAGTAATAGGCATCTGGATTAGTAGTAATGGGCATCTGAAATTCCACTTTCAAAAGGAATTTTCGAGGAATTTCAGATCTATTCAAAATTTTAAAGACTCCCTTTCGAACGATATTCGAAGCAATTCTACATTTTCATCACATTGAAACAATTTGCTGTGTTACGAGTCTATTATTAGCGCGAATCTATGTTCAAGATCTTGCTAAAAAAATACAGAGAATGCTGTGTATATTTTATAGATTGTGAAGCTTGTAAATAAATGTTGTAAAAAGGAATTAGAAATTAACAAGTAATATTTTATCAATTAAGGATCGTAATTTATATTCATATTTGAGGAAATTTAGTTACGAGATACATTATTCAGAAGATAATTTAAATAAAAAATATCAGAATACTGGAGTTTTGTTACTCTTAATAATATATAGAATAAAGTCTGCGGCACACGATTTCTTATGCTAGATCGTATACGATTCAGCATAATATATTAGAAATATATTCAGTATAGTATAAATGCTGCACGCTGAATGGTGCATTTTCTACAATTTACTAGATCGTACACGATCTAGCAAAAGAAAAATCATATCGTGTGCAGTGGGCTTAAATATATAGCGATGGAGAACAGCGGTGAAATTTCTGATGTCATTCTGTTGGGAACAATAGATCCGTTAATGTTGCTTCCACTTTTTGCATTTAGAATCTTCGCTTTCTCTCTCTCCAACCACTAATGTATATTTATCTCGTTTTAAGTGCAGGAATTTTTAGGAATTTCAATCAATACGAACAAATCCATTGTTCAGTAGTGCACGTTTCCCGCACTGGTGCAGAAAGTTCAGCTGTGAGGAGATAAACATCGGACGTCATTATGTTAGCACGTGTCAACGTTGGGAATACGTGAAACCGGTAGCATTTCTATTGTAAATTGCGAAATGCAAATTGCATGCGAACGTGCTTGATAGATAATGTAGATAAATAAATCTGAGGATACATAATATCCTCTCATTCTCGCTGCGTTTATCTCCATTTTACTTAACCTAATGTGCGCTACGTAATCAAATTTAGAGTAGAAAGCTGTGACTTTTTAGCAGAGTGTATATACAAACATTGCTGTTGGCAGAAATATGTGTAGCAAAGTTTATCAACAGAATACGAAGTAGCACATTAATAGCAGACTAACCTAACGTATTCGCTGCACAGTTTTAGCACAGATATCTGCTGTCAGGTTAGAAAGTCAGCAAAATTCTTTGCTAGCAATTTCTGATCGAATTTACTGCCAATCTGCTGAGGTCACATAATTTGCTCACTATATATGTTACAATGGCTGCGGTCCACTTGACGCTACAAATGCTTCGAAGCATTTTTCTTGCCTTTCTTTTTAATAAACATAGAAGGAGAAGAAGAATGCTTCGAAGCATTTGAAGCGTCAAGTGGACCGCAGCCAATATATGTCGATTATTTCTATTTTTATATGTCGTCATCAAAATCACGAAATTGCAGAATTATTGAAATTTATTTAAATTATATTCATTATTCATTTTTTAAATTATATTTACGCCATGCACTGTGTATCAGGGTTATAAATCTCTGATTTGTGAATGTGCAATTTAGAAGGATTTGTATAATGGATCTTTCATTCAGTAAGAAATTGTAGCAAACGTGGCAAACTAAACTTCTGTTGAAAGAGACGATAAATGTAACTTTTCTTATTTCTGTCTTTTTATGCAGTAGTTCCAGTTAAAGCTTTTTAACTCTTAGCAGAGTTAAAAAGCTAATGATTTTTTTTATATCTCGCTGTATATTTTTATTGCGTGTCAGATAGTAATTAATATACTTGTTTTTTAGATTGTACATACAATTGTGGTTGAATACACGATGGCTTGGAACATTGTTAGATGCCTCGTTGGATCGAGAAGTATTTTTCGAAACAGGTATGATATTTAATTACATCTTATAATGTATCTAATTGTGTGACGAATCGCAAGTTATTTTTTTTCCTTTTTGTTTATGCTTTTTATCTTCATATGAATAAAGCAACAAGAGCTTTATATAAATTATATATTAAAGTGCCTGTTGAAAGATACAAGGAAATAAAGATTTATCACTTATTACAGATTATTCGAAAGTACCATATGTATCAATAGAATAGATACTAGATCGATATCAACAGTGGATTCTAAAGAAATTGAACATCTTTCTACCTTCAAAAATTGCTGGTGGGACGAGAATGGCCCAATAGCTGAGCTTCATTCATACGCGCCGATTAGAATAAAGTTTGTGAGGGATGGATTGGCAAACGCTGGTGTCCAGATGCAGGATCTAGCCCTTCCGTTGAAAGGACTCAAGATTGTGGACGTTGGCTGCGGCGGCGGTATATTGGCTGAGCGTTTAGCTAGAATAGGAGCGCAAGTGACTGGAATAGACGCGTCAGCGGAATTAATAAATATTGCTAAAGAGCATGCAAAATTAGATCTCGGTATATCAGAGAGAATAAATTACATTCAGACAACCGTGGAAGATTTCGCCCGAGAGGAGGAGGAGTCGTACGATGCTGTTGTAGCTTCTGAGATTCTGGAGCATGTAACGAATCCGCAACTATTTCTAAAGGTGTGCACTATTAAAGTAAAAATTATAAAACTTGTTGAATATAAATGAAACTTTTACGAATGTTTTTTTTTTTTTTTGTAGGAATGTGTGAAAATTATGAAACCTGGTGGGTCGATTTTTATAACGACGCAAAACAAAACTCTAGCAACTTGGTTGGTTGTTATTGTACTAAGCGAATACGTCTTTAGAAAAATACCTTTTGGTACTCACGAATGGGATAAATTTATTGCCCCGCATGAAGTTCAACGTATATTGGATAATTGTAAGTTATTTTTGTTAATTCGACGAGAAAATTTTCAAAAATTATTTGAAATTCTATTTAAAATTTAAATTATATTTTTTTTATAAAGATAATATTTGTATAAGTTTGCATTCGAGCGCTTTTACATTGCGTATTTCTACAGTTTCTTTTTTTTAACTTTTTTCTTATAGATGGATGCAAAACGAGATTAATTCATGGAATGAAAATTAACCCATTGTTAAAACAGTGGTCTTGGTCCTCGTGTACGGTAATTTTTTATGGACTTCATGCAATCAAGCAAAAAGAAACTAGCATGTAGCTTTCAGTTTTTTTGTTAAATGCAGAATGATGTATCATTCATTGATACATTTATTGATTATCATTATTGATATCATTTATTGATTATGTAATATAATTGTAATTAAATACTATAATATAATGTTAAGAATTTCTACTCTATATTATAATTGTTTATAAAATTAAAAATTTGGTGTTAGGGATGACATTCTGAGATTGTTTAAATAAAATTAAAAGTTTGATATGTATGAGAACAGTTTCACAATCAGATTTTTAAGAATTTTTAGGTTGCCGGACTTTCTTTGTAAATTTGGCCATTTTATTAGCATCTGTAATTAGTTATTTCGTTAATTGCTTAAAAACTTAATATTGAAGCTTCTAGATTGCTAAGCAGTCATTGATAAGTGTGTATATGTATGTGTGTGTTTATATAATTAGTTTTAAATCTATATTTATATTTTACGTTATAGAAATGACATCGATTCTCATACTCATATGATAAAAAAAACTAATTTTAAAAACAAAATCATCAATATAATAGTTGTAATCTTTTATATAGTTAATTTGCAAATTGATACATCCATCACATGTTAAAATTATTTACATACTTCATCTTCATAACATGTAAAGTAAAACTTTTTGAAATATATATAACGTTGGAATCAATATAGGAAATTAATATACGGTATATAAAAAGAATACTTATTTTATTGTAATAATCTTAATTGTATTCAATATATATCTTCCAACAATACAATTCTATGCAGAGGAGGATATATTATCGATATTATCGAATCAATATTCGTTCTAACTTTCTAAAATATCACACATATATTCGTCTAATAACGTATCGCATGGATCATAAAAATTACAAGGCAATAAAAACATAGGAATCGATGCTTTAAAAAAATTTTTTTCTTGATTATTTACGAAGTTATTTAAATCTAACGTCTAATGGTAACTTTATGAAAGAGAAATTGTCATTTATTTTGCTTTAGCAAATCCCAATCGGTCGTTGCCCATGTCAAACTCGGTATAGTACCGGCCAATAAATACATCTCCTAAAATCCATTGGAGGCTCGATGATGGAGCTTCGAAACCCATAAAGCCGCTTATGCATATTGTCTTGCCAAATTGTGTGATCTACGGAAAATCAAATATAGCGTGATATTCTGATTGGCATGAGATTCTATTCTAAAATAATTTAAACTGTCATATGAGTCACGATACTTACCTGAAGGACATAATCTTCACCAGTGAGGCCGAATGATTTACCACCTATGATGAAATTGATCGTAGGCATTGAAGGAATAAGTACGCAATCCACCTTTAAACGATGGTTAATGTTAATAATCTATAGCACGATAATTAATAACTTATCAAACATTCATTAATATATTTCAATAATTTAATAATATTAAAAGCTACCATTGCAAAAAAGTTGATTCGTTACTTACTACTGCTTGTCCACTTATGATAGAAGTAGCTCCAATTAATTTGTTAATGGCCGCAACTTCCAACAGTGGTCCAGCTATCAGGGAAGTGCCCGTATCAGCGATAGCTTGGCAGGATCTTCCGCAGAACGTTTTACCTGCTACTTGGATCCTACAATATGATAGTGTTAACAATTTGCTGATATACGATCCATAATTGTGCAATATACATATAATTTAGAAAATAATCACCCATCCATGGTAAATTGCCAGTATCCTTTACGGGTAACGGGGACATACGTAAACTCGCCCTCGTAATGATCAGGATCGGAGCCACCCAATATCATTTCACCACCTTCCTTGGCCGAAGGATCTCTGCACAGATTGTACATTTTTTTACGTTGCAACATGGAGACTATGAAAAAAAAATTTTTTATGAACGCGATGCGTAAGGAAAAAAGATAAATACCGATTTAGATAAAAACTAAAAACAGGTTGCGGCAACAAATTTTGTTTGATCATATTATAGAAGACGGGAGTCACTCCGTCGACGGATATCGTGGAGTAACCCATTCCCAATATACCGTCGAATTTCGCAGCGACAAAAGTAAGTCCTGGTTCACTCACTGCTTCCGCGAACGTTTGACGTTTAACATTAAGGCCAGCAACCTACAACAGTATTGATATTAATAAAATATGTTCAAATTTGAAGAATATATTTTAGGAAATTTTTATAGACTATAATTATAACTGGGATTACATCGAGCTGTTTGCTCGACGATGACTCACGTTCACTACATCAGTAGATAAAAATCCAGACAAACTGCCAGTACCATACTGAATCTTAAAGTCAGTACCATTTTTCTCATATGTCTTGGATTTGCTGCAATCATATTTATGATGGAACACTGCGAAGAATACAGAATAAAATTATATCAGTTGACATTAAAGATTTTAGAAATAGATTTCCTTATTAATTTAAATATGTAATTGACTTAAATCATCAGATTTAGTATTTACATTTCTTGCCTTAACATTTAAGCTATCTTGTGTCAAAGGTCAATTGTATATTTAGAATAAGCATGATAAGTCACATGAACAAGACTACAAAGCAACTTTATGAACTTGGCTGCATAATATTTACCTTACCAATGATTTTAATTTTTGAAACTGCCACTTTAAAGACTTTTTAAGATTTTATTTTAAAAAAGTAGAATAGAACATAATTCTACAGCATTATTTTTATTTCATATCAATTATTCAAAAAGAAAAAAACAATTAAGATTATTTTAATGTTTGAAATAATATTAAACATTAAATATACATGTATAAATAATGGAATAATAAAAAAAACCAGCAACACTATATGATGTACTTACTGCAGGCAATATTCAGTATGGAACACTTTTTCGATGGTACCCAGAGATTTGAGGAACCAGTGTCGAAAATTACTCGAAATTCCTGTGGTGGGGTCCCAATCGAGATGACGCCATAATATTGAGCATCCATATAATTAGACAAAGGCTCCGGTACCATTGCAGCATCATTATTCAGTGCAGCTAAACGAACTTGCGTCAGGTCAGTGCCAGACTCTCTCAAGGTGTCTCGAATGGTTTTCGTCCTTTGTAACGGAATTCTTAAAGCAACACAAAGAACATTGTATTATATACATATCTATCATACATATCAGTGGAGATATTTATATGTAGGCAATGTATATAAACAGATATTTTGTGTATAAATATCTTTGCTATAATTGCAAGCGGCATTAGTTAAAAAAACAATGAGTCATAAAACCGCCATGTAAATTTAATCTTTGTTCTAGAACCTTCTTGTGCAATGCAAATATAAAAGTTATCAGAGAAACGCATATTATATGTATCTTTATTTGGATCTGATAATTCAATTTGACTCTTTCTGGAGCATGATATATCTGAAAGTTACTCAACTCAATCTAAACCACCAATCTTATCTTAAACCAAAACTTCAATCAATCGATAAAGTTCAATCCTTTGTTAAATTTATATATAAAGAGAAAACAAACTGACTTTATCTATTTATAACTAATAAGTAAACACGATGAAATAGCTCGCTGCTACCTATATTCATCTCTATTTGCAAATCAGTCTAAATGCGAACGGCTTCGTGCGAATGACTCGCTGATCTTATTTAAATCGTCATAAAAAAGCCGCAAGCCTCAAGGAGACTGTTAAAAACATTCTTTTGTCCGCCCGTTTGATACTAGGCAGAAAGAAATACGTTTTCCTGCAGACTTGCTCCGATTATCGTCGCACGTTATATCGCGAGCTCGGTGATTCCGAGAATCCGAGCAGCTGGGGAAGAACTGGCGATCGGTGTTTATCGGTGCGGAATGTAAATTCCGCGCGTTCGTGCAGACTCACCTTTGGAAATGGTTTGCGTCGATCAACACGGCGAGCGCCGCGACGGCCACGAAGAGGCGAAGCATGTTTCCTCGAATCTCTCGCTGGCCGGGAAAGTCGAAGAAAATTTTCAGGGGCGTCGTAAATTTGCCTTCGTTGCGGACCGTGATCGAGACGCGCAGTGGAGAAACAGATTAGTCACTAATAATCTCACGCGCTCTCGTTACCGAAGCCCCTCTCTCTCTTTCTCTCGCTTTATCGACGAACGGCGCCGTTATATATACGAGCGCGCGCGCCTGCGCACGGCGCGCTGCCGACGATTGATGGCAAAGGGAGCTGAGGGGGGGGGGGGAGGGGGTCACGGCGCGCGAAGCATTCAAAAGCGGCCTCGATAGATTTCTTCATTAATCAATTCTTAGATTATTGCGTTTCGCGTATGTGGATATTTCATTAGTCATCACGGATTCGGTGCATTTAAATAAATTCAATGACTGATGAGAAAGCAGCGAAATTGCGTCTCGAAAGTACACAATGTTGCGTCAGTAGGATAAGCAGCGATTGTAAATAACGATCGACGCGTTTGAAAATGACGCCCAGTCCGAGCTTAGACGTTAGTTATCAGTGAACAAAGTGTTCGAACCAAGTTGTCCAAGGTCAAGATGTTGTGAGAATTATGCAAAAAATTCATATTAGTGACATGTAGAAATTTACGGCTCGCCGATAAGGCAAGATTGGAGCCTCTGCTTATCGAAACACGCGCGTTTGAATTTTAATAAGGCTGACAAAGACGAAAATGTGCAATAGATGCCGATATTTTTTTTCTTAATTTTTCTCATGGCCCGTCGCCCCGGTAAATATATAGCCAGCTGTTTTGTTTCAAATTGTCTTGTTACCTGTTCTCTACGTGGCTTCAAATCTTAATTATATAATGTAGCAATATTTCCGGGCTCGATATAATCGCATTGCATATATGATGTGCTAAAAATTCCTACACACACACAATTAGCAAAATTGCTACAAATCCGGATAGTCAAATTTGTCGAGAACAGATTTTGAAAATGTTTGCTGCAAATTTTATCAATAGAATATCAACAGAAATGTAACAAAACCTGCTGGCAGAATATAAGAGCAAATTAACTGTCGTTTCGTCAGCATTTAAATGACGTACTTTATTTAAACGTTTTACAAAAGAATAAATCTTACTCGAGTTCTGTCGATTTATTGTTAAATTATATCGATAGGCTGTGACGGCAAAACGTGAGCTTAATGTATACAGATGATACTGGACCTGTTGTGATATCTGAGCAAATCTCCTGCCATCGGTCGCAGGCAGCGTACAGGTTTGCTTATATTGGATGTATATGTATATACATACACATACACATATATTATAATTATATATAAGATATATAGACAAAGTCGGGAAAGATCTATCGATATAATCTGCCATCGGCCGATATCGAGCAAAATCTATCATTTCATAAACATTTAATTTAAATATATCATTTAAATACTAACAAAACGGCAGGTTTTGCTCAGTTTCTACAATCAATCATTATATTCTGTTATATTTCTGTTGACATTTTATCGGTTTGCAGCGGATAGTTTCAAAATTTATTCTCAACAGATTTGGCTGTCAGAAATAGAAACGACATATATTTACTTATTTATCTATATTTTAGAGATATAAAATGTATGTTTAACTTTTGATTGCTGTATCGTGAGGCAACGATTATATGCCACATCATACGGAAATCGGGAGTTAACTATATACAGAAAATAAAAAAATAAGAGGCGTTATAAAGATAAAGGCAGGTAATATCGTAGTAAAATATTTTTATTAGTTTCTATTCTTCAAATACGTGATCCTATTATAATAAATAATAGAATAAGAATATTATTGTATGTTCACACATATATCAATTTATATGTATGTTCATATGTATATTCAACATGCTACTGAATGTAGAAGAAATTTTCGTGAAGCTGCAGTCTTGTATACCTATACAATAATATCAAAATAGAAATATCATAATGTCAATAGTATATCAACTTTTTCCAAATTGAAATAATGATTCATTGCACTTATTGAAATAATGATTAATATCTACTTTAGAAGAAGACTCGGAAACTGATAAGTATTTGTGCTGATGGATATTACGTTACGTGTTTACGATGTGGAAATAATTTTCAGATGATAATATTTATGTTTACATTTCTAGTCTGAGCTTATAATTAGTACTGTTACATAAAATAATGCTGCAAATGTGATATTAAGTATTAATAAAAGTGATACTTGTTATAGTGCATTGAATTTGTCTCTTGAAGTTCCCTACAATTATACAATTACATTTAAAAAATTCAAGATGATATTAATTTTTTTCATAAAGAACAATATTTTTCAAATTTTTTTAATTACATATAAACTGTGTTCCAAAATTCATTGTCAGCTCTGAAAATCTATGGTATACGTTTTACATGCACTATAAATAATTTTCAGCACTGGCAATGAATTTTGGAACATAGTCATAGTAGTTTGTATGAAACAGATGAATGTTCACCTTATAAACCTTTTTTTTATTGTCAAAAACATTTCAAAAGTTGTACGAAACATTACGCTAAACGCCCTATATAAAATATATTTATATACTGGATGGTTCCTAAATATGTTCCAAAAATGAAAAATGTAATTAAATATAGATAAATTCTTTAAGTGATTTTATCATTTAAAGAGAAAATTTATGTACACTTTTGTCATTAACAGCTTACAATTAATTTCGGAGATACAGGATGTTTAATACAAAAATTATATTTTTTTAAATCTCGAAAATGTTTTCAATTGTTCTCTTGAAATTTCCTATACGTTAGTAGTATATACACATATGTAAATTAATTTATATATGTTTATTCATATATGTATATTTTTTTTACGGAAATAACAATGTATATATGTAACAATCAACTATGAATATTTTTAAAAAGCTACCATTTCGCAATCATTTGACTGCAGAATTATCTTTGGCTATTCTTTTATAATTCAATTATTACTCATTTGTACCATATTTTCTGATAAACGGTTCAAAAAGGGAGAACAAAAACTTCTTTTGTTAAGAATGTGAGAAATTTTTCATCAAAAAGGGAATTGAATAATGTGATAAACCGATATGATAAATTATCACAATTTTTACATTGCATATCGGAAAATTATATTATATTTAGTACAAATAAATAACAATTGAAAAGTAAAAGAATGGCATATCAAAGACAATTCTGCCCATATTCATATCAACAATTTCTAATTTTTCAATATTGAGGTCTGATAAAATCCCTTCAATAACGCTCACGATTCTCATCAATGGCATCAAATGAAAATTTCATCCTTCCTTAATACTTTCTTCAAATTAAGAATTGGTCAAGTAGTTGAGAAGTGGCATCTTTCTAAAAGTACTCTCATAGTTGATTGTTAGACTTATATGCATTATGCATTATTTAAATATAAAATAAAACACTTTTCGTGTACTAAAAATTGGGTTATTCTCAAATTGCTGAGACTCGGCGAAAAATCATCGTCGAAAATTAAAAAAGTCTTTTGAAGCTTGACGTTTCAATTCTTTAACGTACTATAATTAAAAAAAAACGCTCTGTTAAAAGTTAAAAAAATTATTTTTAATTACTTAAATTGTTTAATTATCTTATTTCTATTTTTCAACTACTTTGTACCTTTTCTTGTTGTGTGCTTTAAGAAAGAATATGTTATTTTATTTCTTAAAATTACGTATTTTAGACATCTAGATAAAAAATTTTTTCTCGAAAAATGTAGCACAAATGTCAAAAAGTATAATATTTTACTTACAAAACACTTTTTAAAATTTTTCTACGATTTTTTTGACCGAATTATGATTTTGGAACTGACTGTACATTTTTTAAAAAATGACATTTATCGCTAGCTTTAGCGTCTCAATGCGTATGTATGTATGTATGTACTTACATTATGTGGAAGTTGCCGATCGGACACACTTACGCATGACACACACACTTATACACATGATATGCAAAATTCAATTCGCAACTACAATGTGGCGCATATTGAAACGCTAATGACGGCAATAAACGTCATTTTAAAAAAATTTAAAGTTTGTTTCAAAGTCATGTAACTCAGTCAAAAAAATCGTAAAAAATTTTAAAAAGAGCGTTTTGTAGATAAAATATTGTACTTGTTATATTCTTTGAGAAAATTTTTTTATCTAAATATTAAAAAAAAATATATATATATATAACGATATAACTATATATATATATATATATATATATATATATGAGTGCTTTCCAGCAACGACACTGTGTAACACAGTGAATCATTTCATCTCTCTTCAACATTCAGCAAACAATAAGGACAAAATGATACACTGCGTTACACAGTGTCGTCTGGGTAAGCATCCTATATATATATATATATAGGGTGCTCTATATATATATATATATGTATATATATATATATATATATGTATATATATATGTATATATATATATATATATATATATATATATATATAATCGTTATGAACTCAAAAAGGATTTACTTTTACAAATTTTTTTATGAATAACATTTTTTTATAATTACCGTAATCTGTTGCAACTAAACTAAAAAGAAATTAAAAAGGATTTCATAAAAAATACAAAAAAATTCCTTCTGTATTCAAAAGAAGATTCATAATTGATGAATCTTCCATGAAAGCGTTTTTTTTTTTAATTCTTCGGAAAGTTTTTAGAACAGAAATGGGATGGAAGAAGAATACATTTCATAATTCGTAAATTAAAAAAAAATTCTTTTACGATTCTCTATACTAGCTAGATTCTTAAAACACAAATTGAAACATCAAGCTTCCTTCAAAATGTTTTTTTTTTTAATTTTTCGCCTATAATGATTTTTTGCCGAGATTTAGCGGTTTGAAAACAGCCTAATTTCTAACATATAAAAATGTTTCCTATCTTTCTTTTTAGTAATGTATATTATTTTTTAATACGATACATAATATAAGATCAAATACAGAATATGTCAGAACACAAGAGAAAATATAATAGAATATAATGGAATATATATTAAAATATGTGCTAATAACCATGCGGCCTAAAAATTCACAAAATTTTGTCCCAAATTGCTAGATAAAAATTACGGATCGTTCGAAACGGACGATAAGGCGAGCCAGAAAACGGAAACAAATTCTCCGCCACCGGGTAGATCCGTTCAACTGGCGTTACGTTCAGAAACTTCACTCGTGAGTGAAATTTCTATCCTTCTATCCTTATTCAATTCTCAGTAAGTAACAAAGATAAAAAGATGGAAATTTTACCCGAGTGAAGCTTCCGAACGCAGCCTAGTCGCAGCGCGCGTTTGTTTCTCGCGCGTCGCCGCGCGCTGCACGCCGGTCCGATAGAAGACCCTGATAGAAGACCCTACTGGCGGGCCAATCGCGAGCCGGCATCGCGCGGCGGCGACTGGCCGTACTCTCAGTCCCGAGCCCGTAGTTGTCGTTGGTCGTCGTGAAGCTGTTGGTTCCTCTCTTTCGGCCCCCGTGTAGCCAGCGAGCCCAAAATTTCCCCGAGTGTTCCCGAGGCAAGCAGCGGCCGCCACGTCCCAGGAAACCGGCAGGTCCGCCCGCAAACGTCGCCCAGGATTGTTCGCCGTCTCGCGCCGAAGTTCTCGGCCGTCGTCATCGCGCGTTCTCCCGTTCTGTCGCATCGGGGAAAATAATCGTGCCCGCGCGCGCCTAAAATAAACGGCACTCGCCGGACCTACCTCGCGTACGGCTCCGCACGCACGCATCGCACGCACCGGATCGGCGAGGAGGGCGAGAGAGCCTGCCGTACCCCTTGTGCGTGATCAACCACTGGAGACGGTGTCAACGAAAAAAGGTAGAGCGACAACGTACGACAGAGCAAGCGAGAGAGAGAGAGAGAGAGAGAGCATCGCCGGAGAATCAGAGTTACACGCTCCTCTTCCCTGCCTCCCCCCTCCCCCTCGCGAGCGCGGAGCCGAACTCGCCGCGACCGGATCCGTCCGGTCGCGCGCGCGTTTTCTTATGTCAAACGTGGGGGAGGGGGGTTGTTCCTTATTGCGTGGGAGGGGGGGGAGGGCTGCTCGACGGCAACGCCGACGCCGACGTCGGCGCCAGGACGAGCGGCACCGTCGCGACCCACTTTCGCGGCTCTCGCGCCGCCGTGCGCCTCGCGTGCCGGCCGAATTGCCATTTCTTTATTGTCCTCGTATCGACAAAACACTGTCCTCCCGCGCCTTTCGCGCTCCCCTCCTCTCTTCCCCCACCATTCCCCCATGTTTCGTTCTATCGGCATCTCTATCCTCGTCTCTCTCAGCTCTTCTATCTATCTATCTCTATCCTCCTCTCTCGCTCGCCTCCATTCTCTATTTGTGCCTCGATATTCGCGTGAGCGATAGAATTCTCTTCTCTCTCGCTCCGCCTGCGCTATCCGTTTTTCCCTTCTTTCCCTAGACCTGTCCTTGTTACGCTCGAGGCGCGCGCTATATCCCGTGCCTCACAACGCTCGCCGCCGTGCATTGTCATGCCGGCGTTGGACCTGCACGCTACTGTCAAAGTTGTGCGCTTCCCGCGGCCCAGGTCGAGCCTCCCGACTCGTAAATCTTGTGAAACGTCCGCGGGGTGGAGGGGGAGGGGAGGGTTGTCGAACGGCAGCGCGCCGATTCACGCGTAATTTCACCCTCGTGGCATTTAACGAGTGCGCACAGAGCGCCGATAATGTCGCTTTATAAATAAGTCCGTTTATTTTGAAAGTGCTGTGAATTTAAATACGACGGCGGGGCGAACCGCCGCTGTGCCGTGGAATCGAGTCTGAATTTGTATTTCTGGGTTTACGCTGCGCTTTTTCAATGTGTCCTCCCTGGGTACGTGATTTGTTCGCGTTGCTTGACTTTCCCAAAAATTCCTGCACTTGAAACGAGATAAATATACGTTGGTCGTTAGAGAGAAGGCAAAGATTCTAAATGCAAAAAGTGCGAGCGACGTAAACAGATTTATGGTTTTCTGGTTGCGCTCTTGCTTGAGATATGCTGTGATATCTCTCGCACGTGGCGCTTGCGTTAGAAGAAATGGTATGCTTCATTGTATGATAACAGGTATGACAATGTTATTTCTCTTTTTCAGGACGGACAAAATGTCGGACCGAAAAGCAGTAATCAAGAATGCTGACATGTCGGAGGAAATGCAGCAAGACGCTGTCGATTGTGCCACTCAAGCTCTCGAAAAATATAACATTGAAAAGGTATACTTTCACATTTCTTTTGATGAGCAAGCATAATAGATAACATTTCGTGAGAATCGGGCAAAGAATGCAAGTTTTGAGGTACGATTGGTAGAGTAGATATATTTGCTAATAGATGCATTTTATCTTTTACTTAATAAAAAAATCTTGATGCGTTTTATAAGCACGAATTTAATTAATTTGTAATAAAATTTGAAGGGAATAATTTATCGATATCTTTGTAAATCTTAAATTTTTGTTAAGAGTAGAATAAAAAGTACATAAGAATCTCTTGATTCAAGAAAGGCAAATGTTTATTAGGTAAATTGATATTTGGGCTAACGTGGATCATGGTCTATTCATGTCTTATTACTGTAATAAACCTAATAGAATTTAAATTAAAGTTTAAACTCCGAATCAGAAATTATGTAAAGGTCGGTTCTGTTCCCGGAAAAATCTCTGTTATTTGTTGTGTCAAGTATAGGATGAGATTGTTAAATCAATAATCGTTATTGATTCCATCATTAATATCCATTGGTTTTGGCTTTCAGGACATAGCAGCGTTTATCAAGAAAGAGTTCGATAAAAAATACAACCCAACGTGGCATTGTATTGTAGGACGTAATTTCGGTAGCTATGTGACGCACGAAACAAGACATTTTATCTATTTCTACCTTGGTCAGGTAGCCATTCTCCTCTTTAAGAGCGGGTAAACTTGTTTCGCTATCCTCCCAAACGTCCTTTTTCCTTCCTCTCTTCCTCCCTTGCTCACTATGCAAAATACATACATTTAAAATCACCGCCATTGTAAAAGAGACTTCATTACTCATTATGTACACATTGGAAAATTTATTTAAAAAAAAAAGCAACGCATGCTCCCGATAAGCAAGTGAAGAGAAATACCAATGTTTCTTGATACATCGTTTGTCGTTACATAAGTGAAAGGATAATCCGAAAGAGAAAATTCTAAGAAGACAGTCGACGAGTTAGGGAGATAAACTGGGGGAAAAGAAACGAAAAGAAGAAAAGATGACATACAACCTTACATGTTAAAATGTATTTTGTATGCCAAGAAGTTTGTTGTGTTCTTGTTTTATATTATTAGATGAATACACAGAATATGGTTTAGTTCAGTACTGGCGATTTTAAGACTTAGTAAATTTTAGCGTAATTGTTTAACGTATAGTGTTCGAGCGACACTCTAAATGTATTACATATTTCGCGTAGGGTTCGCGTCTCAAGCGTACTCTCCTCGGATCTATAAAACTGGAAATACATAGTATCCGTTGAATAATCGCCAATAATGAATGTAAGCCCGAACGAGATTGATTGCCCCTGCAATTGTTATTTTATATTAATTGGTAACCGCTGTCGTTTCTTACGTACCGCATACTGATTAACTTGATTTTGTATTTGCCATGCAACTGCGACTGACATTTTTTTTGTTAGATTAAGAATTCTCAGAATGATTGAATGGTAAATGAAAAAAAGGAGCTCAATCTCTCTCGACGTGCGATAATCATCGTCGTACACGTACTCTATTAATAACTTTATTTCGATCGGATATAAAACTAACATGCTATTGAATAACAAATATCTGACTCGTTCATTGCTACCTTCACAATTTTTATATTGTGCACAGATTATAACGTAAAAAAAGGGGGGAAAGACATTTTATCTCGAGGCGATGTATACTTAGGAGAATATTCATTTCCGAAAAGGAAATATCATCTTCTGCCCATATTAAATTCTTTTATGTAATATTCAACGCTCCATATTACGTACTTTTATATATATACATATACATATATATATATATATATATATATATGTATATATATATATAATAAATATAGATATATACATATATGATATATTATTTATACATAGAGTGCAATCTTCAAAACAATTTTTCATGCAGTATTTAATTATCGTAAACGTTGCTACATTGTTCAAATTTTAGACTGATTATTAAATAATATCAAATCACTATCGTGCATAATTCTTTTTGTTTCATAGAAGTTCGCAATTCCACTTTTATAAACAGCGAATATCTAGCAGTGTTCGAAAGTAAAAGTATCACGATGAAAGATATCAAATCGTAATATTAAGACTTGCCCTTGAGAACATCTGAAAAATATCTGACATGTTGTCTCTCACGTTTCTTTTCTTTTATTTATTTATTGTACATATATTCCAACAAATTTATTAACTCATAAATATTGCATATATTATTAGTGATACAGAATGAGCTATATCTTTACGGTGTTATATGATGTACGTTATGCTTTCGCCGTACTTGCTACATGAGATCGGTTCAAGAAATGCATCGCTAATGGGTTCGAATTTAATTGCCAATGGTAAAAGCCAATTGTACTTTGTATACACGTTAAGTGAAGAACCTGTTTGCTGTCGTTAGGCGGCGGTCAGTACATACCACTTCATTTCCCAAAACGTCAAGAGCCGCTTCCGGAGCCCTGCTTTTTCGAAAAACTCACGCAAAACGCGAGCTATTTTCCCCGTGAGACCACGGGTTTAGCAAGTAACGAATAAATGTGGGCATGACGAAAATCATTTTCGATTTTTTTTCTTGGAATCGAACTTTCGAGGATAAGAATCGCTCTGTCGCACCTCCGTCAATTTTCACGATCGAGTCTACATGCAGAAGATGCGGTAAAAGCAGATAAATATTATTGTGCTTAACAATAAAAATCAGTTCCACCTACGAAACCCACTGTACTTTTTTCTTTTCAGCGAGGCGCTTTGCATGAAATAGGGAGCGAGGTTGTCCTACGTAAGAAAGCGGTATCGAGCGTCGCAAGGTCGAGTTTTCCCTAAAATTACAATGCTGAAATGCCAGAGAGGGAAAAGAAAAACGAATTGCGGTCGTAACATGCGCGCGTTTATAATACACATGCATGTGCGCATGTGTGTGTGTGTGTGTATGCTTTGCAGCCTACGCACGCGATATTGCCAGGAACATCAATAATGTGCTCTCGATAAAATTCAACCTTGTGACTTACAATGCGGAGTGGCCGACTGGACGACTACCTGTTGTGCTTCGCATAATTTGCGTAACTTCGTTAAACCGTGTATCTCATTTCCGCCCTTAAGGACTATAAATATCTATGCCTCTGCAACGCCATGCACACGTCCGTATCTATATATGTGAAATGTACGTATACGTGTGTAAAAGCGATACCTGTGCTTTCTTTCCGAGTCCCCTAAAAATGAGAGAATGGATTTTTCTTTTAACTCAGTCATTTTATTTGCAATTAATATTGACAGCACCATCGTTACATTTATTTCGATGTCGGGCTTATCGCTATACATTATATTCGACCCTTAACGTTAGAGTTTACTAGATCTAAGGAAGAGTTAACGATATATCGTGATTTTATTTGAAGTTATTACTACTAATTTAATGTATATTTACACGTACCTTTCAGTCTTTTAAAGTTACAAACTTAAAACAAGTTTTCCTATATTACAAGTGATTTCCTCCAGAAAATGTAAAATGTCTTCGTCTTATCATATCCTTAATAATTAAAAATTTTAACATAATATCTTGACGATATCTGGACAAGTATTGAAATACGACTTGTTTATCACTATAATCACTATGGCTGCAGTCGACTTGACGCTATAAACGCTTCGAAGCATTTTTCATCTCCTATCTTTATTGAAAGAAAGGAGAAGAAAAATGCTTTGAAGCGTTTGTAGCATCAAATCAACTGTAGCCTATATCAATAGTTGAATCTAGATTTAAAATTAATTAAAATATTAATTTTATCACTAATTTAAAGAAATTTGTCCAACATTGAAAAAATTAATATCTTTTATAAGTCGTCATTACGTATTTCTCATTTTGATGGTGTAAGGGTAGTCCGAGGATTAGTAAGAAATTCGTGTTTAAATTTTCCTTCCGATAGACTGATAATTTAAATTAATAATTGTATCAAATCAATGTAGGCATCGCAATTCTAAAACTTCTCCGATAAATAAAATCGACGTCTCGTAAAATTTTTAATCTCTGGAAAAAGCTTGAAAAGTTTGATGAATCCTGGTAGTTCAATGGAAATTTGACATCAAACTTAATATCTTGTCGTACAAAAGCTCCTTGACGTCCTTGGCCCACATAAAATCAAGATGATTAAAGCTTTCATGCGGCACACGGATTTTTGCGAACACATTGCCGAGATCTTCTTCCAGTCGATCGACGTCCTGTGGTATGGACAAAATGCAATCATTCGTACAATAGAATATCTTTATAGTAGTGCATTTGACTTTAGCATCTCGATTATTTTCAGGATACTTATTCCAAAAATATACGAAAACTTATGTGCGCATGCGTGTGTAAGGTTAAATATCCTGGCAAATATATCGGAAATACTTAAAATTTAATAAAATATTACGTATAAAAAGATACGAACTTTGACATTCACCAACCAATCGTTTGCACCATAATGTAGTGAAATTGGCACTCTGATTTTTGCCAAATTATATGTCGGAGGGGAGAACGATTTATATTTTAACATATTGCCGATGAATGAATAATCGTACTGTCTGAATTTCCCCGCTGTAATCAAAAACCCTAAAAAGAAATTCCTAATTTATAAAATTTTTTTATATATACCTATTTTACAAAATTCAAAAAATATTTATGGAATATGGAATGCATAGAATATTTCGCAAATTTTATGCAAGCGTAATACGAGGTATATTAATAGACATAAATGCTTACCGGTTTTGACGAGTTGTGCGTAATGCATTACTTGTTTCGTGGACGCGCCAGCCGGAGTATGTTGTAAGATTAATGGTAAAAGAGTCTGCAAAGGTCACAGCAGCATTACGAATAAATATATCGAATTAATAGTAAACATTAATTTAAATAAATGATAAAATTAAAAAATCGTGATTAAAAAATTTTCAAAAAATTAATGTTACAATTATTTGATATGTTAACAGCGGACTGCTGTAATAATCAGCTCACTATTTGGCAAGTAATTATACAAGCTAATTAAAGATAGTATCGTACAGCATTGTATTGATCTTTATTAAATCCAGCGATCAAGAAGAGCACGTTCTGGCACAAGGGTTGCGTGATGGCGTCTTCCGCGCAAGCAAGTTTTTTGAACAGCTTCATGGCGTCGGTAGTAGGCATAAACTCGTACATGCCGAGCAGTTCCATCAATCCCTGCAACCAGACCATGAAAATTATTAAAAAAAAAAGAAAACGATAATTTTTTTTATCGAGATTAGAACTTGCTATTACATTTATAGGACCGCTGAGCCCTGCTAAAGCTTTCAAAATGGGATTGTCCATCCTGCCACAATAAGCCACCGGTGCCAAGGCGAACATCGCTTGGATCTTGTCCTGATATTCGGGCTTTTCCGACGCCATGACGAAGAAGGTGGTGGTACCCTGACTGTGTCCCAGGTAAATTATTTTTTCGCGACCAGTGGCCTTTATGACATAATCTATCATCGCTGGAAGATCACGAATGCCGATTTCGTGCCAACTGCAAAAAAGATGCGATTTTTATGATAATTGTTCGTCAATTCTTCCTGTGGATAATTTTCTATTTTGTATCATATAGAGATAAAAAAATTATCTAAAGACGTATATGTGTGTGCGTGTGCGTGTGTGTGTGTAACTATCCTTGATGTGAGTAGAATGCGAAAGTTAATGAGATTTCAGGTTGTTTTCCTGGGACATTAATGTTGAGACATGAATTTACAACTTAATCATCACTGATTTTAAACAAAGCCTGTTCTTTCGATTAGGGAAATAAATGAGACGAGTAGAGAAACTCATCTGACGAATTTCTGTATTCTAGCTGTGAATTATCTTGTTAAATAAAAAAAGACTTTTTAAACACATGAACAAAGAACTGTCTTCTATAATTTTTTGGATGTTAAATATGATCTCTTTAACTCAAATACTCCGTCATGTCATCATTTTTGAAAAATTTGCGATTAAAATTGCACAAAAAGGATTATTTCAGAGAATTTTGTCATATTATAATATGACGTATTGATCTAATATAAAGGCTATTAAAAATACATTAAATATTTTAATGTATATTATTCAAATTTAAAAGTTTTCAGATCGAATACTAATCTAATGTCAAAGTTTACAATATAAATTTTATAATAAACTCTTGTACATGAATTATTTAAAAAAATTTGAACACTTTAATTCGCTATTTTGAATTTAACAACTTTAACATCTAATTTATAGTTTTTAAAGATCTAAAAAAATCTAATTTTAAATAATATTACAAAATATTTTATTCTTAATGGCACACGTAAGTCGCAACTTTGCAATAGATCCTATATTAATCACAAATTTTTTTTTAATTCTAATCAACATAAATTTTTTTTAAGGACTGAAAGTATTAACATCTAATTTTGATTGCAGTAAAGTTTTTCTAATATATCATATACATATATAGTTATAATATGTAAAATACATTTTAAAAAGAGCTCGTTTTGCATGAATAGCTTTTTAATCAGAAATTGTTCACAATTGTACTGTAATAAAACAATTTGGTAAATAAGATCGTGCACGACATGTTCAGCATCTAAATGGAAAATCTTCGTTCTTGTTTTTATTGTTAAACAATTTTATTTTGATAATATTCAGATAAAGAAAATTCTTAATTGAAACTCCCTAATATCCATTTCTATCATTTTTTTAATACAGATTAATTTTTATCTCGATTTAACTTATCTTTTTCTAATATTTGAGATATTAGATTATTATAGAGTGCATAATATATGCATAATATATGCATATAAAAAAGTTACGTGATTTTATTTTTAATATCTTAAAAATCTATTGAGCTGCAAACACATGTTGTATTTGATAATTTTGACAAATATCTAATAAATATTTAATCTGACAACATAAATACCGAACGTATCGGATGACATTATCAAAAAGTGATAATACCTCACCTGACCGATAAAAAAAGATATTAAGTATTTTTATCGCGATTTTTACTGCACCTGTATAAATATCTGATTGCAGATAGATTTCAGATTTTTCATATTGATTTAAATGTTACATGCTATTCTTACAACATTTCTTACAATTCTTACGTTATTACGAAATATGATATTAATTCTGATATTATACATATGTATATATAAAATTATGAAAAGTGACCTCCGCTGTAATCGGATAATCGAAGAAACATGAGTGATTAAAAGATGAGTGAGAGGAATTAAACTTTTCCGCTTTAAGATAACACGCATAGATTAATTTTATCTTGACATGTATTACGCGAATATCATAATCGTTTTACATCTTTTGATATATATATCTCATTTTTCATTTTGCTCTGCATACATACGATTAGTTATTTATTAAAATTTATACAAGGTGAACATTTAAAGCGTTACAAGCTTATATCTTATTGTTAGAAAGTATTCATTGTAAAAAAAGTTTTAGACAAAAGTTGTATGGCTTCAAGAGAGACAAGTAATGTTACAATTAATTTTTTAATTTTAATTTTAATTTTCAAGATCATATAAAGGTCATCATTTACTGCATTTGTATAAATATTTGATTATGGATGCATTTCAAATCTTTCATATGGATTTAAATGTTGCACGCTATTCTTACAGCATTTTTTACATTGTTATCATTTACGAAATATGTTATTAATTCTGATATTATACATATATATATATATATATATATATACATATATGTATATACATATATAATTATTAAAATGAATTAATATTTAAAATGGAATAACGATTTTTTTTACATAATATAATTTCTCTAGTTATTTTGCATATAAAAATATTAATGTAGAATTGTTGAAAAATGAATGGTTCACAAGATATTGTATACAGGTTGCTTAAAAAAAAGTATTCCAAAGTTATGGGGTAGATAGTACTCATTATACTGAGTAAACATGACTTGAAAAGTCAATCCTTTCAGAGTTATAATTTTTTTATAAGTTTATAAGTTATAAGTTTTTAATTTTGGTAAGGCAAGTTAGTTAGTTGTGTGCCTTCATTGATCACGCGCGGTCAACAAATTTAAATAAATAATGTGTAAGAATTACAACGACGATTCGAGATGCAGCTAATCAAATTCGAAGAAGACCAAGTATTTTTAAAAGAATTTGAAATTTTGTAATTCGAAGATGCTAAGTGTAGAAATGGAAGGACACGTATATTTATTGTAAACATATGTAACAATATGGTAAGATACTTGTTCATTTGATTTTATTATCGACTGATTTGAGTTTATTGATCAATCGTGCGTGATCAATAGAAGTACCTAACTTGTCTTACTAAAATCGAAAATTGTTTATAACTTTGAAAGGGTTAAGTTTTCGAGCATGTTTATTAGACACTTTTTACTCAGTATAATGAGTACTATCTATCCCACGTTTGGAATACTTTTTAAAACACCCT
The DNA here is from genome assembly GCA_928718305.1 of Tetramorium bicarinatum. Classification (NCBI taxonomy): domain Eukaryota; kingdom Metazoa; phylum Arthropoda; class Insecta; order Hymenoptera; family Formicidae; genus Tetramorium; species Tetramorium bicarinatum. The sequence goes on from OV788319.1 coordinate 13,961,786, forward strand.
GTATATCCTTTCACATTTTGATATAAAATATCTCGTAAATTATTAATTTTTTTGGCAATTGTACCTTAATACTTTTATACATATAATAAGATAAATCAATTGACGTAAAGAAAATACATAGAAGTTTTTAAAAAAATTATGCAATTTGCAATATACAATTCGATATACAATGCAATATATAAAAATGTATCTTTTTTGAAAAGCTATCATGTGTTTTTTTTACACCAATTGATTCGTTTTACTATTCTGTGCATAAAAGTATTAAAATACAATTGCCAAAAAATTAATAATTTACGTGAAATTTTATACTTGATGTGTCAAAATTTGACAGAGTAAGGTGTAAAGTATATTGTACTTTAATATTTTTATATGCAGAAAACATTTTTAATTTGTGATCTTAAAAGGATCTTTCGATATATTTTACTTCAAATATACATGAGGAAATATACGCGTGTGTGCACATAATTATCGCGATAAGTGGCATTCGCCTTAAGTAATTAAAATGCACATTCTTTACCTAGAGGAATCATGTTATGCAAAAAAAATCATATAATTCCGTTTAAAAAAATGACATTTATGTGATCTAAAAAAATCGAATTTTTCAAAAATTAATTATATTATTAATTTTAATATTATTTAATGTTCAACATCATTTTTAATTATTCTAATGATTAAATTTCTTTAATTTCAACGAAATTTAAAATTTAACATTTTTCCCTGTGAAAGATACATTTGTTAAAATTTGTGCCATTATCATCGTGGCGTTATTTCGATAAATTATTGAATTTGATAAATTTATAAATAATAAGTATCACTTGCCGTGTATTTAAACTAAGTAAATGTTTAAGTTATAAACTTAAATTTCTTTCTTTAACGATAATAGGGCGTATTTTTAAAGATAAGGTTAAAGATAAGATTAAATGTATTCGAAATTCCTGCATCAAGCTACCATCGCTGGTCTCGTGCTGACTTAAATTTTATCTTCGAACGTGCTACTAGTGGTGTAACAGTTTCGTGTTTTTTTTTGCTACTTACACATTTTTTTTGCTGTTTAGCCTATTAGCCTTACCTGAAATCCCAGTACAATTGCTCCTCAATATCTGGAAGCAAGTGCCTACGTGCATATACGTTGCCACGTGCGTTCCCGAGCCACACGTCGTATCCCTCATCCGCCAGAATGAACGCTATTATAAAAAGATGTCAGAATATTACAACAGATAATATTTTAAAATTTTAATATGTTTATTAAGATAAATACCAATACTGGAACGCAGATGGAGAAAATAAAAATTTTTAATTTATGATCTTTGGACGCTTTTACTTCATTTTAAAAGAATCTTTCGATATATTTTGCTTCAAATATACACGAGGATATGTATGCGTGTGTGCACACAATTATCGCGGCATTCGCCTTGAGGAATTAAAATGCACATTCTTTACCTAAGGCTTTCTCCGGACCGGAAAGAACCCAGCATGCCGAGCTGCACAGAAGGCCATGCATCACAAATGCCACGGGTTTTTCCGCCACTTGCGAATTGTTGACACTTGTTCGCCCTGTTATCCGATGCATTGTCAAGATGTAACCGTCAGAAGTCATCACCTCGTGCAGCTCCCCATTGTAACCGAACTTCTTTATCAATTCCAACTGTACAATGACAACTTTCTCATTGATTGATCCCGACTGACGGATTGATAAAAAAACTAAGGAAGGCCGCCGCATGATAATGTATGACACGTATTATAATGATCTAGTATAACCTAATACAATTAAATAATTTAACGAAGAAGTCTCAGAAAGAGAGTTACAAACAGTTAGTCAAGCTATCATTTTTCTCTTGATCTCGTAAAGATATTAAGATACTTGTAATTGCGTTAACGAGAGAAATTTGCAGGCAAGCGCAAAGTTACCTTGTTTCATTATTATATCATTTTGACATTATTGTGACTTCTTGTTCTACCTGGGTAACTGTCGTTTTTAAAATTTACATTCTCACAGCTGTACTTACAACGCTAAGCGCGGTGTCTTCTTGTGGGGCTGCCAAAAATTGCGGATCTTCGAATTCTTTGAGCGCTGGTATTTTTTTGTCTATCGGCAGATCATCTATCAAGAAGTACGGCATCGCGCTGGCGGATGCCAGGATCAAGAGAAGAAGAATCGGTAGCGGCATTGTTGTTACACGTGATCGGTTGCTACGCGAGATTCGATCGGCTCGAACTGTGCGACTATTGTGCGCGATTTTCTTCCCGAATGTGCAGCGTATATATGGCTCTACTTATTTACTGAAAATACCACGGAGTGTTTACTATTTTATGCGATCTTATCGAATGCTATCTATCGTAAGCTATCTGTCATAATTTCTGTCTTGATAATACGATTGGTGTGAGCTGTGATTGAGATGTTTGATGAAAGAAAGGGTCTTTTATCAATGTCAAGTGGATCGATTGTTTATCCATAAAATGATATGATAGTTTACCATCTTTTTTTGCGCGCAGATGCATTCCTGCTCGCAGCATATCACGCATCTGTTTATACAATCTTTATCGGATCGCTTTGAAAGGAACAAAGGAATTGATTGCAATTGATCGCCGCTGATAAAATGCTAATCCTCGATTTAAAAATTAATTTCGGAGATTCCTGCTCTTGCGGATAATTTTTTTTTATACTTTTTTAACGACATTAATTTTTATATGCGTACAACTTTATTCATTTTATTTTAGTTATTGATTCCTTGACGTTATAAGTTTACTAATTTTAGTCTATTCTGTGATCACTCTAATTGATCAATCAGAGTCTAATTTTTGGTTAATTGATTTTTGATAGATTAAATTTTTGTAGATAATTCATTTTATGGATCGTAACTTTTATAAATCAAAGACCCTGCACCCTTTTATATGAAAAAAGTGACTTCGGTCAAATTGGCTGAAATTGAAATATATTGTAGTTTAGGTGGCACAGATCAAAAATTTCCCTAGGCAAAAAGTCTGAAAATTAAAAATGTAAAAGATACAATGATTTAAAGTGAGTACTGTTGGAGTTTAAGAATGCCTGTTTTTGAACACAGATTAAGTTAATATATGTATAAATATTTGAAAAAAAATGTGCTACTTCTATAGTATTTAAGGGAATCCTAAAATGTGCATTTTTACTGACAAAAATTCTGAAATTTTCGTAGTCATGCAGTTTTTTACTGACTGTATGGAATTAAACCTAGTGAGAAATGATGATCGAAAAGACATCGAATTAACGTCGAATTGATGCCTTTTTGACGCAAAAGATATCGAATCGATATCGATTCGATATCAATTTGACCAATCATCCTTCTCCAAATCCTTCTCCAGGATTAAAATATACACCCAAACGAAGACGGCACTACTCGACTTTACGCTGAAAAAGAAAAGATTATAGAATAACGTTTAATATTTATCATCACATCAGACGATTAAAACTGTCAATCCGAGAAAACATCAGCTTCGTATAAAAATTTGGTAGCTTCTATGCACAAAATAACAATTATCCCGTATCCATTTAAGTGTGTACTTTAATCCTGGAGCATGATTTTTAATTCCATGTAGTCAGTAAAAAGCTGCATGACTACGAAAATTTTCGGACCGTATGTGCCTGAGATATCCATGGCCGATATTCAGTTCTTATATTTAAGATCATCTTAAGTACAGTCTTACATGGTTTTAAACCAATCAAAAACAATCACAGAGCTATTAGCATCTTAAGATATTACTTAAGTCTTGAAATAAGAACTGACTATGAATACCGGCTGATGTATAAGATACACATGACGGTTGTAGCTGCACTGAGCTGCACTGCTGAACTAGTGGTTCAGTTTAGCAGTGCAGCTCAGTGCAGCTATAACAAACAAGTCTCTTTCCTACATTGGGTGCTTTCCAGCAAGGTCCATAAATGAACGACGGGAGGAGAAGTAAGGTCATCGCAT
>OV788319.1:13967565-14040565 GCA_928718305.1 Tetramorium bicarinatum
TGAGAACATTGACGTTGTTTCGACATTGACTCGACATTAGCGTTCTGACTGGGTCGCATGAGAGCGCCATTTTGGGGCTACGAAGTATACGTGTGCGTGTATGTACGAGAAGAGTGAATGTGTAGTAGTAGTAAAAATAGAAAGTTAGGTTAAATTAAACATATGAAAGATAGCGACCGCCATTTTGGGGCTAAATGGTTAAATATGAATGCGATGACCTTACTTCCCCTCCCGTCATTCATTTACGGACCTTGCTTTCCAGCAACGACACTGTGTAACACAGTGAATCATTTCATCTCTCTTCAACATTCAGCAAACAATAAGGACAAAATGATACGCTGCGTTACACAGTGTCATCTGTGTACGTTGCTGGAAAGCACCCATTATCAACCTCGTGCGAGTTCGTTCGTCACTTTAGGATCTCCTTAATGACTTTGAACTCTGATTGTCGTGTGCGTATGCGTCCACCCAGATACCACAGAGGTGAATACAAGTTTATAATATATTCATTTTGAAACAGAATAATAAAAATGAATATCTAGAGAATTCTTGAAGAACCCATAACCGACTTCATCTGGAAGTATACTTAAGGAGAGTGACGCTCGAACTTGATCAAGGTCGATAATGTAGGAATTTTAAGCTATAATATTATAAACTCAAATTTACAGAATACAAAATCCTTTTGCAGGATTAAAGTACACGCAAAACCACGAAGACAGCTTCTTTATCAGAATATTGTGGAAAAATAACTAATGTAAGGTTATAATGTACACAAATTTTCGTCACACGATTTCGTATCGAAATAGGTATCAAAGTTAAATTTTAGGAGCTTGATAGTGCTTGTTTGTGTCATCTATGTGTCTGTAAACTAGAATTTCATGAGTATAAATGGTACAGATTTTATATCAAGCAAATATTGTTACAACGTGACAGCTCCAGACACCATTATTGGACTAATAAATGGTAAAGAAAATGTGAATTAAAAATTTGTTTCGTTTTAGACATAAATTCCACCTTGCAGACTGGTATTAATACAAATACTTTAAAGAGATGCTGGATACCATCATTACAGATTCCATAACAATTTTCCGAGTTGGCTTTACAGATTTGAGAATCCTTTTACAGGATTTAAGTAGAGACATAAATAAACTGCGGGACACAAATAAGCAAAGAATTAAGCACGAAGAATAATAAATAAATTAAACGTTTGTACTTAATATTGCACTTTTTGAACTTAGAGCTGTCACTTCAAAGAAACATTCGCTTATATACAAGTTATATAGCTTATATATATAAATCAAAGATATGAAAACATTTGTGTTAGAATAAAGAACAACGTCATTGAAGCCAGGATCAAAAGTCTAACAAAGGAGATTTTTTTATGGAACTGGTTTTATTCATGTATGCACGCGTAGTACAGATGCAGAACGGTAAGCAGAGCGGTAATTACGTACATGTATAGTAGTTCCGGCATTTTCGAGAAGATGACATTAGTGTGTCGGAACTACTATATACGTAATTACCGCTCTGCTTACTGTTCTGCATCTGTATTAAGAGTTCTTTTCATGCTGACGCTTGACGCTCATTTTCAGCGTCAAAAGACACCACGTGACCAAAAATAAAGATAATCATTCATCATTTTTGGTCACGTGACATCTTTGACGCTGAAAATGAGCGTTGAGCGTCAGCGTGAAAAGGTACCTTTATGCGTACATACATGAATAAAACTAGTTCCATAAAAAATCTCCTTTGTTAGGCTTTTGATCCTGGCTTCAATGATTTGACGTTGTTCTTTATTCTAATACAAATGTTTTCATACCTTTGATTTATACGTATAAGCTATATAATTTCCCATACAGTACATAAGACTAAAATATAACGAAAAGATATCTTTTTTAAGTCATCTTTTCGGCAAGATTAAAAGACGTCTAAAAGATGTCTTTCCGATCACACGAAAAGTCATCTTTTAGAAGTCTAAAGGATATCTTCAAAAAGTCAAAATTAATTTTAGTTGATGAAAAGATGTCTTTTTGGTCATCTTTTTAGTCCTCCTTTTGGCAAGATAAAACATGTCTCTAAAAGATATCTCTAACAGCATATAATAATATAATTATGCAAAAATTAGTCATTAATGAATCTATGTGTAGCAATGTGTGTAACAAAATAAGTAATATTTTAAAATTTTTATAAAATCTTTTCATAAATTGTCGTGTTGCAAGAAAGTGCTCTTTCTTGGTTAGGTTAGATAGCTACAAACTCGCATAAGTTCGGTTCACGCCGCTAGGAGTCGCAAGGATTATTCGTTTTCTCGTAAGTAAAGTCTGTTTCTGAAACCATATAAATAAGCTTAAAATTCATCCTCTAACTAATCAAAGCACAATGTTTCTTCGCGTATGTGCGTTGAATGTAATCTCAACAAGGCATCTAATTTATGTGGAAATAGATGCTCTTAATTTAAATATATTTTCAAAATAACACAATACACAAATCAATATAACCTAATCAAATAAATGTATGTGTGCATATAAAAGTAACATAATATTGTATACAATTACCATACATACTGGAAACATACTGAAAACCTACTGTTAATATATTATAGATATTCGTGATAAATATTGCAATATGATCAATTATTTTTATTAAATATATTAACGAAAAGATATCCAAAATATTATTTTATAGGATGACTAAAAAATGTCTAAAATTCATGTCTTAGACGTCTTATGGCTGAAGGCTGTAAGATGACTTTACTGGGACATTCGTCTTTTAGTCATCTTTTCGTCATCTATATGCTCAGACTAAAAGATGTCTGTACCAAAAATCTGTCATCTTTTAGTCATCTTTTAGTCGACTATGTGCTGTATGAGTTGTATATAAACAAATGTTTCTTTGAAGTGACAGCTCTAAGTGCAAAAAGTGCAATATTAAGTACAAATATTTAATTTATTTATTATTCTTCGTGTTTAATTCTTTGCTTATTTGTGTTCTGCAGTTTATTTATGTTCCTACTTAAACCCTGTAAAAGGATTTTCAAATCTGTAAAGCCAATTGGAAAAATTGTTATGGAACCTGTAATGATGGTATCCAGCATCCCCTTAAGGGAGTTCATTCTAATGAATACTTTGAAGTTAGCACTAGGGAATAGTCTGAGAATTCGCGAGGAATACTTATCAATTGAGCGAATTACAACATTACTACGTATATGATAAGATATTATACACAAAAAATATAATTTCTATCTGTCTTACGTATATACAGGGTGTCCAGAAATTCGCGCATTCGGTGCACGTGAGGTGATACTTTATGATAAAAGAAACAACTTTTTCCTTTAGCAAAATTCCACCTGACAAGTAGTTTTCGCAGGCGAGCAGATTGAACTTAATGAATAAGCGCGATTATCCATGTGGTATGCAGGGCCGTCGCGCGCTTCTAACTCATTCGTTCATTGAAAAATAAAGACATATGTAAGTAGTAATAAGCTTTATGAGCTAATCGTCTTATTATTCTAAATATTGCACACAATTGCGCTTGATAATTAAATAATATCGCTGAATATTAAGAATAGTTTACTAATTAAATGAGAATACGTAACAAGACGTTACAAGAAAGATGGAATCGCCACATTACTTGTACAAGACCTGTACAAATGTCGAAAACTTGATTTGTGTAACAGTGATTGAAAGTAAAGTAAAATATTTGAGTTAAAGTATTATAAGAGCTAATTATCTTTTTATTTTTTTTGCTATGAAAATACAAAGAACTTGTCCAAAATTAATTTTTAACATGTTATAAGAATTACATAATTACATAAAATCTCAGTAACAGTTGTATCAATATCTGGAAATTTATTACACATTTTTGAAACAATTATTTACAAAGTATTATGTAAGCACAAGAAGAATTTAAAGAAATTGTAAAAGCATGAAAATTGTTTCGATACAAAAAATATGAAAATATTAACATTTATTGAAATAAATAATTTTTTGAAAATATATAATAAAATCTCTTTTCGTAAATATTTATTTGTCGAACGCAAATCAATATTTCTCTATTTACATTACTTTAATATTTCTCTATTTACATTATAAAATATCGCGCTCGCAAGGCGTAAATATTCTCACGTATCCCAAAATAATCATCTTTCTTTTTGTTAGCACATTTATCAATTGTTGGACTGATATTTCTGCTGAAATATGAATTGTCTTTATACATTGTATAATGAATTGTATTATTTATACAACACATTTCAGAAACATAGAATATTATACATCCTATTGCATTAATAAAGGATGAATCTATCAGGACACTACCACGACAATCTTCATATGTTGCTTCGTTCGTTAATCAAATATTCGTTAATCGCGTGTAAATTCGTTTCTGACATTTTCGATTTCCATGCATCTCCGTTATCTTTTTATTTATTTTCTGGGATATATCGTCACTAATATCGATTTGAAAAGTGTACATAATAATTGCATTATAAGTAGTAATGTACTCATGAGCTTAAAATGCATTTATATAATTATGCACGTATAATACAAGTCTGAGATAAAATTTCTGAAATACTATTTGTTTGTTATTTACATAACAAGCATTTTTCTCACTTCTTTTTCTTATTATCTTTTATCTTATACCTTTTATCTTTCAAATCATTGAATTAAGACGTTATAAACGCATTAAAACTTGTACGAATTGATTCGCGAAAAATGATTGTTATTCAATTTAATAAAATTAATTTTTATTTTCAAGTGGCAATCTAACTCATCCGATTAATTAAGAATTATTAAATACATTAAAAAAACAAGATGCAATTTTATACAGTTTTAATTGTGTTTGATTCTAACTAACTTTGTTCACTTTAATTCACCATCTTAATTCGCTGATAAAATAACTGATAAAATAACCTCATAGTAGTTTCCATAGAATTCGAAACACATTTTTATGCGTATGTATGTCATATGTTTTTTCTATTATGTTTTTTCTTATTCAGCAACCATACATACATACATACATACAGCGTCTGAATTCGTTCAACGAATTAATCGGATACTTATCGGTGGGTACTTCAGATATTCACTTTGACCGCGTTTTACATCTTGATGATCGCGAGTAAGTAACTCGCCTCTCCGTCAGTCTCACCCTCTGAATTGTTCTCAGAACTGCACTCCGAATCTGAATCCGCCATCGGCTCCAGTTTTGCGCCGTATCGCACTAATTCCCTGGCGAGCTGGCTGTCGATGCACAATGTTATCTGATAGGCAGTCAGCCCACTGTATGTCTGTGTGTTCAGACAGGGTTTGCACTCTTGCAACAGGAAATTGACTACCGATTGACATTTATGTTTTGTCGCGAGATGAAGCGCCATTTTTCTCGCCAACGCGGCAACGCCTCTCTCGCCTCGAGATTGGCGCCGAGACGCAACAGAAGACGCACCAGGTTCATGTGTCCGTTAGAGGCGGCTAAGACACACTTGTAATTACGTTGCTCCAAATTCTGAGATAAGGCAGGTACTGTCTGTCTGGGCATTAGCTTATTCCTCTCCATCGGGGACGAGTCCGTGAGAGCCTTAGTACAAGCGAGATCTCCGTGTATATAGGCCAGATGAAGAGCTATGTTTCCACGGAAATTTCTAAGAAATGGATCTGCGCCCACCAGAATCAGCCGTCTGATGATCAGCGACTGATTTGTCAACACGTACTGCTACATGTAAAGACGATTGCAAGTTGTTGTTACTGATGTTTAGCAAGCATGGATGAGGTACCATCCTTATTAAACGGATCGCAGCAGTCATGAAGCCGTGTATGATTGCAATGTGCAAGTGCGTGTCATCGTCGATGTTCTGGTAAAGCTACTCTAAGGCGATCTCGTTCATTACCACGCGCTTCATGGCACCCTGGTCCCGCTGGTACTTGTTGCTGTCGGTCTCTTTATAATGCGGATTCTATTTCTATGTCTACGTGGGAGGACCTCTATGTTCGTAATGCGGGGGTTTCCCCTAGGAGGCGTCGGGTATCACTACTTCCTCATAAGATGGCGGAGGTGACCGAGCGGAAGGTCCCGTGTAGGGCGGAGGAGATCGCAGCGATGTAGAGCTGCATGGTTTTTATGCAGTGGCAACGCGTCGTTGGGGATCGCGTGCTGTGGTGGAAGCCGATATGGAGGTGGCGTGGCATTGCCCGTATGGCGGTGAGGAATGGTATGGCAGTGTCGCATCGGCTGCAGACAAGGGGTCCGACTGTTGGTGGACGTCGAAAGTCTCCAGGAATTCCTGGTAGAACTCCTGTTTGTCGAAAGAGGGTTTCTGCACACCTGACTTGAGAGTCTTTAGCAGGCGTCTATGTTGCACCTTTTTTTCTGAACGGCAAGACTGCTTGAGGCGTCGCATGGTGATCCCTTCGGAATAAGAGAGGCCATTGTGTTAATATAGGCGTTCGTGGCTGGAACTTCCCATACAGCACAATGTCTAAAACATGTCTAAAATCGGGTCATAAGCCGTCTTAAAGTCGTCTGCAGCCGATGCGACACTGCCATACCATTCCTCACCGCCATACGTTATGAAGGGAAGTGTCAGGTATCCTTAACGCTATATTTTAGACAGCGCAGAAGAATGTTGGGGAGTCGGATGATTGTGGGTTAACCTAATCTAGTCTCTTGGACAAATATTCTAATAGGAGTTTCGTCTTTATAAGGGCGAGCGCCGGATTTATGGACGTGTGTTAAATATTCGCGGAGAATGAACCGACGAATAGCTACTATCGGCAGAACGAAGGGTTACCAAGGGCATGTCGCATGCATTGTACCATTCGAACCGGCTGTCAAAATCCATGTGTAAATAATGTGAAAGCAGAGAATTCCGTCTATTGGCGAAAATATTGTTCATGTAACAGGTTTCGCAAAGGATGCGCCTATTGGTTTTTAATTGGTAGAAAACGGCAGTAACGCATCTATTTACCCACCGGGTATATGTATCTATTGATGTGGCTAAAATGGGGTTTGCTATACAATGATGATGAAGGGGACACATCGGAAATGTGACGTGACCTTCAACGCAACGCGATGGAGGCGTGGAAGAAATAATCTTCAACGCTGCGCGATGGTTGCGCGAAAGTGACGCAGATAAGTAACAATTCACAGTGGAAGCGCGAAAATACTGAAAGTACACAATTATGTTGGAAGACAGAGCAATGTGATCTTCGACGCAACGAGATGGAAGCGCGGAAGTAACGGGGAGTGTGATAGAAAAAAGTAGAGTCCTAGATATCAGAAAGGCGCCAACTTGTTTCCACCTCCTGATTGGTCGGTTGCCATGAGAGGCACGTAATCCCCTCTCCAGAAATATCTTGTCTTATTTAGGACTCTAGCCTTTAAATATTAATAATTATATTTATTATTTTTTGTCATGTTGCGACTATTAAGCTCTCTAGAACTCTAGCTACGACGAACTCTTTTTCTGTACACTTTTTATGGATGTATGTATATATACCACTAAAACTAAGTGTACTGCACTACATTTAGTGTAGTACACGACAGCTCAAGATGGCGACAAATGGCAAGGTGGGGGTAGAGTTGGCGCCTCTCTGATATCTAGGACTCTAGAGAAAAGAAGGGAGCGGTACAAAATTCGGGAAGCACCAGCTGTAGTATTGACTTTATATTTGCGAGTTTACTTATTTATTTTACAAACAGTTGACTTACTAGACTGAAGCTGTCGAGCATCAGCGGAGGCTAAGTCCAAATAGGCATAGTGCAGCGACTAAATTCGAATACAAGTGGCGAGCGGTTAAGTTCCACTGCTTAATAACGCAAGACTGCACTATCACTGCACGAACTATTATCACTTACTCTCGGTTCTCACGACGTTGTCACGCTCTCAATGGACTGATTCCGATTTTCTGTCACACTGAACATGACCTCATTACAGGTTGAAATGTTTGCGTATACATGTTTTTAATTTAATATAATAGTGTTTATAGCACGTACATCCAGCGTGATTCGTTAGTCCTTAGCTAACTTACGTTAATTTCATTTATCGAACCTCAAAAAATTCTATATTCGAGTAAAGCAAGAGAACGATTAGACATTATTCCTAATTAAGAAATTTTTAAAAGCTTATACATGCATTCCAATGACTACTGTCGAAGACTCAGATTTCAAATTATGTTTTTATATATATAATGCACATATAACTTAACTGTGCAATCAGACATTCAAGACAATTTCGAACATCTTGTATGATTTTAATAAAATTACACTCGAAATACCGAACGATTTTGTACTATATTAAACACAATATTAAACGTTTATATTTAGTTCTATTCAGTCTATATATTTACATTTTATATTTTTTGAAAATACACATGTCAAATTACACAGCCCCACAAAAAAAGTGGTCCATCCGACGGACCAGACCAGTAAGTATATCCTTATGTATTTTGACCCGCTGAATCCGAATCCGAAATCAGAGTTGTCAGAGAGGCTTTTGTTTTATCTCTATAACCTAACTAACCCTCAAAAAACACCCCTAAAAAGGCGGTTTTCCGCCTTTCATACTCAAATAAGTAGTCAGAAAAAATTTTTTAAGTGTTAACTTCATAATCTCATAACGCCATAACCCCATATTACTGTAACCCCGTAACCCGGAATTTAGGAATTATGACAACAAATTCATAATTAGCGATTCGAAAAACCTCTATATACGATTTTTCATGTAATAAGCGCGTAATTTTAAAATTTCGATCCGCCATATTGGTCCGCCATCTTAAAATTTGGGATTAGCAAAAAAATTATAGTGTATTTTTTTTTATAACTCGATTTAATGCCATGAATCAGACGATAGTTAATCTATGTTCAAAAACGGGCATTTCTTAAACTCCAATAGCTATCACTTCAAATTATCGTATCTTTTATATTATATTTTTTATTTTCGGATTTTTTGCCTCAGGAAACTTTTAATCAGCACCACCTACAACATATTTTGATTTCAGCCAATTTGATTTGACCGAAGCCACTTTTTTCATATAAAATGTGCGAGGTCCTTTAATCTTTATTTATTATTAAAATATATGAGTGAGATGATGACGTATAAAGAAAAGACGACAATTCCTAGTAGACGACAATATATTGTTGCAAGATTGGAAAATAATGTAAATCTAATATCATGTATGAATATTAATAAAATAACGTACAACATCAATGGAACATTTGCATTTATTCTATAGACAAAATTGGCTTTACATTGAGAAATATCAGTCAATGCATTTCCAATATAGCCAATGTTTAGCTAATGTATAGCCAATGCATTGTGCTATTAGGAATGAATCACAGATAAAAATACTAGGCGAGGAAAAAATGATAGAGGAAAGTCGCCAATACTGGCACAGACCCCATAAAGCGGCACCCCTCTATTTCTCGGAAATTAAACATTATACTGTATGAATACCGATAAAAACATGGTCCCTTTAGATAATTAATTAAAGAAATTGAAATCCCTAGTTCATACGTTTGCGGTTTTTTTTATATAAAATCTGATAAAAACAAATTCTTCAAGAGCGAAAATAAAATTTGCACGATTTTCTCTTACAAATTGGATAGTTTAAACAATAGGGAATGTATTATTGATAATATTACATCATTTTATATATTTGTAGCTTCCTAAAACTGTTTTACTTATATGTGTATCTGTCATATTTGCCTAGTAATGTAGTTTTAAACATAAATTGCTCCTATAGCGTTAAGCGCTACATTTCTTCGTGAGAACAGATCATAGATTTAAAATTGCTTTTATTCTCAAAATGTTCTGTTCTAACCTTCTACTTTTATAAAATTAGTTGTTTAATCTGTAAAAATATATTTTACTACTTAATTAAACAATTTATTAATTTTTTTCTCTTTCATATTCTTTCTCTCATAATACGATTTGAAACATAAAATTGCTGTACAACGATACATTTCTCAGTGAGAATAAAAGGTATAATAACATAAATCTGATAATATCACCAAAGTTGGCAACTTTTACTTCACTTGTTGTAACTTTAAATACGTGTTCTAGTTTTGGAGTCCAATTTCTCAGATACTCTTTTTGACATGTGTTGCGAAAATATTAATTATGTACAAAATACGAAATAGTATTATAATGACTACTATACCATTTGATAGAAGACACTTTCTAGTTTGTATTTCTGCTATCAAACTTTTATTTTTAGCTTTTGTTTAAGAAATATTGTTAAAAAACAAACTGGTATGCCGGTATTGGTGACTTTCCTCTACGATAATATCAGAGAATTAGAATTTATAGGAATGAGTAAAATGCAACGTATCATATTTTATAGTATATACAAAATATATACAAAATATTTTATGAAATCTTGAATATAATGACGAGGGAGTCATAATTCAAATTGGTATATATTGAATTATATTGAACGCAAGCATTGGTATCTCGGGACGAAATAGTTGTAGAAAGTAAATTCCTCGTCAAAGTCTGTCAAATAAGAAGTACGGTGGAACAAACGTTGGCAACTATAGCGGAGATTGCTTTTTCATTTGGCTGATTATCCGGTCGTACACCAACTTCCTCACATCCTTCGCCCACATATAATCCACGTGATTAAAGTTCTCATCTGCTATTAAAGTTTTACCGGATGGATTGCCCAACTCGCTGTGCAACTTTTCTACATCCTATGAAAAAAATCATGAAATAAATACATATTTTACGTGCAAATGTAAGAGTATAATATTATTTGATACTTGTGACAGTAAATTTCAAATAATAGAAAAAGCTCGATTTTTCCAACTTATATCCATTACAATTTACTCATTATAACTGAGCGTCAAAAAAGTTGTATGACCACTTTGAAGTTTGAATCTAGTGTTAAGATGTTAAATGAAAAGATATTTTAATTATCTTGACATCGAAGATATTCGAAATAATCGTTATGTACGTAAATAAATACGAACCTTTACATTTGCCAACCAATCGTTTTTACTGTAATACAAATGAACGGGCACTTTGATCTTGCTCAAATTGTAGACTGGTGGATTAGATGAGCCGTATAGATTTTTATTACTGCGCATTCCGAAATCGAACTGTTTAAATTTTCCAGAAAAGACGAACGTTCCTGTTGACAGATTTGTTGCTATTATTATGGAAAGTGTTTAAAAGATTTGAACTTGATGAATATTTCATTATTTTCATATATACATTATGCGTATACTATAGCGAATATTTGTGTTACTCTATATTAGTGTTTGTTAAAAATTATTATATAAAAATATTTAACGAAAAACATAATATAAACAACTTGATTGACCTGCTATTTTTAGCGTAATGTATGTACATATATTAGATATTTTAATGCTTATATTATACTTTTGTATTAGATTGATGCATACGAAATGTCGGAGATAATTGAAAATATTGATATCAGGCTTTCAGTAATATTTAGTTTTATAGCATAATCTTGTATCTATATAATTTTTCTATATACTTTATTTTTAATTATATATCTATGTATTTTAATCTTTATCTTTAGCTTATCATTGTAATTATGTGCTCATAAAGCTTTTTTCAAAAACGTGTTTTAATTGTTTTGTTTAAAGTTCAAAATAATATAAGTTCTAATAAAATTTGTATAATTTTCTTATTTGAATTCAAATTAGAAAATAACACTAAAATTATTAAAAATAAAGATAATGTCAAAAGAGCTGAAAACAATTTTGCTTAAAAGATTCAGTCTTTTTTAAAATGGCATTGCAAAATTTAAAATTCATTGCAAATTGTTGGAAGAAAAATTTTGATGCCAATGGAATCTATTTTGATTAAATTATCTTTTTAAAAAATATAATGTTTTAATTACTCATTAAAATATCCAACATTTTATATGCACCAATCTAATATTTAGATATCTTCATATATATAGCAGTTTTTATGGTATATGTAATAAAGCTAATATATGTTTGCTGAATTTATAAATGAACATTTACCAGACTTGATGAGTTGTCCATAGTGCATGTGTTGCTTCGTAGATGTACTAGAAGGAGTATGTCCTAAGATTACCGGTAGAAGAGCCTAATGAGACGACAGCATTATAAATATAAATATATATATATATATATATATATATATATATATATATATATATATATACAAGGTGTCCCATTTTAATTGACTACCCCTCGTAACTTTGCAGGAAGCGATTGTAGAGAAAAATGTTTCATACAAAAGTTTCTTTACTTCGAGGGGGTCATGACAAAATTTAAATTATCTCAAAAAGTACTTGACAAAAACATATTTTATTATAGTGTTTTGGAAAGCTCTCGAGATAAACTACAAGAATATGTAATGAAAAATGGAGGGTTCCTTTTAAGAAATTGAAGGTGACCTTCACGTGATCATCAAATGATTATCCAAGGTCAAATGGGTAGTACTGTCTTATGTTTCTCTCGAAGTAAAGAAACTTTTGTATGAAACATTTTTCTCTACGATCGCTCCCTGCAAAATTACGAGGGGTGGTCAATTAAAATGGGACACCCTGTATATATATATATATATATATATATATATATATATATATATATATATATATATATATATATATATATATATAACGATTGACATTAGTTAATGTAATGATATTACAAATAAATTTTTATTTAAAATAACAACTTAATACTAAAGTAATAAAGTGAAATAATGCACAATTTTGATAATATTGCACCCAAAAAAAAATAATAATTTTGATATACGTGGAATCCTTTAAATCTTAGAGGATTTTACTCTTATTTTGACCTCAAGAGGATTTCTCTAAAATCAAAAGAAAAATACTATGAACAAGAAAATTTAAGATAGACAAAAGTATTTTTCACTTTATTGAAAGAGGAATATGTTTGCTGTAAAAGTGACCTCCGAATATGAGATTATAGGAAAAATCACTTTGAACATAAAATACTTTTTTCGGGTGTGATATAGTTGAGAGTACTATAAGAAAAATCACTACATATTATTTGATAAAATAAAATATTATATTTTTTTATATATGTATAGTTTCAGATATACTTATTTAATATAAATTTGATTATTTTACAATTAGTATAATTTAAGAAACACTTGAATTTGAAATAGGAAGCGTGTAAAAAAAAGCTTGAAAAATAAGCTATGTTTACGAATAAATATGCTGACATTAAAGATGATATCGTACCGGATCAAATTGTTCAGGGTTGAATCCAGCCACCAGGAATATTGCATTCGAGCAAATTGGCTGAGTAATAGCTTTTTCTGAGCATACCAATTGTTGAACTGCTCTTGTGAAATCATTGTTAGGATCGAATTCGTACAAGCCAAGTAAACTCGAGAGATACTACAATAATATTCAAACTGTTAGAAAACTACAGGAAATATTTGAGAAATTATTTTTTTTTTAATCACGTACGTCGAGGCTCGTTGTGAACTGTGCCATCAACTGCAAGAAGGGACTCTTCATTCTGCCACAGTAAGCGATCGGAGCCATAGCGTACATTTCCTGGATATATTTCTGATATTCAGGTCGTTCCGATGCCATGACGAAGAAGGAGGTAGTACCCTGACTGTGTCCCATGTAGAACATTTTTTTTTGGCCAGTGGTTTTCACTACATGGTCTATCATCGTTGGAAGATCCTGAGTGCCGATCTCATGCCAACTACAATATGCAATAAGATTACTACGTTTATGTTTGATTAAAACTAGAAGCATCGATATTTCCTACTTGCTAAAGGGACCAAACAATTATTTTTGACCACTAAGTATGAATTACTATGAAAATAAAAAAATTATGGAAAACTGAATATTTCGTAAAAATGAAGAAAATTATGAAAAGTTATAAAATTTAAGAATTCTATCTTTTATACAAGAAAAGGATACTAATCTAAAAAAAAAATTGAACCGGTTAGAAATAGCTGCTCGATATTTTTAGTGTTAAAAGAAAAGGCAAAATATTAAAGATCGGAAGGCATTAGCCTTGTTAAATTTTAATTACTATTATATATATTTATCTTTCTTATATTTGATATGCGCAACTTTTACATATAATGCGTTTTTTATTTGTAACGTTGCAATATTTTTATTTGTAAAGATGAAGATACTGATTTTTATGTAATCTGCTCGTGTCTATAGCTTGTCTTTTGAGTGTTTGCCTTTATCGAATAATTGAAGATAATTGATTAAATTTTTTTCAAGATAGCATATTGTTAATAAAACGGCGTTTCTTTCAAGATAAATACGTATTTGAGACTGAGATTCTTTCCTCGAATTATCATCTTTTTATTTATATGTTCGCGAAATGCGCAGAATAGTGAAGATTTGTTGAAAGTATTGCAATTAAAATATTTTAGCACTTCATTCTTTGTTTAAGCTTGAAATTAAATTTTTAATAAAAATTCAATAAAATATGAATTTTTATTGAATTTTTAATAAAAATTTAATAAAACAAAAGTGCAGATTATTGTTTCATATACTTTTTAATTCTTGTAATCATTCAAAAAGTTTAAATTTCGATATTATCATTAAGAAGAAATTAATCCAGTTTGGTCTCAAAACAAAAGAGTTATCAAAATGACTGTAATATAATTACAAAAAGATACTCAAACTATTTTAATTTGCTACATATGTCTCACATGTCTAGAATTTGAATATTGTCTGAATAAAGAGTATAATTATGTCATTGCCATTACGGAGTTATTCTTGGAAATTATGATACATAAATTATGATAATTGATACAATCAGAGAGCGCGTTTATAATCTTTACACTCTATACATATTTTTGTATCCATTATCTGCACATATCGATCAAAATGATCTTATCTCGATTAAAGTGCTAAAAAGAAATCAGAAAAAAATTATATATACATGTATACAGGATGTTCTCAACGACGTTTCGGTCAGGTTTTATGATCTGACAGAAAATTTAATTCTGAAAAAGTTTCATATAAACATGAGTCCAAAAATATTATTTTAAAAAGTTAACGCCTAAATATCTCTGAAATCACGTTTTCTTATATATGTTACGAAACTTTTTGTTCAGAATTAATTAAATTTCCTATCAGATTGCAAAGTCTGGCCGGAAAATTTGGAGATTTACAAAACATTTTTAATTATTTTATTTTAGCGATTCTTTTCAGATGAAACTAGTTTTCATTAGAAATAGGCAGAATTTAATTGATTAATATGTTCAATTTAACATTTAAACTTGAGCATTTTATCTGACTATAGATTAGATTACGGATATTAATATTTCTATATTACAAAATTGTCATGTATTCACTAATTTAAATTTTATTTTTAACCGTGCTGCGCGAATATAATTATTTCTTTATATTTCGCTCTACTTGAAAATAAACTGTACATTTACATGCACACATATATCAATTCTCTCACCTGAAGTTCCAGTAATCTTTCGCCTTAATTCTTCGTTTTGTATGAGTTTTCGCATATCGAGTGCCACGCGCGTTACCCATCCACACATCGTATCCCTCATCCGACAAAATAAACGCTAAAATATTAATATAGAATACAATGATAAAGACAAATATATCTAATCAATACACAGATGAAACGTATAAAAATTGATAAATATTGTCAAATAATAGCCTTTCTTTTAATTTAGTTTGAGTATAATGTAAAAAGTTCGAATTCCAATTCCGAAATAGCACGAGGATGATCTCTGTGCAATCAGTTAAGGATATTATATGTAAAGTATCTTTAAGAAAAATATTTCTGAAGTAAAACTAAACTTATGCGCGCACGCACATTTTTAAAACTATTAATTTTACATGATTGTTGCGTAATTAAAATTAGAAATTAACTTTTTCTTTTGGCACTTTTGTCTAAAAAACTTATATATTTAATTATAATTGTATTGAATATTTAAATATAAATATACGAATAATATTTATGGGTGCAAAAATATTTCCTCTCATTTGAAAATTGAAACGTTTTAAAGTTTCATTGCTTTTTCTTTACCTAAACTTCTCTCACGGCCGGAAATAACCCAAACCGCCGAGTCGCATAGAAGGCCGTGCATTACAAACGCAATGGGTTTTTGCACATTCGAGTTGGTGTCATTAGCTCGCCCTTTTATCCGATGTAGTTCCAAAATATAACCGTCGGAAGTGGTCACTTTATGCAATTCACCGTCATAGCCGTATTTGGTTATCAATTCCATCTGTGCAATAGAATAACAGCTTTCTAATTCAAATTCATATGATATCATATGCTTCAGTGGCCGAATTGGCAAAGACGCCCATGACTGATTGTAAACGTACTGTAAAAGTATTAGATTTGAAACTTGATTGACATCTTTCGCAATAAATTCTTTACAGTGATTTTTCTTAAAAGAAGTGCCTATTGATATTAAAGGTTAAATCGATTATCAATTTAAGTAAATAAATTTACTATTTCAATAGAGAACTGCGTTTGAAAATTGACAAATCAGTGCGCAATTTGTTGATAATAAATTGGAAAAAGTATTATGGAAAAATTTATTTAAAAATATTATTAGCTACCAAAATCTAATGCAAAAAATGGCATTTTTATACTTAATTATAAATTTCATATCAATTTCACTTATTATTAATTATAATTAATATTAGACTTAATTTTATTAATATGCAACATGTTTAATGTAATCTAATAATAAATTCAATTATAGATTTAGAATCAATAATTGAAATCATTGTAGAATCAATAATTCAGTAAATAAGCATTTCAAAAATAAATGTGTTTGTGTATGTATACACACATATGCACACAGAGTTAATCAGCGGATATTATTTTTCTCATTAAATCAATTAATTACTAAATAAATTTAATCTGAAAATAGCTACGTGAAGTGATTTATATGTATGTACATACATACATACATTCCAATGTCAAAAGAATGAACCTTATGTCAGAGTAATTCTTTTTACCAATCGAGTATTTACATCTAATCTTTTATTTGAATTTTTTCTGAGATTCAACCTGCATAATAAGAATGATTTATGCATTTATAGCATAACAACTCATTGAAACTTGCTGGAGTAAAATCATCCCTGTAAAAATTACCCCTGGTTTACGTTAATAAAGTATACTTTCTAGTATATTAGTTATACTAGAGTTAATTAGTTATACTAGAAGTTACCTTCTAGTATATTATAAATTCGAAATAATAATGTGAGTACTTATAATATGTTTATAATAAGTAAATATTAATGTATAATTATAACAGTTAATATGAAATAGTAAAATATAAGAATTGGATGAAAACATGTACACTGCCGGTCAAAAATTTTCGGACACTCTCAAAAATTACCAACTTGTCTATAAGTAAAATAAATGTGTAATTATAATTAAAAATACGAAAACAGAAATTCAATTTATTTTAATAAAAATGAACTTAACACACAGTACTATTCAGGCAAAAATCATCTGTTAGAAAAGGAGGCATCTGAAGAAATTAAAATTATGCAGTGGCTATCGTAATATCTTATTGAATTATCATGGAATGGATCGTAAAGAAGTCGATGTCAGGTGCACAAAACATTGGACACAATTTGAAAGATTGCCCCAAAAAGGCTGAAAAAATGTTAAAAAATATAAAAAGGATTCTGCGATTAATACAACGCGTTTTATTAGGCGGTTCTTTTAACGAAAAAAAGTCTTAATTTAATCGTCTGAATAATAATAATAATGCGGTATTAAATAAATTTTTATTAAAATAAATTGAATCTTTGTTCGTTAATTATAGTTACACATTTTACATTTACAGTTTTTTACAGTTACAGATTTATTTAATTTAATATAAACGAGTTATTAATTTTAAGAGTGTCCGGAAACTTTTGACCGGCAGTGTATATGTATAAATATAAATATATATAATACATATATGTATATATATATATATATATATATATATATATATATATATATATATACAGGGTGTCCCACAATGAATGGCCAACCCGTCAATGGTACATAGTTTGCATCACACTGAACAGAAAAGTCTTATACCATTTTACGAATGGCGCAATATTAATCGAGTTATTAATTGTTAAAAATCGGAAGAAGGGATAGACAGCGCGGTGCGGGAGACGCGAGAGCGGCAATGGCAGCAGGAGCAGCGAGCCCCCGCCCACGTCTCCCGCACCGCGCTGTCTATCCCTTCTTCCGATTTTTAACAATTAATAACTCGATTAATATTGCGCCATTCATAAAATGGTATAAGACTTTTCTGTTCAGTGTGATGCAAACTATGTATCATTAACGGGTTGACCATTCATTGTGGGACACCCATATATATAATGGTAACCATAATATAATATATATATATATATATATATATATATATATATATATATATATATATAATATATCTTTATACATATTACACTATATATGTATATATATACAGGGTGTCCCAGAATTGTGGAACAAATTTTCGTGAGCAGGTAGAGCGGACGAAACTGAATCGAAAAGTCCTTTACCATTTTGCAATTTTTGCAATAGTTAACAAGATATTAATGATTAAAAATCACCGTATTAGCCCGGCCCTCCGCCGAATATAAGCGCGCGGCGCGAGATGACCGCCCAGCGTTGCTAGGCACTCGAGGAATTGTTTACTACACGCGGCAATGCCTACGAGCGGCGGTTTTGAGCTGTGATTGTCCCCCTGTTTTTGTAGAAAACAACTCCTTCTTGGAAACAATGACGCTAGGCGATCGTATCTCGCCGCGAGCTTATATTCGGCGGAGGGCCGGACTAATACGGTGATTTTTAATCATAAATATCTCGTTAACTATTGGGAAAATTGCAAAATGGTAGAGGACTTTTCGACTCAGTTTCGTCCGCTCTATCTGCTCAAGAAAATTTGTTCCACAATTCTGGGACACCCTGTATATATATATATACATATATATATATGTATATATGTATATATGTATATGTATATATATATATATATATGTATATATATACATATATATATATATATATATAATACATACACTACTCAAAAAAATATAGCGAATACTTTTTGCATGCTAAGAATTTGGGCTATTTTCAAACTGCTGTAACTCGGCGATGAATCATCGCAGAAACAAAATCCAAAAAGCACTTTGAAGCTTGAAACTTCTTTTTCTAAATTCTTTTCGTAAATTTTAATTATCTCTTTTCTTTACAAAACGGCAGAATGATGAAGCTTGATCAAAATAAAAATTTTTAACACGATTTTGCTGCGTTACATCTGGCGTGCAAAAAATTCTGTTTTCTGCGTCTTATAGCAGGATTTTTTCCTTTTAATTTGAGTGGTTGCTGATCGCGGTGCGATTTTTTTTGATCGAGTTATTGAGTTTTGAAGATAAAATGGTCATTTTGACTTTGCTTGCTGATCTAATCTAAATGTTGAAAACTAAGAGAATCGATCTACTTTACCATAGTATATAATAAAGAATGTCTCAAGAAATTAAATATGCATTTTTCAAGCTTAAAGTTTTAATTTTAAGGCAATATCGATAGTGTTTTAGTTTTTAGCAATACAGACAATTTCAAGAGCAATAGACACATGGAATAAAAATGTTTTAGCTTTTCCGTTTTATCCTTTAACTTTTATTGCGTTTTATTTCTTTTAATTTATTATTAGAAGACTGCGCGTAGTCCGAAACATATATTGGCTCATCGTTGTATTATAGTAGATTATATAAATATATTTTTATTTAAAGCACCCTCAATTGCTCGTTACTGTTCTGTACTTTATTCAGATTATTAAAAAATATTAAAATATGTATAAAAAAAAATAAATACTGTCAGGTTTTGAACCTGACTGGGCCCCCGTCACTATTACTACTCTTGCGCTTTCTTACTACGCTATACGGCACTGGTCGATAGCGGGTCTTTCTTCATGCTACATAAGCAATATTACCATCTGTTATAAAAAAAACCTTTTTTACAAGGCGCATTGGACGAAAAGCTCAAACTCGGAACAACTTTTTTTTAACGTATATTCACCATAGCGCATCAAAATCGGCGGGGGCATCACCGCGACCTCCCCTTGTCAGTTTCGTCCGCTCTACACCTGTACACGAAAATAGTACCCGATATTCTGGGACAACCTGTATATACTACTAAAAAAAGTAGGAAACGCTTTTCACATGTTAAAAAAATGGGTTGTTTTCAAACTGCTGTAACTCGGCATGTATACATAGTTAGAAAATAATAAGTAATAAAATAATTGTTATAAATTTATTTAATGCAAAACATTGTTTTGTTAACATTGTTTAATAACAAAGTGTAATTGTAACGTTTTTGTACATTTTGGAAGTGCAAACACATAATATAAAAGTCGCTATCGTATAAATGATTTTATATATTATGATAATGATTTAGTTTTTGCTTGAAATTGTTATAAAATAGATATTATGTAATATATTTCCTTTCTAATAAATTCCAATAAAAACCAAATCCCAATAAAAACATTTTAATAATTGATGTTTTCATTTTTTAGAAATATTGTCATAATAAGCTCAATGCGCGTACTTTTTCCGCATGTTTAATATTTTTTTGGTTTCTCTTTATTTTCTTCAGAAGATATTGAGTAAATCTTAAGTATACAAAATTTCCTCAAATATTAATAAGTTATAAAACAATCAATAATATTCACATTATTAATAACAATGACTTTTAATTGAGATGTAAAAATCCACTCCAGATGATTGTTTATACAAAAAAATCCAATTATTCCCTTATTAGGAATTATTTAAAAAATGTCATGTTTTGAACATAATAAAAATTTATTATTTTCGTATAATTTACAGTATATTTATTTTTTCAATTCACTTTTAATTTGATGCGCAAATTTGGATGAAGAAAAATAACACTCACCGTGGTAAGCTGCGCATCTTCATGGTATGTAGGTGTTAATAGATCCGGGATATGTTGTATCCGTTCTAATGGATTTAGTTTCGGTATTTTATCAATTATACTGTTCAACAATGCGTTCGTGGACGCTAGCAACAAAATGAAGAATATCGGCCGCAACATGATCGCTCAACGGGATCGTCCTGCAGGCCGATGAAATCGAAAGAAATGAAGTAGGCTATTTTTTTAAACGTGCTGCGGTTATATATATATACAGTGCTTACGTCGTTTATATATGATAAATAACGTCAACCCCTCTGAGGCTTTATGCAAGCTTATTCAGTGCCATCTGTTAATTTATCATAATTTCTGCTTCAATAATGAATAATGATCGACGTAGTAAGTCGTAATTGACATCGCGAAAAAAAAGTAAGAGATCCATGGGCCTTATCGCTGTCCAAGTGAATCGACAGTTTATTTATGAAATGATATAATATCTCGTATCATTCGCATGTAGGTGCATAGCGTGGAAGTATTTTTACACGCACATTTATTGTTTTCTCAGATTGAAAATTGAAATTTAAAAAAGAAAAAAACTGTCTTTTGATGTTACCTCAAAATAAATCGCGAATAGTCAGAATTATCAAGTCAAAGACATATTGAACTGATAGAGAATTTGAGATTGCCTGAAATTAATAAACTGAAAATAAAGTTAAAAATTTATTGTCTGAGACAGATAATGCACAAATATTTATATTTATTGATCAAATATTTTACGTTAAACATTAAACTGAAGATATAAATAGATATTAAAGGTCGAATAAGACGTCACGCGAGCAACGGGCAAAAGAAAATGAACTTTGTTCCAACGAATGTTTTAATCGCCAAAGTTTATTTATTGCACCTGTATAAATATCTCATTGCATATACACTTAGTTTCAATTTTTATTGAATGTTTTGTATCTCGCACGTGTAATATATCTATTTATATAAATTTGTGGCATTAAGAATATTTATGTGTTTCGCATTGTTTGTTTTCGAATACAAATGATTGAAAACGTGCAACTAAATTTTCTTTTGACAAAATAACATGTAAGATATGAATGTATCATATTGAAAAACTTCGAGATAATTTTATCTCACAATCAGTGAAAATATCTCATATTTAATATTTCATATGACTACAATCAAATTTCAAATTAAAATTCTGACATAATGTGATTTGTTTGAAATTAATTGGTTGATGCATTTAGTTAAATTGATTAACTTTATAATTATAATACCGTAATTTTTTTCTTACAAGTATCTCGATATTATCATAGAGAAAAAATTAATTCGACATTAGGCAATAAAATAATTTCATTTAAAAAAAAATTTTTAGTACGATCTGTGTGTTGAGGAATTACACTTTTCGACAAAAAATAACTTTTTTTCGAACGAGAATAGGCATTTCCCGTAGTTTTTCAGATGCTGAATATAAATCCGTTCTTCAAATTGCTCTATCACGTCACAATTTTGGAAAATTTGCAATTAAAGTTGCAAAAATGAACTATTTTTACGTATTTTATCATGTTATAACTACGATATGTGAGAGATTCTTTGCAATCAAAATTAAGTATGTTGTTAGGGCTTTTAGCTCTTAAAAGGAATTTTTAGTATCGACTATAGTTAATAAAATATTCATGGTTAAATATGAGATTTATTGCGGAAAAGCTGTGAAAGTCATTGACAATTTAACAAATAAATTTCAACTATGTTCACATAAACTTAAAGCCTTCTTAGGTCGCTGTATACGAATCGAGTGTCAACATTGACAAATTCAAAATGGTGGATTCAATATGACGAATGTCAAAACTTAAAAAATTGAATCATTCAACCACCAAGAGTTCCTCACTTATACATGTAACTTTCAAATACTTTAGAACAGAAATGTACATATATTTTACAACTTTTTTCCATCCAATTGGATCCAATTGGAATTTCTACAATTTCTATACTATCCCATATTTAACCATGAATACTTTAACCATAGTCGACACTAAAAATTGTTTTTGAGGGCCAAAAGTCCTAACAACATACATAATTTTGATTGCAAGAAAACCTCTAGCACATCATATATCGTAGTTATAACATGAGTAAAGTACGTAAAAATAATGCATTTTTGCAACTTTAATTGCAAATTTCTTAAAATTGTGACGTGATGGAGCAATTTGAGGAACAAATTCATATTCAGCGTCTAAAAAACTACGAGAAATTCTATTCTCGTTTCTGTGTTTTTTTTTTATTAAACAGTGTTATCTGTATAATCATATAAGTTCTCGATTCGGCACGTGTTATTCGTAATTATTTATTGAAATTAATGCAGTACCCGAAATAATATAAAAGTTTCAATACAAAAATGACTATATCATTAACCTTATTTTTAAACATGTGTTACATTCTTTTTTATTTTTGTGATTGTTTAATTTACTATACATAAAAATTAATGTTAAGCCTGTGGCACATGATGCTTTTTTTCCTATTAGATTGTTAGCTGGCTTGTGTGCTTGCTATCGTGTATAAGGTAATTATGTTAGAAATTGTATGTCTGCTTGTTACGCTGTTACACATTTTTTCCATTTATTGCCAAATGAGATGGTTTTGAGTTTAAGCAAATGACAGTTGACGATGATTGTTTATTTTGTTAAAACTGTTGGACAATTATGATTTCTTGACATAACTGTAACGACGACAATAATGACAGCTACAATTACCTTATAACGATATTTGTTTTTTTTTGCTTCGTAATTAAGATTTCTATTTAATATACAGGATGTCCCAAAATCAACAGATATCCTCTTCCACGGATTCTATGAAACATTCTGAGATAAAAACTTTTATACGGAAGCTATAATAATTTTTAAATAGGAACCACTTAAAGTTGACCAATCAGCTTGCGAAAATTTGGTGCATTTAAGCATGATACTTCGTACGGAAATAAAAGTGCTCTTGACTCTATATTGATTCACTTTTTAGATATTGAAATAATTTTGTATAAAATGATAAGAAAATTACTTTGATATCTTTGTCTTTTTTATTTTTGTGATTGTTTAATTTACTATACATAAAAGTTAATGTTAAGCCTGCGGCACACGATGCTTTTTTTCCTATTAGATTGCTAGCTGGCTTGTGTGCTTGCTATCGTGTAGATAATTATGTTAGAAATTGTCTGCTTGTCACGCTGCTGACAGATCTGCTGGATTTCCATGATAGAACATGTGCTATTTTTCTTGCATGATTCTATTTTGGCTCATTGCGAGAGTTAATCAAAGTACAGCTTGATTAGAGTTAGGTTAAATAAAAAAAGTTTGATGTATTCTGACGTGCCACAACGTCGATGATATCGCTTTCGATGTAATTTATTAATAATTAAAAATAATGCAATTGTGTTTTTTCGATGTTGTACTGTAGTAGCAATTCCACAAAACTACGCCTAAAAAAAGAACTCTTGTATTAATTACCTTTGTGCAAAAAAGGTTTTTTCTACAAAAAATGTGATATCAAGGAAATGCGCCAACCATAAAACACACACACACATATGCGCACGCACAAACACATTAAGAGAGAGAAGGTTAGTCAATTAATTTATTCGGTTTGGCGGCGCCAAGTATTTAAAAAAAAAATTTATTTGTATTCAAATAATTATGTGTTAAAATTATTATCTTTCATACCGAATAAATATCTTAATTACCTAACTCTCTCTTTCTCTCTCTTACTGCGTGCGTGCGTGCGATCAAATATTTATTTATAAAAGATTTATGTATAGTATTTAAATATTCATATATTGAAATATTTATTTGTATTAAATAATTATTTGTATAAAAATACTTATTTGTTTGCTTTATATTATCTCCTTTATTTCTTACAGACTATAAACACTAACCAAAGAGTATCATGAACTATCCATTTTTATGGTTGGCGCACTTTCTTGATATCACATTTTTTGTAGAAAAAACCTTTTTTGCACAAAGGTAATTAATACAAGAGTTCTTTTTTTAGGCGTAGTTTTGTGAAAGGATTCTTTTTTGAGGTGTAATTTTTTAAGCGTTTTTTGGGCGCGTATACTTGCCTCATTTTTGTACCTTTTTTTGAAAAGGTAATTTTGTTAGGATTTCACACATTTTGTAGTAATTATTATTTCTTTTTTGAGGCGTAGATTTTTCGTGCGATTTGAAAGAATCTCGACGTCAATTATTTCGATGTTTCTATGTTTTTACAAAATATTATTTAAAAAACATTTCGCTACGTCTACTTTTCATGTCAAAATGAGATTTGTTAATATATATTATAAATAATAATTCTATTTAAAAAGTATGAATTCATGAATCTGATAATTGGCGAAAAAAAGAGTAATATCACGAAAACGTACACACGAACTACGTAACCAATGTACACGCTTGGGCTGAAGGGTAACGCGTATGTGCACAATTCTGAATCTGTTCCGTGCTATGGTAAGACGGGGGTTGCCTGGCAGAATCTCTACGCGTGTCCCGATGCCGCCGAACCCGTTGGTTCTCGTGGCAGATCCCCACGTCGCAGTCTTCGCAACTTGGACACCACGGTTGACGGGAGTCGCCTGGCACGGTCCCTACGCTTGCTCCGGTGCCGCCAAACCCGTTTGTTCTCGTGGCGGATCCCCACGTCGCAGTCTTCGCGACTTGGACACCGTGGTTGATGGGAGTCGCCTGGCACAATCCCTACGCTTGCACCGGTGCCGCCGAACCCGTTTGTTCTCGTGGCGGATCCCCACGTCGCAGTCTTCGCGACTTGGACACCGTGGTTGACGTGGGTCGCCTGGCACGGTCCCTACGTGTGCCCCGGTGCCGCCGAACCCGTTAGTTCTCGTGGCGCACCTCCGTGTTGCGATCTTCGCGACCCGGACATCCCGGTTGACGGGAGTCGCCTGGCACGGTTCCTACGCGTGCCCCGGTGTCGCTTAACCCGTCGTTCCTCGTGGCGCACCTCTGTGTCGTGATTAAAAATAACGTCGCGGATGGTACGTCACGATCACGGACAACGGTAATAATCGAATATACATATGCTACACAGTATTGTACATACACATAAAATATAAATAATAATATATTATGGTGGTATATTCCCCTCTCTCTCTCTCTCTCTCTCTCTCTCTCTCTCTCAAATGGAGTAGCTGTGTGAAACATCGCTCTGTCTTTATAGTGTCTTTTCAGACAGAAAAAGATCAGGAGGAGAGTAGAAAAGTTGGTATAGTGATAGTTGCATAGACCGGGGATAGTAAGAATTGTTATCTAGCCGGGATGTGCAGATCTGTGAATGCCTGAGGTACATTACTGATCAGGTGTATTGCCGAGGTTATGGCATGCAGGCATTGAGGTGGACGGAATCTGCTGACGTCTGCGGACGGCGGCGGAACGCAGGTGCTGACGATCGGTGCTGACGATCGGTAAATTACGGAAGAAGATATGGAATACCGATGCTTGGCATGCAAGAAGGCTATTAAAACTGAAGTAGTGCAATGCAAATCATGCGTTAAACTGTTTTACCATCCAGGCTGTGTTTGTAAACACAAAATTTATGATAGAAATAATGAACTAATACAGTATCATAGTCTTTTTGAAAAATTTGTGATTGAGAGTGATAATGGAGAAGGAGCAAAGACAGGTAGCAATAGAGATAGACTAGGATCGACAGGAGCGTCTGGAAGACCAGGCACAAGCAGGAGTGGATCACCAAGTATGGATGCAAAAATAGATTGGCTTGTGAAAACGGTCAAAGAAATAAAAGACGAGACTGTAAGAAAGAAATTAAAACAATGATAAAGGAAATTGTCCAACTGGAGTTTAAGAGTATCAAAGAAGAACTAGAAGAAGTAAGAAGGATGCTGTCCACTGGACCTAACAATCCATCAAGAGGAGCACAGAAGAGTTTCAGTGAGATAGTTAAAGAAAAGAAGAAAGAAAATGTTATAATTGTTAAACCAAAAGTCCAGCAAGAAAATGTTGATACGGCAATGTTAATAAAAAAGAAGATAGATATAAAGAATATGGAAATGGGAGTAATAAAGTTAAGGAAAGGAAACAATGGTACAGTCATCCTGGGATGTGAGACTGGAGAAGAAATGGCAAAATTGAAAACTACAGTACAAATCAAGTTGGGTGATAACTTTAAAGTCACTGAGTCACTACAGATGAAGCCAAAATTAAAAATTGTATATATCGACGAAGAAGAATGGAAGATGAGTGATGAAGAATTAATTAATACAATCAAAAAGCAGAATAAATCTGGAATACGTGAAGAAAGTAATATGAGAATAGTGAAAAGATTAAAAACTCAATCTAATAGAAGAGGTAAAACAGAAGGCGCTATAATAATCGAAGTTGATGAAAGAACTCATGAATTAATGTTGAGTCAAGGAAAGATAAATATAGGATGAAAAGATGTCCTGTATTTAATCATTTCAGTGTCATGAGATGCTTTAAATGTTGGGGTTACCACCATATTGCGAAAAACTGTAAACGAGATGTAGCGTGTCATAAATGTGCGGGTAATCACAACTCAAATGAGTGTACATCAAATGAGAAGAAATGTATCAACTGTATGCATAAAAACCAAACGTACAATCTGAAGATAAAAGATGACCATGATGCATTGAGTCCAGAGTGTCCGACATTTAAGAGGATTCTACAAGAGGAGAAGAGAAGGGCCGGCTGGGAGGATACAAAATAGCAATCACAGAAAGAAGAGGAAATGATTTGGTACACAAATGCGCAAAGTTTGTTAGCGCATAAGGATGAAATACATAATCAAATTATGAAGAAAATGCATCCAGCAGTTATAACATTGTCAGAAACGAGGCTGACGTCCGAAATAGAAGATTGGGAAGTGAACGTGCCGGGTTATGAGATAATCAGATGTGATGCAGAGAATAGAAGGACAGGAGGTGCAATATTATATCTAAGAGAAGACATTAAGTATGAATTGGTAGTGATTAAATCTATAAGTGCAAATTGTTGGTGTGTTGCGATAGATGTAAGAGAAAATTTTTATAAAGGGGTGCTGATGGTAGTGTACCACTCACCGAGTGCCTCTGATGGCGAGTTTTTGAGGTTTTTAGAAGATGTTGTAGAGGAGTTGGTAATAAAAGGAGATTGTATAGTAGTAGGAGACTTTAATATAGATTTTATGATAGATTCATTTTACACAGGAAAATTACGAACGATAATGTCCAGTCTAGGTATGAAACAAATGGTTAATAGCCCGACGAGAATTGAAAAGAATAGTCAGACAATGATAGACTTAGTATTTACTAATAATATGGCACAGGTATATGTGCCATGGTCCATGAGCCTAAAATAACGGATCATGCTTGGATAAAAATTGCATTAGGAAGAAAAAAGAATGTTAGTAAATATAGAGTATTCACTGCGAGAAATTATGGTAAATTTAGCATTGATGAATTTAGTCTATTAGTAGAGAAAAATATAGGGCAAAGTATAGTTCACAGAATAGATGAACGAGCTTGGAAATTTGTAAATAGTATAGTTGATGCGTTGGATAATACAGCGCCAAGAAAAGAAGTTCGAATTCCGAAAGTCTGGGAGGGTAAAGTGTGGTTCTCAGAGGAAATTAAAGAACAAGCAACTAGAAGAGATAAGGCTTTTAGGAGAACTATAACTGAAAAAATGGAGTGCAGCTGGATACAGTATAAAACCGAGAAGAACGCAGTTGTAAAAATGATTAGAGAGAAAAAAAAGGAGTATTATGAGGATATGATAGATAACAATAGGGATGATCCTACAAATATGTGGAAAGTACTGAAAGAAATAGTTAAAGGAGAACCAATAGGTACAAAAGAAATAAATAATATAGACTTTGAAATACTAGATGAGGCAAATAATAGGAGTTTAGCCGATAAATTTAATATGTATTATATACAAAGTATTCAGAATATAGTAGAATCTATAGAATGTACAAATAAAGATATAAACAGAAGAAGAAGTATTTATGTTATCGAGGATAAGGGATATTTTGAGGATTTTAAAATGATTAACACAAAGGACTTGGAAGAAATTATAATGCAATTACCGCGGAAAAAAGGTACAGAGGAGGGAATAACTGGGGATGTACTGAAAGTGATATTTCCAGTTATTAAAGAAGAGTATGTTAATATTATTAATCAGTCATTAAAAGATGGGTGCTGCCCACAGAGCTGAAAAACATCGACAATAATACCGATACCAAAAGTCGAAAAAGCTAAAAAGGCAAGTGAATTTAGACCTATTAATATTTTACCAACCTATGAGAAAGTACTAGAATTAGTAGTTAAAAGGCAGATTGAGAATTACTTTGAATCTAATGAGTATATAACAGAACATCAATCGGGATTCAGGAAACACTATTCATGTGAAACGGCCATTCAAATCGTGATCAATGACTGGAAAATATTAGTTAGTGAAGGAAAAGTAATAGGAGTAATATTTATGGATCTTAAAAGAGCATTTGAAACGATAGATAGAAATAGGTTAATTGAAAAATTATACCAATATGGTATTAGAGGAAGGATGTTAGAATGGATGAAAACATATCTCAGAGATAGATATCAACAAGTTCGTTTTGGGAATAAATGTTCGAAAGTAATGAGGACTGAGTATGGTGTGCCTCAGGGATCTGTATTGGGACCTTTGTTGTTTATTATATATATTAATGATATAATTAAAATTTGCCCAGAAGGTTACAGTATAAAAATGTTTGCAGATGATACTTTAATATATGTAACTGAAGAAGGTAGTGCAGAAGTAGAAGGGAAAATGACTTTTATATTTAATATAGTAGAAGAGTGGATGAGAATGAATATGCTAAAAATGAATGCGAGTAAAACAAAATTTATAGTTGTGAGAAGTATAAGGAAAGAATTAAAGGGAAATATTGTGTTGAGATGCCTAAACGGAATGGAAATAGAACGTGTAAAGATAATAAAGTACTTAGGTATAATCATTGACGATAAACTTAGATTTAAGGACCATTGTGATTATATGCTAAAGAAAATTGGAAAGAAAACGGGTTTTTTAAATAGGATAGGAAGTTACATATCGGCATACACGAGATGTATTATATATAAATCGATAATAGCACCCCACTTCGAGTATTGTGCAACAATACTATTAGATATGGGAGATACCGAATTGAATAAGTTACAAGTAGCACAGAATCGGGCTATGCGTGTAATATTGCAATGTAATAGATATACTAAAATAGAATATATGTTACAAGCGTTACAATTTATGTCTATAAAACAGAGGCTACACTATAACGTATGTATATTTATATTTAAAATTGTACGTAACTTGGCGCCAAATAATTTCAGGGATAGATTAGAAATAAATAGAAAGGAAGGTGGAAGACAAACTAGGCAAGAAGGGACTATTGCAATAAATTTCTGTAGAACTAGGAGTGCACAAAAAAGCATGTGCTATGAAGGTGTAAAATTATACAATGCCTTACCAGCTGAAATAAGAAGTTGTGAAAGAATTGATATGTTTAAGCGAATGTTAAGAAAGCATATTTTATTGTAAATTTATGTAACATAATAGCTGAGAAAGCTAATAAAATTCATTCAATCAATCTCTCTCTCTCTCTCTCTCTCTCTCTCTCTCTCTCTCTCTCAACAGTGGCGCTCTTGCGGCAAAAAAGCGAACCTGGACATTTTAGCTATGTTAGTTATATTAGGCAATTAAGATATTTATTCGGTATGAAAGATAATAATTTTAAAACATAATTATTTGAATACAAATAATTTTTTTTTTTTAATACTTGGCGCCGCCAAACCGAATAAATTAATTGTCTAACCTTTTCTCTCTTAACGTTTGTGCGTGTGCAGGTGTGTGTGTGTGTGTGTGTGCGTGCGTGCGTGCGTGCGTGCGTGCGTGCGTGCGTGCGTGCGTGCGTGCGTGCGTGCGTGCGTGCGTGCGTGCGTGCGTGCGTGCGTGCGTGCGTGCGTGCGTGTGTGTGTGTGTGTGTGCTTTCGTATTTTCCTCCTTCTGCGTATATGTATAAATTATTGTTATCATAGTTGATAAGTTAGTATGTAATTTAGTTAGTAAGAAATGATTGTTAACATATTAAAGCAGTTAAGACATTTATTCGGTATGGCGGCGCCAAGTATTTAAAAAAAAATTTATTTGTATTCAAATAATTATGTGTTAAAATTATTATCTTTCATATCGAATAAATATCTTAATTGCTTAACTCTATTTCTCTCTCTCTCACTGCGTGCGTGCGTGCGTGCGATCAAATATTTATTTATAAAAGATTTATGTATAGTATTTAAATATTTATAAATTAAAATATTTATTTGTATTAAAATAATTGTTTGTATAAAAATACTTATTTGTTTGCTTTATATTATCTCTTTTATTTCTTACAGACTATAAACACTAACCAAAGAGATTATGAACTATCCATTTTTATAGTTGGCGCATTTCCTTGATATCACATTTTTTGTAGGAAAAATCTTTTTTGTACAAAGGTAATTAATACAAGAGTTCTTTTTTTAGGCGTACTTTTGTAGAAGAATTCTTTTTTGAGGCGTAATTTTTTAGGCGTTTTTTGAGCGCGTATACTTGGCGCATTTTTGTACCTTTTTTTGAAAAGGTAATTTTGTTAGGATTTCACACATTTTGTAGTAATAATTATATCTTTTTTGAGACGTAGATTTTTCATGCGATTTGAAAGAATCTCGACGTCGATTATTTCGATGTTTTTATGTTTTTACAAAATATTATTTAAAAAAAATTTCGCTACGTCTACTTTTCATGTCAAAATGGGATTTGTTAATATTATAAATAATAATTCTATTTAAAAAGTATGAATTCATGAATCTGATAATTGGCGACAAAAACAGTAATATCACGAAAACGTGCACATAAACTACATAGACAACGAACACGTTTGGGCTGAAGGGTAACACGTATGTGCACAATTCTAATTCTGTTCCGTACTATGGTAGACGGGGGTTGTCTGGCACGGTCCCTACGCGTGCCCCGGTGCCGCCGAACACATTGGTTCTTGTAGCGCATGTCTGTGTTGCGATCTTCGCGACCCGGACATCCCGGTTGACGGGAGTCGCCTGGCACGGTCCCTACGCGTACCCCGGTGCCGCCGAACACATTGGTTCTCGTAGCGCATGTCTGTGTTGCGATCTTCGCGACCCGGACATCCCGGTTGACGGGAGTCGTTTGGCACGGTCCGTACGCGTGTCCCGGTGCCGCCAAACCCATTGGTTCTCGTGGCGCATCTCTGTGTTGCGATCTTCGCGACCCGGACATCCCGGTTGACGGGAGTTGTCTGGCACGGTCCCTACGCGTGCCCCGGTGCCGTCAAACCCGTCGGTTCTCGTGGCGCACCTCTGTGTCGTGATCTTCGCGACCCGGACATCCCGGTTGACGGGAATCGTCTGGCACGGTCCCTACGCGTGCCCCGGTGCCGCCAAAACCGTTGGATAACACATTGAGATTATGGGTCGGTTCTCTTTATTATAACTGTTCTGAGTTGCACTAGTTCAGCAATGCAGCTCAGTCAGTGTAAACGCCGCGTAACAGTGGCGCTCTTGCGTTAAAAAAGCGAACCTGGACATTTTCCCACCACTAGCCGGGGCGAAGGAGGAGACGACGACGACGACGACGACGTTTCTTAAATGAAAATTATCCATTTTAGACTTTACATCGTGATATCTCCGCTCGTAGTTCACGTAGAATAAAAATAAAAACACTTTCATTGTATGATTCGACCCCAAGTTTTCGATTAAGCCTATTTAGATTTCGATCGGTTCAGTCGTTAATGAGATCCGAAAATCGAAGGATTCCCAATACGACGTCTCGCGTAATAGAGGCACGGCCGTGTCCCGGCGCCCCGCTGTGCGTAACTTGGCGCGCGAGACACTACCGTGCCTCTTGATATTGCTGAGGCGACGACGACCAGGACCAAGACATTTCTTAAATGAAAATTACCCATTTTCGACTTTTTTTAAATTAACATTGCGATATCTCCGCTCGTAGGTCACGTAGAAAAAAAATAAAAATACTTTTGTTATACAAATCGATCCCAAGCTTTCGATTGAGCCTACTTAGAATTTGATCGGTTCAGTCATTAATGATGATCCGATAATCGATGGATTTCTCATACGACGTCTCGCGTTAAAGAGGCACAGGCAGTGTCTCGGCGCTCAGTTCGCGTAACTTGGCACTCGAGACACTACCGTGCCTCTTGATGGCTTGCTCTATGTTTATTTACCAGTTGACAGCTTGTACATGAAGCCAATACAAAAGCCCGCCCAAAGAACACACTACAGCCAAAATAAAGTAAAAATGACTTTATTTTGATTTAAAATGGTCATTGTGTTTTCAATGTAACGAAAAATTGATTTCAGCATGACGACAATTCTGTTCACTGACGGAAAAATGACTTTGCCCTTTGAAAATGCAATATTATGTAGTATGTAAAAATTTTTTGACAAAAAGTGACAAAAAGTTATCTTAAAATTATTATTTGCTATATTTATAACTTTAGTGCAGTAATAAACTATTTTTTACAATTTATAGTAGCGCTTGTGCGAGGGTCAATCGCAGTATTTTAATTTGAGTTCGGACTCAAGTTGCCGCCAACAGTAGTTGTAAAGTTCGTTAGTTGATGGTATGTACTTATAGTGTAAACCAAAAAGTTGGCGTCACTGACTAAAGGCCAATTTCACCAACCATGGTTAGACTAACTGACGGTTAAAATTAGCAGGGTAGTCAATAGATTTTAAAATTTTGTCATACTTATAACTTGAAATTTTAATAGGTATATCTATTGGCTATTCTGCTAACTTTAACCTTCGGTTAGTCCGGTAACCGTGATTGGTGAAATTGGCTCTAAGTTGGTAGCGCAGGAGGGAAAAGTAAGAGAATAGGGAAGAATGTATAAGCGAGCATTACGTTTTGGAATAAAATTGTAAAAACGACAAGAAGAGCATTTAATCGTAACCTTGTGCTGAGGCAACGAAAGCACTGCGCAACAGCGCTTTTCAATACTATATGATATCTTTTCATTATTATATTTCTTTATTATATTTCAGTTGAAATTGTAGAAATTTTGTTTTATGTCCTTATATTATATATATTCATATATATGTACACACACACACACGCACACGCACACGCACACGCACACGCACACGCACACGCACACGCACACGCACACGCACACACACACACACACACACACACACACACACACACATATATAATTAACAGTTACACAGTGTTTAAAGTGTAAAAGAATGAAAACTTGTATGCAATCGTTTAAGAAAAATAGAGAAAAGTTAAAAATCCCACAACATCCCGCAGCGAAACAAATTTTAAATTAAAGTTTATATTATTATGTAACAAAATTTGCAAAAACTAGCTGCTACTTTGTTTTTAATGTACATTTGTATTTAAAACCTTTCAAATTCACATAAACTTATTAACGCTTATGCATAAACCACTAACAGCATAGTAAAACTAACAATTGGAAATATAACATGACCTCTAACTATGTAAATTGGAATACAATAATATTGTTACACTCGCCACACGCTCGAGAGCTCTCACTCGGTTAGACTCGCGCACGTAAAGAAGGAAAGGCGACTACGAGAACAATACCAATTTTATTATTCTAAATAAGAGTCGGGCCGGCGGAAGATTAGTGGTACGTGCTCCTGTCAAGAAGCCCAGCGGAAATTCGACTTCACTCTTGTTGTCGTCCCTGGCAACCGCTCAATACAGTCGATCGAAAATATCGAACAGCCGCTAGCAGACTCGCGCGAACGGAGAGAATACCGGGCGGCGCTCGTAACAATATTATACAAATGAATAAGTGAGTGAGAAGCGTATGACGGTCCTAAATATCACATGGATAATGCGCTTATTCATTAATTTCAACCTGCTCGCCTGCGAAAATTACTTTTCGGATGGAATTTTGCTAAAAGGAAAAGTTATTTCTTTTATCATAAAATATCACGTCATGTGCATCGAATGCGCAAATTTCTGGATACCCTGTATATTAGAATTTGTACCGCCATTTTGTTTTTTTTTTATTTTAAATTTGTTATCAGCGACTCCAAAAATCCCTATATACAAAGTTTCAGGTAAATATTTTAATTTTTCGAATTTTGGCCAGCTTTTTGGGATTTGGCCGCATTGTGGGCCGTATCGTCTGAAGCCAACACAGCAACACAGTCAGCAGCACTGCCGGCAATGCTACCCACACGGTAGCAAGTACGCAATCTAGCTAGCAATCTAACAGGAAAAAAAGCATCGTGTGCCGTAGGCTTCAGTATAATTGCGAAATACCTATCAAGCAATGCATATATTGAACTGTTAAATTTGTCAAATGAAGTCATAAGTGATGTTCCTCGTTTTTCGTAAATATTTAACTATTATAATGATAAGGATTACGTATTTATGTAAATTTATGTATGTATCATAATTTATTATGTATAATGTATAACATACAATTGAATAAATAATTATTTTTTAGATTTTTTTAGATAGATATTTTACCGATTTTAAATATTCAATTTGCTTTGTGAATTTATCAATATACAAGAAAATTCTATTTATTATTACTATTCAACTACTGTCGAATATGTTTGACCGTATGAAAAACGTCACTCGCCAACTTATGACGCATCTAGGACGTATATATGTATGTACATACATACATACCTATGACGCACTTTATTTGATAAACTTTAGTTGACAATTCGATATACGTATTGATTGATATTCCATACTTATATTGACATTAATCTTTATGTATAGTAAATTAAACATTCACAAAGATAAATAAGACAAAGACGTCAAGGTAATTTTCTTATCATTATATGTAGAATTATGTGAATATCTAAAAAGTGAGTTAATGTACAAGGCACTTACATTTCTATATGATATATCATCCCCGAGCATGCCAAATTTCCGCAAACAGAATTAGTTAATTTTAAGTGCTTCCCCTTTTGTAAATAATTATAATCTCGACATTTTCGTATAAGAGTTTTGTCTTACAATTATGTAAAATGTTCCACAGAATATGTTCGTGAAAGGACATCCGATTGTTTTAAGATACTCTATAACCAGACAGTACACGATATCCTATAGATATCCGTTTTATGTCCATTTTGTGTCGGAATGTCCATGGACTTCATAAGATATACATATACATTTTTGGACACTCTTGAGATATTTTAAAATGGACATGTTTACATATCCATATGATATCCAGTTTTAACATATTACACACAAATATATTCGTGTAAGTTTCGCCGACGTCGCTAGGCGTCGCATAAGCTTTCTCGTAAAATTCACTTCATATATAAAAGTAACCATAAAGTGTACTTCTTGTTCAAGTGAATTAATTTTTGAAAGTGTAACTGTTTTAACGTCATGAGAGTTGGAACTTGAGAATAAGATGTGCAAAAATATCTTATTCTAAAACAATATTTTCATATATAACTGCCCTAATAGCCAAGTCTGCTAAAGGCAGGCTTTGCAAACTGTGTACTGCGTGTTATACTATCATAATTCTGACACTAGCGAAGCATGAGCTGCTCTGTCAGATAATGTAATTAGAAACGAAACAGAAATATAAGAACATCTACATTAGGATATAATGGCAGAAATGCGGCAAAAGTCAAACAAATTATGTAACCATAGGAAGAACAAAGTTTAAGCATTATGTATTGATATGACGTATCAATAAAAATCAAGCAAAAATTAAACAGAAAACGACATCACGTCGTCTGGGCAGAAAGTTGTTAGAAATTCAACTTACTAGATGGCATACTATAATGGCAGAAATGGAGCAGAAATCAAGCATGCCGTCGGGAAAAAATTTTTTATATATAAACATGTATAAATTTATATAAATATGTATAAACATATATAAATATATATAAATATATATAATTATATACGAAATATGTCCAGATATGTTCATACTAGATTCTTTCTTTTGTCAAATTTCTATTTAATATAACAAAAGTAATAGTAATAGTACGAAAACAAAAAATAATTAAAAGGATAATTTTTGTTTTTCTTTACAAAAAGTTAAGTTTGAAAAAATGAAGAAAAATTGACCATGTATAATCTTATACATAGGTACTTATATATACTTTCAATCATAAATATATATATGATTATATATGGGTAATCCTTTCTCATATTTTCAAACAGAATTTTTTGCGAAAAGAACATTGCATAAAAACATAAAAATTCTTTTAATTATATTTTTGTTTTTTCATTATTACTATTATTTTTCTTATATTAAATAGAAATTTTACAAAGAAAGGAAGTTAATATGAACATACATGGACATATTTTGTATATAATTATCAAAAAAAAGATAAAAAAGCTCCAAGTATACGCGTCCAAAAAACGCTTAAAAAAATAACTCTTGTACAAAATTATTTTTATTTGACAACACAAAATGTATAAAATAACAAAATTACAATGTCGCTATTTATAATAGATAATTACGCTACCAGCTGTAATTGTTTACTTTTGATAATCATTTTATCTCTCAAAAATTTCTTATGTTTATTATTGGAAAGCTATTGCATCTAATTTTTAGCAAGCAGTAAGAAAAACAGTAGAAAATAAAAATGCTGAACCTACGTACGTACACAAAATGGACAATTATGATTGAAACTTGTGTCAGAAAAAAAACAATTCACATACAAGGTCGATAAAAATTGACTTAAGGTGATGCTGGATACCATTACAGTTTCATATCTTTATTGTAATAATTCATCGAAACGGCTTAACGGATTAAAAAATCCTTGTACAGGAATAAAGTACGTACTAAAACAATTTCTGCTAAACTCTTAAAATTACATAATTATATTATTTATTGTGAGCTGTCAGCTCACAGAAACATTCACTCATATAAAGATTATATGAGGTTAGCATATAAATCGAGATACCAGCAGGACTCGGACAGGAATAATTAACACTGTGGTAGCGATAAAAGTACGAGAAAATGTCTAATAAGAGAGATTTATTGCAGTAAAGCTCACTCATTTTATTCATATGCAGTGTACATGGAACGGTAAACAATGCACGACAGTAGTTCCGGAATTTTCTAGAAGATGGCATTGGCGTGTCGGTGTGACACTTCCTTGTGTTAGTAACTTAGCACAAGGAAGATTCACATGTATACACTACTACACATAACCCGAGTGCGTGAGGATACGCGCGTAGTCAAAACACGCGAACGTAAACGGAAAAAAGTTGACCGAACTGTCAAAGCGCGCGAATGCCTGTTCGCTCCGTGTATTTTGGAGTGTAATCGTGTATTCGTACCGTGTCTCACGACAAACGACGAGACGGACAATGTCGTGATAATTAGAGCAGCCCCGAGGGCAGCCCCAAGCGCGTCGGCCACCACGCGAGGAAGCAGCAGCGCTAGCAGAACGAGATCATGAGGTCGAGCAGCGTGGAGGACCGGATACTGATGAACGGATCGGACGAGGAGTCGACGCGGCGCAGCCGCAACGACTCGGACTCGAGCGAGGGCCGGTTCTCGAAGAACTTCGAGTCCGAGAGCCGGTCCTCGATACCGCGCTCTAGCTCGGTCGAGCGGTTCTCCATGCGGGCCAACTATGACTCGTCGGACTTCTCGCGCGCCAACTCCACGTCGAACGAGCGCTTCCACTCGGACTTCTCGATCGCGGTGGCGAGCCTTTAGAATCGTGAAATAACATAATTTCAAAGATTCTCAGTCCCGATTTCTAATGGTATGTACAATCAAAATCAGAAGCGTCTATTTTGACGATACTGAGTATATAAAATTGATGTATATAAAATTGCATGGTTATATGTATATTACATATAAAAATCAGAAACATCTATTTTGACGATACTGAGTATATAAAATTGCATGATTATATGTATATTACATATAAAAATCAGAAGCGTCTATATTGATGGTACTGCGTATATAAAATTAAAGTATAAAACTGCATGATTATATATTATGTATAAAGATCAGAGGCGTTTGTAATTTGACGGTACTGATTATAATAAAAATCAGAAGCGTGTATTTGACGGAACTGAGTATATAAAATTAAAATATAAAACTGCATGATTATATATTATATATGATTATATATTATATATAAAAGTCAGAGGCGTCTGTGATATGACGGTACTGATTTTAATAAAAACCAGAAGTATCTTGTTTTTAAGATAGTGCTGGTTATTACAAATACTTATAAATTTGATTCGGAGAGACGAGAAAAATTTATTTGTGCGTTCTCACGGGAATGAACGTTGGAGGCAGTGTTGTTAGGTCGAGGGACAAATCCCGACGGGTGGGATTCTCATGCGCATGCGTGATTACGTCATTGAACACGTGACCGACATCAACAGACTCGTAACTTTAAGCCGCTATGGGGAACATTTGGGGCTCATATAAATTAAT
Organism: Tetramorium bicarinatum; assembly: GCA_928718305.1. NCBI lineage: Eukaryota > Metazoa > Arthropoda > Insecta > Hymenoptera > Formicidae > Tetramorium > Tetramorium bicarinatum. Next base: position 14,006,944 of record OV788319.1, read on the forward strand.
AATATGTTTTACTACACTTATGCAGAGTATTGGATACACACACACACACATACACAATTAATATAAATCTTGTAGTAAGAAGTATTTATAATTTATATGAATTCCAAATATTTTCCATAGCAGCTTAAAGTTATGAACTGTATGTATATGCGTAGTATGTTTCCTTTATTAAAATTATATTATTACTAATTTTATTTATATATATTATTTATATATATTACGGACTAAAATATTAAACATTATTTTTTTATATTTAAAATAATATTTTAAGTTTTAGATTGCACTTCTATCGATTCATGTAAATTAGCAATATTTATTTTTCAGAATATTAATTTATATTGTATGTCTAAATATGTATAATATATAATTTGTACAATATAAATATGATAATGTACAAACTATCATTAAAATTTTATTAATAAAAATATTGAATAAAATAAATTTGATATTTGATTTAAATTAATTGGTTAAAATTAAAAATGAAAAAAACTACTACTACTACTACTATTAAAAATGAAAAAAATTAATTGGTTAGAATTACTCTATTTATAAAATAAATATTGTATTTAATAAAATTTATTTGTAAAATAAAGAAATATTTTTATTGGTTGATAAATTTGATTATCATTTTAAATTATTTTAAATAACATCAATTTAAATGTAAATTGAGATAATATTAATTTTTTTTAATATTAATGTATAATACAATCAATATAACATTCATAAAATAAGAGGTATATATTGAAACATTTTCTATATTGAATTTAATTATTAATTATATTGTATTTTATAATGACTTTGAACTGATAGGAAATTAATAATATTAACATTCTTGGCAAGTAAAGATTTCAAACTAATGTTGTAATCCGCGCCTCGTATTTGCGTTTGTGTTTTGTTTCTTTAAGCGGTTAAAAAGGCGGGATAGCATCTCACAACAGTCTCTTGCGTATCGTCCGCGAAGACGGTAACGATGAGTGAATTTCTAAAGTGTAATAGTGTAAAAAATGAAAATAAGAGGAAATGGATCCGCAACCGTCGACGAGTGGCATCGAAAAGAAGAAGAAGAAACCTACAAAAAAGGTATTTAAAGCATGTTGGTTAGAATTAAAGGAATTTAGAGGTTGGTTGGTTTCACATCCTGACAATACGAAGGCTTTTTGTGCAGCATGCAAGAAAGTTCTTACGTGCGGTAAGTCCGAATTACTTAAGCACGCAGCTCGACAACAGCATATTTTAAATATGAGCAAAATTCGCGATAATAACCCATCGACTTCGCTGTTCACTGTTGATCATAATAATAGTATGGACCATATTAATAGAGTCAAAGTAAAAGAGATTAAATTAACAGCCTTCTTCGCGGAACATAACATAGCATTACATTTAGTAGATCATATGGTCCCGTTGATAAAAAGTATTTGTTCTGATCCAGAGATACAAGATCTTTCATTGGGTCGAAGAAAATGTAGGCAAATTTTGACAAATATTATCGGAAAACGCGAAATGGAAAAAACTATTGAAAATTTAAAATATCAGAAATTTTCCGTTTTAATAGATGAAAGCACCACTATTTCAAATGATAAAATACTTTGTATTTTAGTAAAATACGTATCACGCGAGAGTAAAAAATGTATTACGGAATTATTACAATTAATAGAGTTAGATGCTAAAGATTGTTCCGCAGAAAAACTTTATTCTGCGTTTGAACATTGTTTTAAAAGTAAAGAAATACCTTTATCTAATATCGTGGGAATGGCTTGTGATAACGCGTCGGTTATGATTGGAATTCGTGATTCTTTTGCCAGTAGATTAAAAAAAGAGGTACCGGCTCTCATAATATTGAAGTGTATTTGCCATTCTTCAGCACTTGTTGCAAGCAAAGCGTGTTCGAAATTGCCGGATTCGTGTGAAAATTTATTGCATGCAGTTGCTACATATTTTTCTTGCAGCCCAAAAAGATCATCTATCTTACATGAATTTCAAGAATTTTTTGGTGTAGAGTCTCGTAAAATTATAAAATTATCCGGTACAAGATGGCTTGTTTTACAGAAATGTGTAGCTAGACTTCTCGAAAATTGGGAAGTCTTGAAACATTACTTTTATCTAGAAGTTATAGAAACTAAAAATAAATCAGCTGAATCTATTCTCGATATTTTAAATAATAATGAAATTAGAGCTTATATGTTATTTTTAAAATATGCTTTAAATTTTTTTAATAATTTTAATGCACTCTTCCAGTCGAGAAAAATTTTACTTCACAAATTGTCTGAAACTAGTGAACAGCTAATAAGGCAGATGGGACAAAATTTTTTATTACCTATTGCTTTAAATAACATTTCAGTAGAAACTATTCAACCGCAAAATTTTTTACCTTTAAATGAAATACATCTTGGTTCCGAGTGTGAATTATTTTTAAAAAAACAAACATTGGTATCCGTAAAAGAAGTAAGAGTAAAATGTTTAGATTTTTATGTAACAGCAATAGAAGAAATGATGAAACGGCTACCTTATAATAATTTAATTATTCAAAATTTAAAATTTTTAGATTCAAAGATAGCTTTGAGCCATGAAGCCAGAAGTATAGTTAGAGATCTCACGGAAATTGCTGCACATTTTAATATTTGTGATATTACGGCTTTATCTTTTGAATGGCATATATTGCCAACGATATTTAGCAATGAAGAGAAAAGCAATCTATCTAATTTAGAAATAGATGATTTGTGGAAAAAAATTTTTGAAAGTAAAAATTGTGATGACGAACCTCTTTTTCCAAATTTAGAAAAATTAGTATATGCAATTTTATCACTTCCACACTCTAATGCTGAAGCCGAGCGAATCTTTTCTATTGTCACGGATGTGAAAAATAAAAAAAGGAATCGAATGAATATCGAAACTCTAAACGCGATTTGTATTATACGGTCTAGTTTTCAAGCAAAAAATATAGATTGCCGCAATTTTCAAGTAGATTCGAGACATTTAGAATTGCATAATAATCAAAATTTATATTGTTCTACTAATGTAACGGATGAAAATGAATAATTTAAAATTCTTAATGCTTATTTGATATCTTTTTAAAGAGTTCTTTTTAAATTAAAATTTATATATTTATTGTGTCAAATTTTTTCAAAAGTTATTTTTAATTTTTTAAATAATATTTTCTTGGAATTTAGTATCTATTTCTTTTATCATTAAAAATATAATCGATTCCTTTTTAATAAAATACCAATCTTCACATAGATTATTACTAATATTTAAATAGAATTGCATGTTAACTTATTATTTTTTATTTTCGTGCAATTTTTTTGCAATTAACCATTAATTTTTACTAACCATGCAATTAATCATTAATGCTTACTAACCATTTAATGCTTACTAACTGTGCTTCTTATTTATTATAATAACTTTTATTTCTTAACTTATAATAACATTCATTTTTTAACTAATAACGTGATTGTAATGAAAAAAGGTAAAATTTATTTCTAACATTTTTTTTGTTTTTAATTTTATCTACAGTGCAATTTTATGCAATTAACCATTATTAACCATTAATGCTTTTTATTTATTATAACATTTATTTTGTAACTTATCATAATAACTGCGATGGACTGTGATAAAAAACGTAAAATTTATTTCTAACATTATTTTCTTGTCCTTTAATTTTTTTATTATTTTCTTAATTATTTTACGTACAGTGCAATATTATTTATTTTGTTATTTAATTTATAGCACTACAGTAAAATATATAATGTAATTATGTTAATATTTATTTTTAAAAATACATTTATTTATTATGTTTGAATATAAATATTATATTTATATTTTTAGGTTCATCAGATTGTAAGCAGTTATGTGTTAATGTTGTTTGATTTTTTCAGAAACTTTACTGTATTGTATTACATATTTATTGATTTATTTTAATATAACTTACTTATTTCTTGGTAAATATGTACTTATCTTTTATTACTCTTATTAATTAATGTTTTATTTTTATTTATTATATTATATTTATAATAGTGTCATATAATATGTAATTTTATATTTGTTCTTGAATACTGATAAGGTTTTCTGCAGTTTTCCTTGTCCAAGCAACAAATGTTGGTGTTCATATAAATAAGTCGGCTGCAGACGCAACAAGTATTAAATATTTTGTTATAATCTATAAACTGCTTTTATTTATTTTATTGAAACCTTCCCACTACCATAATTAATTATTTCTTATTCCTTTCCCTTATAAAGTTTAATAACAACCCTTATTACAGTGTAATATGTACGTCACTGAATCGTATTAGCGTCTGCTAAGATTTCCGCGACTACGCATGCGCGAGATTTGTCCCTCGACCTAACAACACTGGTTGGAGGGGCCCATCTACTGTTCCCAATATTTAAAATCATAGAATAATATGATTTTATATAATACTATAATTTTAGTCACACTTCAAGACAAAATTAGTATTATACAAGTCATATAGTACAAATTATTGAATATATTTTTTTCATAAGATATAATAAAGTCGTTATATTATTATACATATTAAAATCATATGCGACTTTAATATTTATTAAAATATTATCAGGATGAGGGGCCCACAATTTGTAGGGCGGCCCTGCAGTGCCTGGTAAAAGGAAATTCGGACGCTTTAGCCGTCTCAGAACATCGAGATTCTTGGTAACAATGAGAGGAAAAGGACGAAAGACCATCTGTCCTGCTCGTATCGTAAACAATCGAGGCGGCAACATTGCACGCACAAGCGCGCAATGTATATATGCTTGAGCTAGGATCGATAATATAGGAAATTTTTATATCATATTCTAGATTATCGACCTCGATCAAGTTTGGCCTCCAGCATCCCCTTAATGACATTGATAACTGTTAATTACTTACTTATCTGTAACTTTGAAAGATATATAATATCTATATACTTAATTGTCATAATTTTGTCAATTAGAGTTTAAAACGCTTCGATATCTATTATTTTTTGCACGTGGAAAAAAACAATAATTCTTATTGCGTAGTACGTTTAATTTATTATGTTTTTCTTACTGTTTCCTAAAAACGCAATAGCTTTCCAATAATAAACATAAGGAATTTTTGAGAGATAAAATGATTACCGAAAGTAAACAATTACAGCTGGTAGCGTAATTATCTATTATAAATAACGACATTATAATTTTGTTATTTTATACATTTTGTGTTGTCAAATAAAAATAATTTTGTACAAGAGTTATTTTTTTAAGCGTTTTTTGGACGCGTATACTTGGAGATTTTTTTATCTTTTTTTTTATAATTATATACAAAATATGTCCATATATGTTCATATTAACTTTCTTTCTTTGTAAAATTTCTATTTAATATAAGAAAAATAATAGTAGTAATGAAAAAACAAAAATATAATTAAAAGAATTTTTGCAATGTTCTTTTCGCAAAAAATTCTGTTTGAAAATATGAGGAAGGACTACCCATATATAATCATATGTATATTTATGATTGAAAGTATATATAAGTACCTATAAGTATACAGGGTGTCCCAGAATTGTGGAACATATTTTCTTGAGCAGATAGAGCGGACGAAACTGAGTCGAAAAGTCCTCTACCATTTTGCAATTTTCCCAATAGTTAACGAAATATTTATGATTAAAAATCACCGTACTAGCCCGGCCCTCCGCCGAATATAAGTTCGCGGCGAGATACGACCGCCCAGTGTTATTGTTTCCAAGGAGGAGTTGTTTTCTACAAATGGCAAAAAACAGGAGGACAGGGGGACGCAGCTCAAAACCGCCGCTCGTAGGCATTGCCGCGTGTAGTAAACAATTCCTCGAGTGCCTAGCAACGTTGGGCGGTCGTCTCGCGCCGCGCGCTTATATTCGGCGGAGGGCCGGGCTAATACGGTGATTTTTAATCATTAATATCTTGTTAACTATTGCGAAAATTGCAAAATGGTAAAAGACTTTTCGATTCAGTTTCGTCCGCTCTACCTGCTCACGAAAATTTGTTCCACAATTCTGGGACACCCTGTATATAAAATTGTACATGATCAATTTTTCTTCATTTTTTCACACTTAACTTTTTATAAAGAAAAACGAAAATTATCCTTTTAATTATTTTTTGTTTTCGTACTATTACTATTATTTTTGTTATATTAAATAAAAATTTGACAAAAGAAAGAATCTAGTATGAACATATATGGACATATTTCGTATATAATTATATATATTTATATACTTTTATATATGTTTATACATATTTATACATATTTATATAAATTTATACATGTTCATGTATAACAAATTTTTTCCCGGGGTCTCAGATGGCAATAGCATAAACGCATCAAAAATACCGCATGCTTTGCTGTCACATAATGATATTTTATTTTAAGATATTTAAACGTAATTCATTATCGCTAGATGGCGTGAGGAAAAATAAACTCGAAAGTAAAAACGATGTACTGAAAGTATATAAGAAGCAATTCAATTCGCCTTAATAACTATAATTCTAGCAGAATGCTGGCAATACTTATGCCAGCAAATCGAAGCATGAATATTGAGCAGATTCCTGTCCACTGCGTCTGCATTAGGCTTATTTTCTGGCAGTACTATCTGCTGCCATAACATATCAGCAGAAACGCAGCAGAAATGAAGCATGGCGTGCCGCCATAAAGTGACATTAAAACTATTATTAAAGAAAGCCTGCAATATCTGCAGTTATCGACAGCAGATGAGCAGAAATCGAGCATGGTCTGCTGTCACGAAATAACACCAAAAACACGGCAGAAATGGATATACACATGCATGCATGTATTGTTTAATATTAGCTGCGTTTTTAACGTCACCTTGTGACGGCATGCCATGTTTCATTTCTGCTGCGTTTCTGCTGATATGTTGTGACAGCAGATAGTACTGCCAGAAAATAAGCTTAATGCGGACGCAGTGGACAGGAATCTGCTCAATATTCATGCTTGGATCTGCTGGCATCCTGTCAACATTCTGCTAGCATTTGGCTATTAGGGTGTGTTTACTGGGTTGAAATGAATTGTCGTACGTCTGTACATGTGAAATAACATCCCCATACAGCACATAAAACTAAAAGATGACGAAAAGATATCTTTCTTAAGTCATCTTTTTGGCAAGACTAAAAGACGTCTAAAGGATGTCTTTCGATCACACGAAAAGTCATCTTTCGGAAGCCGTCTAAAGGATATCTTCAAAAAGTTAATTTTAGTTGACGAAAAGATGTCTTTTTGGTTATCTTTTTAGTGCTCTTTTCAGCAAGACAAAACATGCCTAAAAGATATCTCTAACAGCATAATACAATTATGCAAAAATTAGTCATTAATGGATATAGAGGAACTTCGGATATTATGGATTAGTATTGGTCTGCCGGCATCAGGGCGTGTTGTATAAATAGAGATTTGTTTTTGGTGTTTGGAAAATTTTAGGAGGTAAGTTTTCAATATTTATTCATTACACAGGCACGCAAAGAAAGTGATTTGGCCTGTATACCAGACTAGTGTATTCCTATGTATTTTGATCCGCTGAATCCGAATACGAAGTCAGAATTGTCAGATTGGTTCTTTTCTTCACTTCTACAACCTAATCTTTTTTGTGATTAGGTTAGGTTGTAGGGGTAAAAAAAAGAATTACAAGAGGCACGGTAGTGTCTCGCGCGCCAAGTTACGCGCAGCGAGGCGCCGAGACACGGCCGTGCCTCTTTTACGCGAAACGTCGTATTGAGAAATCCTTCGATTATCGGATCTCATTAACGACTGAACCGATCGAATTCTAAGTAGGCTTAATCGAAAGCTTAGGATCGAATTATATAATGAAAGTATTATTATTTTTATTTTACGTGAACTACGAGCAGAGATATCGCGATGTAAAGTTTAAAAAAGTTGAAAATGGGTAATTTTCATTTAAGAAACGTCGTCGTCGTCTCCTCCGCCCCGGCTAGTGATGGGGAAATGTCCAGGTTCGCTTTTTTACCGCAAGAGCGCCACTGTTACGCGGCATCTGCACTGACTGAACTGCATTGCTGAACTAGTGCAACTCAGTGCAGTTATAGCGAGAATCGATCCATAATCTCAATGTATTATCCAACGGATTTGGCGGCACCGGAGCACGCGTAGGGACCCTGTCAGGCGAGTCCCGCTAACCAGGATGTCCGGGTCGCAAAGATCACGACACAGAGATGCGCCACGAGAACCAATGGGTTCGGCGGCACCGGGGTACGCGTAGGGACCGTGCCAGGCGATTCCCGTCAACCGGGATGTCCGGGTTAAAGCAATTAAGATATTTATTCGGTTTGGCGGCGCCAAGTATTTTGAAAAAAAATTTATTTGTATTCAAATAATTATGTGTTAAAAGTAGCAATATAAGGCGGGTTCTAATCCGGAAGCTCCGAGGGGGGAGCGGGTCGCGGGGGGCTCCCGCGGCGCGGGGTCGCCAAGCTCGGAGGACGCGGGGTCTGTGGAGAGAGGGGGACGCGTGCGGAATCAGCAGATGACGCGTGCGGGAACCGCGGATGACACATGCGGGATCTGCGGAGAGAGGGGGACGCGGAATCAGCTGATGACGCGTGCGGGAGTGCGAGGGAGAAGCCCTACGATCGCGAAACGTGGGGAGGGGGCGTCGCTCGCGTTATCATCTTCGCTCGCGTCCCCATCTTCGTTCGCTCGCGTTCGCGTTCTCTCTCGCGCTCCCGCTCGCGTCCCCATCTTCGTTCTCTCTCGCGCTCGCGTCCCCATCTTCGTTCTCTCTCGCGCTCGTGTCCCCATCTTCGTTCTCTCTCGCGCTCCCGCTCACGTCACCATCTTGGCTCACGCTTCCCCCTCGCGCGCTCGTTGGTATTTATCAATCGATTTTTTTTTTTATTATAATAAGAGCTAATGGTTCTAAATTATGAACTTATACACAAGAATAATTTGTATTATTATATCCTCATGATCATTTAATTTTATATAATCTATTATAATTTTTTTAATAATAATAATTAGAGGATTATTAATTATTTTTATATACTTTTCTAGATTAATCGCAAACGAAAAAAAACTGAATTCACAATAAATATTTATATTATATTATCTTTAATCATAAATTATTTTTTTTCTATTAGGGAAATACTTTTTAACAGATCTTAATAAATACCTTATTCCTTATAAGGATCAGGAGAAGAAATATGTGAAAAAAATATAAAATATATTTTATTTTTTTATTCTTTATTTTTTTCATATTTTATTCGTATTTTATATAATAATTTTACAATATTTAAATTATACTATATTATATTATATTATATATACTATTTATTTAAAGAACAGAATTTTTCAGTATAATTAAAAGCATAAGTATACAAATATCACGATGTCTTAAAATAATTAGAGCCAATCCGTGCTAGTGTTGATAGAAATTATCACAAAATAGACCTTGAGCCAATGTATCAATCCGTCTGTAATTAAAATAGAATTATTATTAGTATTATTAATATTATTTTTTATTTAATATGTAAAATTAAAACAAACTTACGCGATTACAGTCCCATTCATATCCATAACGGAACCTATTAAATATTTGATCATGTAATATGAACGCTGTTATGCATGAGCGGCATTCTGCAGTCGACCCCGTCGTAGCAAGAGTCATGCCGCATTCGACGCATTTTATGATTTCGTTCAGGGCCCTCCCCGTGAATGTTGTTACCGAATGCCATCCATTATATAATCTAAACATGTATTGCGCCCCGAAGTTCCGTCTTTGATAGCAGGGCACGCAGAGCTTCTTCTTTTGTGCACCCAGCTGTGCGTATAGTTGATGCTCGGATGAAATGCACCTTGCCGCTAATAACCCATGATATACGTCAGGGTAATCGGCCGGCAGCACTCCATCAAATAATTTTAAATCTTCTTCCATCTAAGAAACGAAAAAACATGGTTTAATATCCATAGTTTAAGGTATGAAATATAAAAATATTTAGAAATACTTACTTTACTCGCTGAGATTCCTACGAGATTCACGTTGTACAGCGATGTGCCTCGTTAAAAGCTCACGAAAATTTTACGCGACAGATCTGTGACAGCTTCTTATATAGTACAATGTACGTGACTCTACCTCGATTTCGAAAAAAGGTACCGCGAAAAACTTTGTGAATTCAAAGAATGACACTAATCATTTTCATATCTTATTGTTAGATCCACACGTGTTATCATCTTCATCTCGCGCTTCCACTCATTCGCATTCTCTCTCTTCCACTCCTTCATTCACCCGCCTTTGCATCTCACATTCACGCTCTCAACCATTCAAATTTACATCTCATGTTCTATGTCTCTCTTTTCCCCACCAGCCCGCTCTCTCACAATCGCATTCTTTTTATAGTTTTATTATTCATAATTTAAAATTATTTTTAAAGTGTGGGAGAGGATTGAGATATTAAAAGACAAAATTTTTCATGAACAAATATATTTTTGTATATGTATATTATGTTAACATATATAATATCATCGCAAGAGCTAATAATTCGCTATGGATTAAAAATTTTTTTTTTCATTATGTTAACGCATCATATAAAATATTATTTATCGCATATGCTAATAATTCGCAATCAATGAGCGAAGTTTTGTCTGAAACTTTATGCAAGATTTCAGTTGCATCGCATTTATCAGTAATTAGATTTTATAATATTTATGAAATTTTTATATTTGTCACTAACGTTTTGCGTATTCTGACATAACTGGAAATATACATGCTCTACACATGTTTCAATTTCAAATAAGAACAATAAAGTTTGCGGTTGCAGATACATACATGTATCGTGTAATATTAATTTTACAATGTCGGCGTCATACATCTTAACACGCTCGATCATTAATTCACGAATCGACAGCGATGAGGCGATACTCGACTGTGGAAATCGCTTCACAACCTCGCGTTTTTCGATGAACGCTGTCCACGTTGCATGAGGCAATAATATTTGGTTTCCTCGGTTATCGCCAAGAATGATTTCCACATGAGATATCAATCCCACGCTGATTCCAATATCCAAATATTTATAGGCGGTTGCTGTCAACGCAAATCTCCGTCCCAGGATGCGAGGCGTATAACGAGGTTTAGCAGTACTAGAAAAAAATACAAATAACTATAGAAAAAATTAAGTATAAAACATATAAAAGATTTGTTAATACTTACTTAGTACACTGCTTCTTGCATGCTTCATTTTGCTCATTAGCAACGTAGTAATTCATCTTGCAAGTACCAACGGTGCTTATAATTAATGGCAAGCGACTGATACATTTTACATGTCAGATCTCGTTTAATACAGATACCTCCCACTTTTTTCTATGATGAAATCATTAAACACGTAAAAAAAATGCAAATCTTATATTTTTTTAAATAGCTGTGGTGGCAAAGTTTATTATATCATATTTCTCAAAGACACTCGGGATAACATTGTCTCATCGAGTGTCAAAAATCTAAATCTTGCAATTTTCATGTAACGTCGATGTATGATTGTTGCTGCGCAAAATTCATTATGTATAAGTCAATGGCATTTTGAAGAATCGCGATGAAATCATCAGGCATGTGTCAAAAATGCAAACCTTGCATAGCGCCGATGTACGGCTGCTATAATTACTCATAATCGTGAAATCATCAGACATGTCAAAAAAATGCAAACCTTGCATAGCGCCGATGTACGGCTGCTACAATTACTGTTTCTCATAACCGTGAAATCATCTCTTTGAACACGTGTAAAAATGCAAATCTTGCATAGCACCGATGTACAGCTGCTGTTATCAAACACGCGTCAAAATGTAAATCCAGCAATTTTCGTACAGCGTACAATTGTTGTCGTGCAAAATTCATTATGTATAAGTTAATTGCATTTTGAAGAATCGCGATGAAATCATTATGCACGTGTCAAAAAAAATGCAACATATGTGAAAAAAACGCTGCGTGTACCAAACGATGCAGCATTAGGAGGTTATATAAGGAGAAAAATTTGAGATACACTCAATCAGTAGTCTTGCACAAAATGCAGAGCGACAAACGGAGACATGGAGATAGACATCGCACTTCAAGAAGATGAAGTGATAGATGTAGAAGTCAATGAAGAAAATGATTTTGAAATAGACAACGAGGAAGATGACTTTGAAATAGACATCAATGAAGAAAATGATTTTGAAATAGACAACGAGGAAGATGACTTTGAAATAGACATCAATGACGTGATAGAAGAAGAAATGTCAGACTCGGATGCAATTCTTTCAGATGATTCTTGTTACAACAGCGATATGAGGAATGAGCTTGAAGAAGAAACATATCGACTTTTAAACCGAGCTGAAATTAATACTTTAGATACGTTGAAAAAGATGTGTATTATAGAGTTTTATTACACGGACTATCGTGTAAAGTTTTGTTCATCGTGCATCGTAAATTTATCCGATTTATTCTCACATCTTCGCGCTGTTCGAAAGCATAACACAGACTCATATGTATTTCTCGATGGGTATTGCTGTTCGGAATGTAGAAATCCATTGTATCAAATAATGTCGTGTAATCTATGCCCAATTTGCACGAAATGATTTACAAACAATTGTGAACTGAATGATAACAAAACATTCAAAGTGTCAGAGACAATGAGAATATAATGGCTTTTCTGCACACATTAGAAACAGTGAGAAGTATGGATAATATAGATAAATGTTGGTATTTGAAATGCCTTTATGACGTTCTCAAAGGAAGAGAAACATCAACGCGTGTGAAACAGATTTCGCCGGTACAATTTTTACGCGATCGAGAACTCGGCATACGCGGAACTAGTAACCATTTCGTAAAACAAAGAGTCAAAATCGAAAGTGGACCTCCATGTGGAGAGCTTTGGACATATTCCGCGAAGCGACAAGTGTTTAGACGGGAGCTGACTAAAATTTGTTATGTCCCGCACTATAAAGGAGAGAACATTAAATTGAAATTTAAATACATGGAGAAAATCTATGAAATACTTAAACGTTATCATGTTGTGTACATCACGATTTCTGCAGGTATCGGCAGGTGTGTCGAGCTAATCGTAATAGACAATTTTCATTATTCAGATTTCAATCGTCGGCAAGATTCGAACGTTTTAACACAGAGTCTCAACAGTTCCGATGAAGAGTGGGAATTGCAAAGAAATTATAAAGGTGTTTGTTTTAGTTATCGCAATCTTAGGGAGGGGCATTATGTCGTTCAGGATGATGAACGTTATTGTAAATCATGCAAACGAATCACGTGCAAGTGTCTCATAGAAGAGTGTTACACAGTAGTATAAGAAAAGACATGGAACAAATCGAACGCGACCTGCTGGAGCAATCCAGGCGAGTCGCTACCTTAGGCGAATATTTCGCGTGGGTGAAGCGATGCGATGAATGCGTGCAACGACTCGAAGAGCGTAGCCGAATCAAGCGTCTGCGGCTCTCGATCGGACATAGACAATCTGTGGTGTCGAGCATCGCGCGACTTGTGAGTGCAAAGACTCTATTGGAAAGACGTTTTATACATATCGGCGGCGGCTATGCGGGCTGTGGCGTGGAGAGACTCGTTTGGCGAGAGATCGATACCGCGTTCGATAATCGTATTTTGACCGGTGTGGTGATTAACACAAACTATATCGAGCCGCGACAATTTTTGGAAGACGCATGTAATGTAGTGCTCGAGCAAGTGCAAGACGTTCTAAGAAGACGCAACAGCGTAAAAGTAAACACCGTATTCAACGGCGAATTTGTAACGGGTGAAAAACGTGCGAACAAAAGTATCAACACACGAAACTGCGAACTTTTTCGTACGTCAGATTTGCACAAGTGGTATGAGCAACGTGTCATCGAGCCTACCCTTACATCCCTCGAAGAGTTTCAGGAACGCGACAGCGGGTGGGCGTTGTCGCGTATACTCAATTTGATCATCAACGTAAACAAATATAATCCACTGCACGCGGGATGTTACATCGAGTTACCGCAGGAGATCGAAATTAAGAGAGCGATTATCAATATTCAATCTATGGACAATGCATGTTTTGCATGGTCTGTGGTGGCTGCTCTGCATCCGGTTGAAAGACACGCAGAACGAGAATCGTCGTATCCACACTATACGACGGTACTAAATGTACAAAATATTGAGTTTCCTGTGACACTTAATCAGATTAAAAAGTTTGAATCTTTAAACGATATCTCAATCAATGTATATTGCATTGAAAATATGGAAATCCTGCCGATACAACTTACCGCCCGGAAGAGGGAAAAGCATGTCAATTTGTTATACATGCAAGATGACAACGACATAGGGCATTTCATGTGGATTAAAAATATGTCTCGTCTCGTGAGCTCGCAATTGAGCAAGAAGAAGAACAAAAAATACTTTTGCGATTGGTATGTATAAATTTTTTTTATAATGAAATTGCGCAACAATTTATGCTTATGAATGATTATCATAAAAATTATTTTTTTCAGATGCTTGCACTACTTCAGTTCCAGTGAAAAATTAGAGACTCACAGTATCGACTGCCAGCAGATAAATGACTGTGCGATCCGATTACCGAGCGAAGACTACAAGTGGCTGACATTCCAAAATTATCCCAGGAAGGAACGAGTACCGTTTGTCGTTTACGCTGATCTGGAGTGTACACTGGAGAAGATGGATAAGGATTCGATAACATCCACATACGTGTACCAGCGTCACGAAGTATTTAGCATAGGATATTATGTGCGTTGTTCCTACGATGACTCGTTATCGATGTATCAGTTTCGTCGCGATAAGGACTGCATTGCATGGTTTGCCAAGGAACTGAAAAGTTTGGCGCATAGCGTAAAGTCTATTTTATCCACTAATATACCCATGACAGATTTAACACGGGACGAATGGAAAAGATTTAATAGCGCCCAGAATTGTCACATATGTGAAAAACCGTTCGCGTTGGACGATACTCGGGTACGCGATCATTGCCATTTGACTGGGCGGTATAGAGGTCCTGCGCATTCAAATTGCAATTTAAATTACAAAGATTCGCATTTTATTCCTGTGGTCTTTCACAATTTATCCGGTTACGATTCGCATTTTATCATCATGGAAATAGCTACAGCGTATGAAGGAACCGTAGAATTGCTTCCTATAACAAAGGAAAAATATATCTCGTTTACAAAAAATGTCACTGTCAACGTAAATGATCAGAAATCTTATATGAAATTACGGTTCATCGATTCCTTTAAATTTCTCAATACCAGTCTCGACAAATTGACATCTTTTCTCACTAAAGATAAACTTCAAATCTTACGACAGGAATTTTGTAAACTTTCTACAGAAAATTTCGATTTACTGACGCGAAAAGGTGTCTTTCCGTACGAGTACGTTGACTGTGTCGAAAAATTGGAGGACCTATGTTTACCACCGCGCGAATCATTTTACAGTTCCTTGACAAACGACACCGTATCCGAGAGCGATTACGCGCACGCGGTCAACGTCTGGCAGCGGTTCTCCATTCGAACGCTCGGCGAGTACAGCGATTTGTATCTAAAAACGGATGTCTTGCTATTAGCCGACATTTTTGAAAATTTCCGCGACAAATGCGTCGAGAGTTACGGTCTCGATCCCGCGTATTATTACACTCTACCCGGTTTTACGTGGGATGCCATGTTGAAGCATACGTGTATAAAATTCGAATTGCTCACGGACATTGATATGGTCATGTTTATCGAACGTGGTATACGCGGTGGTCTGAGTCAATGCTCCAGCAGATATGCGCAAGCCAATAACAAGTACATGCAGTTGTACGATTCATCGAAACCATCATCGTATATGATGTATTTTGATGTAAACAACTTGTATGGTTGGGCAATGTGCCAGCCATTGCCTTACGCTAATTTTCAATGGGTTGACAATGATTTCGATGTGACCTCCGTAGCGCTAGACTCGCCTGTAGGCTACATTCTCGAGGTCGATTTGGAGTACCCGCATCATCTTCACGATGCACACACTGACCTACCTTTCTGCCCGACACGTGATAAGCCGCCCGGTAAGCGGCAAGATAAGCTACTCGCAACGTTATACAACAAGAACCGTTACGTCATACATTATGGTAACCTACAGCAATGTATTCGTCACGGCCTTCGCGTCACAAAGATTCATCGCATATTGCAATTCTCACAGTCTCCATGGCTCCGCGGTTATATTGAACTGAATACGAAATTTAGAGCGCTCGCCAAGAATGATTTCGAGAAAAATTTGTACAAATTGATGAATAACGCGGTATTTGGTAAAACCATGGAGAACGTGCGTAATCATGTTGACGTGCGACTTATAACACAATGGGAAGGCAGATACGGTGCGGAAGCAATGATTGCGAGACCAAACTTTCACAGTCGAAGCGTCTTTTCAGAAAATCTGGTTGCTATCGAAATGCGTAAACTCGAGGTGATATTTAACAAACCGATTTATGTGGGTATGTGTATTCTCGATATATCCAAGACGTGTTTGTACGAATTTCATCATGAGTATATGCTACCGTTATTTCACGACAAATGTAAAGTAATGTACACTGACACCGATAGTCTTATATATCACATTGAGTGCGAGGATGTGTATGAAACGATGAAACGTGATATTAACAGATTCGACACGAGCGATTATCCTGTCGATAACATGTACAATATTCCGCTTGTTAATAAAAAGGTTCCGGGCTTGATGAAGGATGAAAATAATGGTGCAATAATGACTGAATTTGTTGGGCTCAGAGCGAAGATGTATGCGTTGAGGGTAGACGGTAAGAGGGACACTAAAAAGGTGAAGGGTGTAAAGAGTAACGTGGTAGCGCGAACGATAACGTTTGACGATTACACGCGGTGTCTCAACGATGAGATTGAAATGACGCGACAACAGACTTGTATAAGATCAAGGCTGCACGAGGTGTATACCATAGCCGAAAAGAAAATCGCTCTGAGTCCGTACGATGATAAGCGATACATTGTACCCGATTCTACTGAAACGCTGCCATGGGGACATTATAAGATACCATTGTAAATATTTTTATAAATTAATTTTATTTGTATGACATGCAATCAACAGACACATAATAAAATGTATGTTTACAAAACATTGTCTTTACGTATCCACGAATTGTGTGATTTATCGAGTCCCAACCATTTCACATAAACCTCATTTCCTCTTTTCCGTAATACTTTCTCAACGAGATACACATCGGGATTAGCTACGCGATGCAGCTCATGTTCATAGAATCCTCCAGCGATGGGTTTTCCACTGGAATCCTCCAGTATATACGTTACGGGATTAGTTTTTTGCACTTTGACGATTTTAAATACCTCCGTCGACCAATTTGGTGTATAACCTTTTTCAAAGACTGTCTTGTATTTACTCACGCGTACGGGGTCACCCAATCTGAATCGTGCAGGTGCAGCAATCTTTATCGCGCTGTACACCGTTGTTAAGAGTTTATCAGCGATCGTGGGCGTAACATCGACGGGTCGCATGCCGATAGTTCGATGCTTTCGCGCGTTGTAATCTGATACGAGACGCGGCAGCGCGTCGATCCATTTATAGTTTCCGTTGAGCGTAAACAGTTTCCACATTTCATTCTTTAGCGTGCGATTGAATCGTTCGACGACCGATGCCTTCATCACGGAATAGGTAGAATAATGGTTAATATTGTGTTTTTTCAAGAGTTTTTGCACGTTCGCATTGTAAAATTCCTTTCCCATGTCGGTTTGTAAATTTTTCGGACATCGTCCATCGATTCGAATTATCTTTGCGATTGCCGCAGCAACTTCACATCCGCTCTTGGCCTTGAGCGGCAGAGCCCATGCATGCTTGCTCAGCACATCGATAACAGTAAGTATGTAGTGATTGCCTCTGTTGAATCGCGTGTAAGGACGCATCTCGACAACATCAGCTTGCCACAGGTCGTCGTATCCACGCACTATGACACGCCTTCGTGGAAAATTTCTTCTCGCTGGAGCGTGCAGTTCCTTCACCAACTGTCGCTTCTCAGAGGTTTTCTTCTCAGCCATGAGCGAATGAATTTATGATATTAATGGAATGGGAACGCAACGGGAACGCAACGGGAACACACGTTCGTCGAACGGGAACGCACGTTCGTGTAACGTATGTCGATCGGGAATGGAACGGGAACGCAACGGGAACACACGTTCGTCGAACGGGAACGCACGTTCGTGTAACGTATGTTGATCGGGAACGGAACGGGAACGCAACGGGAACACACGTTCGTCGAACGGGAACGCACGTTCGTGTAACATATGTCGAAAGGGAACTGAACGGAAATCGATCGGGAACGCAACGGGAACGCACGTTCGTTGAACGGAAACGCACGTTCGTGTAACGTATGTCGATCGGGAACGCAACGGGAACGGAACGGGAACGTATGTTCGTCGAACGGGAACGCACGTTCATGTAACGTATGTCGAACGGGAACTGAACGGAAATCGATCGGGAACGGAACGGGAACGCGCGTTCGTCGACCGAGAACGCAGCGGTGTCACATTCACGTAACGTGAGAGATTTTACTCAGCGCGCTGAGCCATATGCTGAATCATTTCGTGAAGGTCGTTTATCATAATCTGTACGCTATTTTGGTACGTTAATATCATCCTCTCCATTTCATCCTGCCGATCTTTCAAAATTTGTATGTTCTGTTGAACGTACCGTTTGTTGACAGCATCGCCATCATCCACAGGCGGTGCTACACGTCGAATCTTGCGTGACTTTGCGTCAAAATCTGCGGCAACCACACAAAGAGCGTTATCGCGAACGTAGTTTCTGATTAATCCACTATATTGATAGTACGGATTTGTTCCGCTTCTTCCGAGCGATATTCCAAACTTGCTGATCGGCATTTCGATATCGATTGGCTGAATCACTCACGCGCAGTTTAATTTATAATCGACATGATTTCGTTATCGTGAGCATTGTGACCCGCTTGACGTGAGGCCTCGAGCAATCGAAAACGATCTACAAGCTCGTTGGGATCATCCCAATGAACGTAATCAATCTTGTTGTTGTTTAATGTCATGGCACATGGCATACCTTCTCCAACACCTACTAGCAAGGGTGCAATTATATTTTTATACTTGTATCCTTTATTACTCTTTATAGGATTATGTACGTTGTGATCACGCCTATGTGCGTTTGTTGCCAAGAGTATACTTTTGTAGTTATGTTTATCAGTATCCGTGTAACTATTTTCCTCCGGATATTTTTTGAAAATCAATTCGTAAAGACCTCGTGTACCTGGATACCTTTTTCCATCTATGAATATATCATCGTTCTTGCTCAAGTCGACACGTTTGTTACCAATCATCGTTCTGCCGCTGTTGAAGTAAACTCCATAAACTTTATCTATATTGACCGTTTTTTCACCGCTTAAGACAGCTCCTAAATACTTTACTCCCAACGGACCGTAGTTTGTTTCTAAAATTTTTTGCCCCTCGGACGTGTGCAACAGGTCGCGAACAGACGTTGCAAGAGGTTCGTTAGCGATTTCAAAAACTTCTTCGACGGAGAGTGCGTGCGGGTGTTCGTACGATGATTCGCGCGGCTGTAAAATTTTGGTTGTTTCATTTAAAGTAGCTGGAACGGTGCTCGAACGTTTCAATATTGTTTTTATTGGTGTTGAAGCCATGAGAGAATTGCTAAACGAAGTGCTTGATCGTTTTCGTTTAAGATTTGGTTTCACGTCTTCCTCTTCTTCTCCCGAGGATAATGTTTCAAACGATGCGTTTGATTGTTTTCGTTTAAGTTTAGGTTCCGCATACTCTTTCTCTCTCGAGGATAATGTTTCATTCTTGATGAAATTAGATTCTTCGCCAACCGTATTTTCGACAATTTGTTTTAGAGGTTCGACAACGGGTTTAAAGTGTCTCTCCAATGCCATATCTTCCTCCATCTTACCAGTTTTCAACGCGCGATATTTTTTGCGAATCGAATCACTCGTTTTCGCAATCTGTTTTGCCAACTTCTCGCGATCTCTAATCTCCTTGCTGTTATCCATATTGTCTAATTGACGTATCGACGACAACTGATTGCATTATGATATCACAAAGTCGTTAAATCCTTTCCTGTAACGACCATTCGAAATCGCGCTATCCTTGTCTATCACTACAAATCCATACTTCTGCTGCCAACAGATATGACACAATTTACAAAAATCTTTATATGACATGTCAGTGTTTACATGATCGGTGTATATGTGTTTTAGGTTGGTACCATCCTGTTTGAACAGAATCATTAGATTCGCGTTGTCGCGTATAAGATGCTTTGGTATCTTTGCATACGTCTGACAAAGATAGAAGCAATCGACGTCTGCGTGTCTGCCCATTGCAAAGTACTCTCTTATCGTATCCTGCTTGTCGCATGCCACGTCATCGAAAATAAAGATCGAGTTTGAACGTGCATCGCTCGGCGAAATGACGTCACTGTTATTCGAAAATGTAAAGTAACCAATTTCTTCTATCGACGTCAATATATTTTCCAGGTATTGATATTTCGGTTGCTGCAAAGATTTCGAATACACGTACACGTTCTCAAAGCGTACACCGTGCGGACTTTCCAGCAGGCTAATCACCACATTTGTCTTGCCACAATTTGACGGACCGCAAATAATACCGCGTATAGAAATTGGTAGCATGTTTCCATGTTTGCGTATCTCTTTCTCAGACACTAACCTTTCATCGAAATTAGTCACCGCGATTGGCGGCGATTGTCGCACGAACCGCATGTTATCTCCGAAAAAAATGAAACGGTATCGAGAGAGCTAAACCTATTTATAGCAGAGCATTCCACCGAAAGGCTCAGAAATGTTTCTGCTTCTGTTGGATAACCGTGATATATACGATTTAACTGTCGAGCAGTTGAAGTATGTACCAAAGATTATTCTTGTGCAAAAGTTTTATAATTGTATAGATTATGTGTGGGATAGACTTCCCGACCATATCAAGACAGATTCAGAAGTTCAGCAGTACCGTCATTGCCTGGAGCATTATAATCTACCGTGCCTTCGAACGCATATCGACGGTCCACCGCCATTGAAAAAAGATTGCAGCGAATGTCAACGAAGATTGGAAGAGGCTTGTTAAATCGTGCGATAAACGCACTTCCGATTGAATTACATATTCCCGGTTATCAGTTTTGTGGTCCGGGAACTCATTTGGAAAAACGTTTGGCGAGAGGTGATCAAGGTATTAACCCGCTGGATGCAGCGTGTCGCGAACACGATATAGCCTATTCGCATAACAACGATATCGCAGAACGACACATTGCTGACAATATACTCGCCGCGAAAGCGCGAAAACGTATTACCGCGAGGGATTCAACTTTCGGGGAAAGAGCTGCTGCTACAGCCGTTTGGGCGGCTATGAAGGCCAAAACAAAATTCGGTATGGGTCTGAAAACAAAGAAAAAAAAAACAACGAGGAAACGAATACTTTCGGTAGCGAAACGTGGTGGTATCCTGCCGATCCTGCCGTTACTGGGAGTTATCGGTTCATTAGTCGGTGGAGCGGCGGGAGTCGCAAAGGCTGTGAATGATAACAAGGTTGCGCAGCGTTAGCTGGAAGAACTGAAACGTCATAATCGTGCCATGGAAGGTCATGGAATTTATCTCGCTCCGTACAAACGTGGACGTGGAGTGTCGATGAGAAGAAAAAAAAAACGTCAAAGAGACGATAAAAATCCCAAAGGGTGCAACTACCGACGTACAATTACAACAACTCGCAAAACGTATGCGCATTCCATATTTTAGAGGTATATTTATGCGTACTAGCCTACCAACGGGAGGAGTGCGTCGAAACGAGAGCGGTATCGTAAATTTGGACAATGCCGAGGGGCTGGGTACTCACTGGGTGGCGTATGCGAAGAGAGGAGATCGCGTCATATATTTCGATAGTTTTGGTAATCTTCGACCGCCGAGTGAATTGGTGCGATATCTAATAAACGATGTGACACGAATCGAGTACAATCGCATGCCTTATCAGCGTTACGATCAGAGCAATTGTGGACAACTTTGTTTACAGTTTCTCCAAAAGGCAGATGATCAGTTTAAAGACTAACGATGCGTCATTTGAACTCGCAGTATCAAACATGTCACTGACGTTTACACTCACCGGTAAGAGTAGCATTCTCTCGGTAAGCTACTTTCCTGCTGTGGATTTGAGCGATGAAGATTACGAACTCGGCCTGACGGACTTTGAAACCTATTACACGGTCCCCAATGTAAATTCATCGAACAATAAATTCTACTTTGGCGATGACAAGGAGATTGTCATTCCCGAAGGATCATACGAATTGCGTGACATTGACACGTATTTGAAACGCATGCTTTTACAATCTCGTTCCAAAGATGTGAGAAAAAAAGACATCGGGGAAGATGATGACGAGTACCCACTGACGATTCGAGCTAACAACAATACGATGAAAAGTGAAATCAAGTGTGCTCACAGAATAAATTTTACAAAACCTAACAATATTGGATCGCTGTTGGGATTTTCGACGAATCGTGTGCTAGAGCCGCGACAGTGGCATGAATCGGATGTATCAATAAATATCATTAACGTAAACATTATTCGCATAGAGTGCAATGTGACCGCAGGTGCATATAGTAACGACAAGTGCGTGCATACGATACACGAGTTTTCACCAAGCGTTCCACCAGGATATAAGATATCGGAAATACCCGCGCAGATCATTTATCTCCCGATCATCGTACGGAGCATTACGGATCTGACGATTCGTATCGTGGATCAGGACGGCCAACTGCTCGATTTTCGCGGAGAAGAGATCACCGTCAGATTACATGTGCGGAGGAGACAGCGATAACGGGAAATGCTAGTGTTGAACGAAGTGGAACAGGTGAAAAGTTTTATCAAAGGAAGACAAATCTCATCGCCCAATAAAAAGAAACTCACTGCGTCGAACATTGAATTTTTGAGATCATTAGGTTTCATTGTACGAAATGGCTGATATCTTGAATATTGGACGCGAGCCGATCTTTGACAATAGCATTGTCAAAATTGAAACTCATACATACAATCCGTATGCCAATACGACGTTTGGACATAGCGATGAGATAAGAATACCCCTACAACAGCAGGATTTGTATACGTTGCCGTGTGAAAGCTTACTCTACATCGAAGGAAAATTGAAGAAAAAGAAGAAGAACAATGATGCCGAGAAGAAGGATGATGCGGAGATTTTTCTTGCAAATAATTGCGTGGCATTCATGTTTGACGAAATTCGATACGAACTCAACGGCGTGGAGATTGACCGCATCAGAAACGCTGGAATAACCAGCACTATCAAAAACTATGTATCGCTATCGTATGACAAAGCGCTGATCTTGCGGAATGTCGGATGGGACACTACATCTACCATACCGGAAGGATACTTTAATTTTTGCGTACCGCTCAATATGCTTTTGGGCTTTTGCGAGGATTACAAACATGTGGTTGTTAACGCCCGCCATGAATTGATTTTGATACGAGCGCGCAACGACAACAATTGCATCAATGGTGATTCGAAGACGGAACCAGAAATCGAACTATTCAAAGTACAGTGGCGAATGCCTCACGTTATGTTGAATGAGGTCAATAAACTATCCCTGTTACGAGCTTTGGAAAGCGGACGATATCTGAGTATGAGTTTCCGATCATGGGAACTGTACGAGTATCCCCTATTGCAGAGCACGACCAAGCATTCGTGGGCTATCAAAACTGCGACTCAGTTGGAGAAACCGCGATACGTTATCTTTGCTCTGCAGACTGGTCGAAAGAATATCATGTCTCAAGATGCGAGCATATTCGATGATTGTAATTTGACCAATGTGAAACTTTATCTAAATTCTGAATTTTATCCATATGACGACCTGAATTTAGACTTTAACAAAAATAGATACGCTATACTTTTTGACATGTATGCGCGTTTTCGTAAAGCTTATTATGGATACGACTGCTATGAAACGCTTTGCAACGTAAGCACATTTTTAGCGAATGGGCCTTTTGTAGTCATCGATTGCGCGCGACAGAACGAGTCTATCAAGAGTGCCACTGTAGATGTGCGCATAGAATTTGATTGCAAAGAGAATGTACCAGCAAATACTACTGCCTACTGTCTCATCTTGCACGATCGCGTCATCGAATACAGCCCATTGTCCAATGTAGTGCGCAAGATTATGTAAATTGCAATGTTAGCAATATTCCAATATAAGATTCATGTATCATGAGCCTCTCGTGCAGTCCACTTCTCGACATATCCGCACCAGCGTCAACCATGTCCACGCCAACGTACGTGGATCTGAAAGGTTACGTCGTGGATCTATGAGGTTCCATCGTCGGCAAAATATACTATCCAATTTTTCATTGCGGGGAACGCATAATTGAGTGGCCTCTAATGAAAGGTTACGTCGTGGATCTACATGGTTCCACCGTCGGCAAAATATATCATCCAATTTTTCATCCCGGAAGAGACGTAATTGATGGGCCTCTAATTCGCATCGGGGCAGATCCAGTCGTCAACGAAGATGTGATTGATAATTCAAACCACGTCGAATCATCTGTAGACCGAAAATCATGCAATGTTGGAGAAGGGGAGCGATATAAAAAGTACAACTTTCCACGATCCTCCCGCAGTCCGCTCCTTGACATAAATTAGTCATGTCTGCAACCATGTCAACGCCAACGTTCGTAGATCTGCAAGGTTTCGTCGTCGGCAGAAACTCTTTCGTCGTGAAGGAATTTGCCGCTCTCAGAGAGGGATTTATTCTCACTCATTATATATTTGGAAGCTCCGAGCCATGGCATTTTCTCAGCAAAGCGGATAGAAAACACGTATCCTGGTTGGAGGTGAAACATCATGGATTACATTGACGCGATGATCACGGAACGATTCCGTACTTCACGGCTAGAGACATGATTACAAAGGCGTTGCGGGATATGACGGAGAGTGAAAACTCACCCATCGTATACGTAAAGGGACTCGAGAAACGAGAATGGCTGCGTGATTTGCTCCTGGACGATGCGCGAGATGATGTCTACATCGAGAGCTTTGACGAGCACTACGAAGACGTGGAATCGCTGAAAAAGATGGATGCTACACATACTTTACGTTGCCATAAACATGTATCCAATTGTGCCATGCAAAATGTATTCAAGCTGTTCAATTGGTGGCACGCATATAAAAAATAAACGTATATTATCTATAAATATATATATCGTCGATTTTTTTTATTCCTCCCTCCCCATTACACATATAACATTTACGTTTCTTAATTTTGTTTCACGTTTGTCTTAATATTTCATTAAAAATAGAATGCGTTATCTTTCTCTAGCAGTTTAGCCGCTGTAAAAGATAAAAAAATGCTAAGATGCCTTTTTATGTTGTGAAATGGCCTTTTTCGAGATAGTTCATAATTTAGAACCATTAGCTCTTATTATAATAAAAAAAAATCGATTGATAAATACCAACGAGCGCGCGAGGGGGAAGCGTGAGCCAAGATGGTGACGTGAGCGGAAGCGCGAGAAAGAGAACGCGAGCGATGATGATGATGATGATGCGAGAGAGAGAACGAAGATGGGGACGCGAGCGCGAGAGAGAACGAAGATGGGGACGCGAGCGGGAGCGTGAGAGAGAACGCGAACGCGAGCGAACGAAGATGGGGACGCGAGCGAAGATGGGGACGCGAGCGAAGATGATAACGCGAGCGACGCCCCCTCCCCACGTTTCGCGATCGTAGGGCTTCTCCCTCGCACTCCCGCACGCGTCATCAGCTGATTCCGCGTCCCCCTCTCTCCGCAGATCCCGCATGTGTCATCCGCGGTTCCCGCACGCGTCATCTGCTGATTCCGCACGCGTCCCCCTCTCTCCACAGATCCCGCGTCCTCCGAGCTTGGCGACCCCGCGCCGCGGGAGCCCCCCGCGACCCGCTCCCCCCTCGAAGCTCTCGGATTAGAACCCGCCTTATATTGCTACTGTTAAAATTATTATCTTTCATACCGAATAAATATCTTAATTGCCTAACTCTCTTTCTCTCTCTCACTGCGTGCATGCGTGCGTGCGATAAAATATTTATTAAAAAAGATTTGTGTATAGTATTTAAATATTTATATGTAAAAATATATTAAAATATTTATTTGTATTAAAATAATTATTTGTATAAAAGTACTTTTTACAATTTCATATATAAAATCAGACTATAAACACTAATCAAAGAGTATTATGAAACTATCCAATTGTATAGTTGGCGCACTTTCTTGATATCACATTTTTTGTAGGAAAAACCTTTTTTTGTACAAAGGTAATTAATATAAGAGTTCTTTTTTAGGCGTAGTTTTGTAGAAGGATTCTTTTTTGAGGCGTAATTTTTTGGGCGTTTTTGAGCGCGTATACTTGGCGCATTTTTTTACCTTTTTTTGAAAATATATATATACACTCCTCAAAAGAATTAAGAGGACACCCGAAATTTACTCAAAAAATGAACAAATTTCAAACAGTTATAACTTCGTTAAAAATTATCAGAATACAAACAAAAAAAAAGTATTTTAAAGCTTGAAATCTCTACTTTTGAACGAGCTATATGATTTTTACGTTCCTATTATTTTTGTAATTTTTACACACCGAAAATGATAAGCCGAACAAAATAAAAAATTTTCTTGTTACTTTACGACGTGTCATGGGCGATACAAAAAATCGGAGGAAATTTTCGACTTTACCGCATGAAAGATTGGAGTTTTCTCTACAATTTGCTTTTTTTATGAAATGTTTTACAATTTTTTGTTTCCGAGTTATCAAGGGTTAAAGAAAAAATGGGCATTTTGACTTGGATTGCTCATACCTCTGCTAAAAATAATCGTACAGCAATTCGCAAAATGGATTTTTAAAGACGAAACTTTTCTTTATCAAACAGTATAACAGCAAAATTTTTTTAAATATTCTAGACACATTAAAAATTCAATTGAAGATATTGATAAAATTTTGTAATTTTTCACTTTTTTATTTCAACCCAAAAAACAAATGTATTGAGTAACAATCGAATTTTTATCTTTACGATTTTTTGAAGCTTTAAGTATACTAAATTCGAAGAAAAATCGTCACGTAGCTGTGATATTTTCTTCATGGCTATTGTATGGGACAAAGAGTACGAAATTGATTAACTACAGTAAAAATGAAAAGAAAAAAGAAATAACGTTCCAATAGACGTTAAAAAATCATTGCTCTGACAATACGTTGAACATAAGTGCCAATAGAAACCGAAAAAAATTCTTATCAGATTTTTTATTTTTTATCAAAATTTGGAAAAAATACCGCCAGCATTAGCGTTACCCAAAACGTACCACGAAGAAGTTGCATGGTCGGATTTACGCTTTAATGTGTGCGTGTGCGTGCGTGCGTGCGTGTGTGTGTATTTCTGTGATTTGTCATTTTCACAGTATTTAACGATTGTCTCCTGCTTTTCGTTTTCTAATATTGCGTGCTTCCACCTCTACTGTTTATTACAGATTGCAATTGTTTCCGCATGTTGATGCAACGCCTCATCTCATGTTGAAGCACGTCTTGCCAAACTTATCTCAGAGCAGTGGTTAGATCTCTATGATTCTGTGGTTGACGAGGGAGTTCTCTCAATCTCCTGGATAACATGTCCAAACATGTTCTATGAGATTTAGATCAGGACTCATAAGAACAATGCCATGCTTTAGGACGAAGATTTTTTTTGATGCAAGATAATGCAACACCTCATCCAGCTCGAATCACGCAACGTTTTCTTCAGGAAAATTACATCAATGTTCTTCCGTATCCAGTTATGAGCTCTGATCTAAATCCTATAGAACACGTTTGGGACATGTTATCCAGGAGATTGACAGAACTCCCTCGTCAACCACAGATTCATAGAGATCTAACCACTGCTCTGAGACAAGTTTGGCAAGACGTGCCTCAACATGAGATGAGGCGTTGCATCAACATGCGGCAACAATTGCAATCTGTAATAAACAGTAGAGATGGAAGCACGCAATATTAGAAAACGAAAAGCAGGAGACAATCGTTAAATACTGTGAAAATGACAAATCATAGAAATACACACACACGCACGCACGCACGCACACGCACACATTAAAGCGTAAATGCGACCATGTAACTTCCTCGTGGTACGTTTTGGGTAACGCTAATGCTGGCGGTATTTTTTCCAAATTTTGATAAAAAATAAAAAATCTGATAAGAATTTTTTTCGGTTTCTATTGGCACTTATGTTCAACGTATTGTCAGAGCAATGATTTTTTAACGTCTATTGGAACGTTATTTCTTTTTTCTTTTCATTTTTACTGTAGTTAATCAATTTCGTACTCTTTGTCCCATACAATAGCCATGAAGAAAATATCACAGCTACGTGACGATTTTTCTTCGAATTTAGTATACTTAAAGCTTCAAAAAATCGTAAAGATAAAAATTCGATTGTTACTCAATACATTTGTTTTTTGGGTTGAAATAAAAAAGTGAAAAATTACAAATTTTTATCAATATCTTCAATTGAATTTTTAATGTGTCTACAATATTAAAAAAAATTTTGCTATTATACTGTTTGATAGAGAAAAGTTTCATCTTTAAAAATCCATTTTGCGAATTGCTGTACGATTATTTTTAGCAGAGTTATGAGCAATCCAAGTCAAAATGCCCATTTTTTCTTTAACCCTTGATAACTCGGAAACAAAAAATTGTAAAACATTTCATAAAAAAAGCAAATTGTAGAGAAAACTCCAATCTTTCATGCGGTAAAGTCGAAAATTTCCTCCGATTTTTTTGTATCGCCCATGACACGTCGTAAAGTAACAAGAAAATTTTTCATTTTGTTCGGCTTATCATTTTCGGTGTGTAAAAATTACAAAAATAATAGGAACGTAAAAATCATATAGCTCGTTCAAAAGTAGAGATTTCAAGCTTTAAAATGCTTTTTTTTTGTTTGTATTCTGATAACTTTTAACGAAGTTATTGTTGAGTTACTGTTGAAATTTGTTCATTTTTTGAGTAAATTTCGGGTGTCCCCTTAATTCTTTTGAGGAGTATATATATATATATATATATATATATATATACATATATATATATATATATAATTTTATGTTCTATCTGTACGATATAATTTTATGTTCTGTCGTGGCCGATACTTCTGAAATACAATTGTAATCGAAGTACGTAGTTATTACTTAAACTACCTGAAGGACCCTTTCCTCGCATACAAGATTCAACAATAATAAAAAACCAATGGGAGATTTTCCCAAGACAGCAGCGGAGAGATCTGAGTGAAATGTTTTGTTTGCTCTCTGTGGGCCCACCTTGATTGTACTGGCGCAGAGACAGATCATTACATTTGTGATTTCTGCAAACTGAACTGAACTGAATATTGACTAATATTGACTAATATCTAGACTCCTATATTTTGATTATTAAATCTGTTCTTTGCTAAATTTTGTTCTTTTTCTTCATTTTTAATCTCCTGTTCCATATTACTCGAATATCTCAATATCCTCTAAATGAGTTTTTTCTTATTTGTTTGTATGTGATGAAATTTCGTAAATTAATTTTTGACTACAAATAACTAATCACAGATAGTTAAAGTTTGTGATTGTATTCGGTTTAATTTTTTAAACAATATCGGTTGTGGTATTGCCTCAAATATAATTGGTGGTCCATAATACCCAAAGTTCCTCTATGTGTAACAATCTAGCCAATGTGTAACAAAATAAGTAATATCATTTTAAAATTTTCGTAAATTCTTTTTATAAAAAATCGTCATGTTGCAAGAAAGCGCTCTTTCTTGGTTAGGTTAGATATCCAGAAACTCACATAAGTTCGGTTCACGCTGCTAGGAGTCGCAAGGATTTGTTTTCTTGCAAGTAAAGTACGTTTCGGAAACTATATAAATAACCTTAAAATTCATCCTCTAACTAATCAAAGCATAATGACTCTTCGCGTATATGCGATGAATGTAATGCCTCAACAAGGCATCTAATTTATGTGGAAATAGATACTCTTACTTTAAATATATGTACATTGGCGATCAAAATTAACGCATAGGTTAATTCCATGCCAAAATTTCGCATGATTTCAAATAAGCGTAACTCCGTCAAAAGTGGTTGTATCCTAAAAAATTTTTTTTTGTTTTAAAACTTAAAATCTCTACTTTAAAAAGCAGTTAAGACTTTTTGACTTTATCTTTCTCCCTTCGAGGCATTTCTTCATAAGTAAGAACGTGTTTTATTTCCAAAAATTTGCATAGTTTGATGCACTCTACGTGCTCGAATAAATTTTTTTCGCAAGTGTTATTACAACTATCGAAAAATTTGGACTTTTCCGCATAAATTAAAAAAAAAATTGAATGTTGTACGATTTTTTTTCACGGAGTTATGACGTTTTGAAGTTACCCATTTTTGTGCAATTATCGGCAGCATTACTATTATCTGATGCGCGCAACAAAAGGTTGCTGGTCTGATTTGGCACGTCGTGTGAGTGTGCGTGGAAACCTTTACATTCAAAAATGCGTATTCCCGACTCGTCTTTGAATAACCGCGTCTCACAAAGTGTGTCTTACAAAGTTTTGTAACCCTCTTGTAATTTTTAACATGTGATTGATGTAATTGTGATTGAACATGTGTGGGACATAATGAGTAGGAGATTTCAAAATTAACAGAGATTGCCAACTAATTTTCAACAATTAGAGGCAGCGCTGTAACAAATATGGCATGAAATTCCTCAGGACACTATTAGGGTGCCGTCCCATGGGCCTCGGAAAACGGAATCGGAACGGAATCGGAAAGGCGGCATAGTGGGTGTTAACCAATCAGAATCGTTCCGTTCAGATTTTTAATAGTCGGGCTCCCCATGGAGGATTTTTACGGAAACGAAATGCGCGTAAACTTGAACGGACAATGCTCGTATGATTCTTCACGTACAATTGTGTTGCTGGAAACTTTCATGAAAAAAGAGGAATGTCATCTGTAAGTATTCTAATTATCAGCGAATTTGGTTGGACTGCATATGAAAACCCATGTACACTATTCTAATCTAAAAATAAAATGCAAGTACCTCAAAATGTCCATTATTTGCACATTTATGTGGATAAGGCTGCATTCGTTTTACTCGCTTTCGTGCTAAAAGCGACATTCTATCTTCCTTTGACACATAATGAGCAACAGAGATAGAATGACGTTTTTAGCGAACAAGACGAATACAGCTAAGTTGTGTTAAGTTATAATATTGATGTAATGATAGCGTTTATTTATTATTATAGGCAGCAAAAAAAGGCTACTGTGGATGGGTGAATACAAAGTCATTGATTGTAACAAAAATTTCGTTTACATAGCAAAAAAATACTATATAGAATTATTCATACTTATCATAATAACTTTTCCATTTTCATCCATGCTTAAAATATGATATCATTAAAGATACCAACACATGAGTGTTGAAAAATAGCATCCATTTTCAACACCCATCCACAGTAGTCATATTTTGTTGCCTATAATAATAAATAAATGCTTACATCAATTATAACTTAACACAACTTAGCTGCATTCGTCTTGTTCGCTTTCGTGCAACAAACGTCATTCTATCTTTGTTGCTCATTATATGTCAAAGAAAGATAGAATATCGCTTTTAACACGAAAACGAGTAAAACGAATGCAGCCTTATCCACATAAATGTGCAAATAATGGACATTTTGAGGTACTTGCATTTAACTTTTAGCTTAGAATATTGTATATGGGTTTTCATATGCAATCCAACCAAATTCGCTAATAATTAGAATACTTACAGATGACATTATTCCTCTTTTTTCATGAAAGTGTACAGCAACACAATTGTACGTGAAGAATCATATAAGCATTGTCCGTTCAAGTTCACGCGCATTCCGTTTCCGTAAAAATCCTCCATGAGGAGCCCGACTATTGAAAATCTGAACGGAACGATTCTGATTGATTAACCCCCACTGCCGCCTTTCCAATTCCGTTCCGATTCCGTTTTCCGAGGCTCATGGGACGGTACCCTTAGAGCCTACATTAATATGCGTGATCGTCTACAAGAAATCATTCAAAGACGAGACGGGAATACGCATTTTCAAATGCAAAGGTTTTTACACACACATGCGCCAAATCCGACCAATCTCCTCGTGGTGAGCATCGGATAATGATCATGCTGACGGTAATTGCACAAAAATGTATAGGTAACTTCAAAATGACATAACTTCGTGAAAAAAAATCGTGTGACATTCAAATTTTTTTTAATTTACGCGAAAAGGTCCAAATTTTTCGGCAGTTGTAATAACATTTGCGCAAAAAATTTATTCAACACGTGAAGCGCGTCAAACTATGCAAATTTTGGGAAATAAAACACGTCCTTACTTATGAAGAGATGGCTCGAAAGGACAAAGATAAAGTCAAAATGTCTTAGCTGCTTTTTAAAGTAGAGACTTCAAAACAAAAAAAAATTTTTTAAGATACGACCACTTTTGATGGAGTTACGCTTATTTGAAATCATGCGAAAATTTGACATAGAATTACCTATGCGTTAATTTTGACCGTCAGTGTATATAGTGTTGCGCCCGAGTGTACGGATCCGCCGGAGATCAGTTGTCAGGAAAAGCGTTGCTGCTTGACAACGATAGAGACCTTCTAATCAGAGTCACGAAATAACGTTCCCAATTTTGATTGGTGCTGCCATTTTTCATCGACTGCTACACCAGTGCAATAAGTTAAAACAAGAGAAAGTATATGTTTGTTTCATTCTAACTTACAACTTTCATCGATGAAAAATGGTGTCGCTAACCTAACCTTTACGACTATTTCGCGACTCTGATTATAGGGTCTCTAACAACGAGAATAAACAGCCGAGCTGTTAGATTTTTTAGAGATTCGGTCTTGAACAGATGTCGCGCGCGCAAGAGATTCTCTCTGCCTCTAGACTCTTTATTGCGTTGTTCCTTGTACTGCGTTTAATAAAGTTCTTGAGTTTAAAAGAGTTCTGTGTTCTTTCCCGTGTGCGCGATTACGCGAGTGACGCGAGAAACGCAACAATATGTATACACTTTTAAATGTTTTTTTATATACTTTGTGACGTGACAGGGTCCGTCACAAGGGCTCGCCTGACCGAACGGGATCCGAAAGGGATCGGAGTCGCTCCCGCGGGGCGGAAGAGCGACGATTTCCCCTTATCTTATGGAATTTGGTCGCGTTGCGGCCCGTAATCCGCATGTCTCGTGTTTGTGGTTCCGCTCGCGGATTTGATTCCGGAGTACTTATTATTTTTACGACTTGACAGGAACGTAAGAGACAGCTGGAGTGATGGTTCGCGCGTGTATGCTACTGTTCACGGAGGGAAGGAGCGGAGGAGTAGCGGAGTCGGCAGGACAAGGGCGAGGGCGAAGGAAAGGCGAAATTGGCGAGGCGATAGAGAGTCAGAGCGGAGGAATGCGGGACGAGGCGTAGGGCGAGGGCCTCTCCCTGAGCGACTGACATCCCTTGAAAATCCCGGAGCAAGGGCGAGTGGAGGGTCGCAGGCCGGAGGACGCTTCGGAAGGGCCCCACTGACAAAGAGCCAGCCCGCCGCCGAGACG
>OV788319.1:14041065-14089387 GCA_928718305.1 Tetramorium bicarinatum
GTCTTCCTTTTCCTGTCTCCTTTCTCGCTGCCACCATCTCCACCTTATATTCATCTTCCAGTTTTCTTCTTACTATTGCTTCCTCTTTCTCTTCCAGCCACGTTTCCGTGAGTCCTATAACCTCGAATTTTTTTATGAAATTCCAAAAATCCTCTTCTTTTCCTTTTACTCCTGCCACGTTCCAGAAGACCATTCTTCCCTCACTTTTCTTTCTTGTCTGCTCCTCTACTATTTTTTCTTTCCATTCTATGTCATTATGTTTCTGCTTATTCTTTGTTCCTTTATCTTCTTCTTTAGTCCCTTTTGGTAAGATCCCTTTTATCTTCACCTTTCGCTCGATCTTCGATGTCAGATCTTCTTTCAATGCTTCCCTCGTTTCATTCCATTTGTACCATTTATCCTCTACTTTTAACTTCCAGAATTTTATCTGTACCCTTCTGTTCTCCAATCTGCATCTTTTCGCGTACGCTACTATTTTTTTCTGTGCCTCTCTTTCTTTCTTCGTCCTGTCATTATCTATGTAGATCTTCTTGTCTCCTAGCTTTTTCTTATTTTGCATGATCTTACTTTTATCTTCCCATTTTCTAAGTTTAACTTGAATCATTTTTCCTCCATTTATTGCTCTTGCCTTTTCAATTTCTGCGCTCGTCTCTATGCTGTCTCTTAGGAATTTCTCTATCTCACTTTCTATGTTCTTACACTGACTGCTTATCTCAAATCCCTTAATTATTACACTCAGCTTTCTTTCCTCTCTTTCCTTTCTTTCCATAAAATTCCCAATTTCCTGTATCTCCTTTTCTGCCTCACTCGGGTCCGCTCTGACTTCCATTATTCCTGCTTTTGTCCTTGTCTCCAGTATTTCCAGTCTATTTTTTACTTCCTCTTTATTCGTGATTTTTCGTTATTTTCTATCCTTTCTTCCAGCTTATCTATTCTCCTCTTTGTTTCTTCCCGGAATTTCCTGTCCTCTTCTCTCATATAGTTTATCTCCTTCAACAGTTCTTCCTTCATTTTTCCCATCTCTTTTCTTGTGTTATCTTTTTCTTCATTAAACCTCTTCAACAGCTCTAACATTATCTCCTTTTCGCTCCTACTCTTCCACTGTTCCTCCATCCTCTCTGTGTTTGTTTCTTCCGCTCCTATCTCCACTTCCTCTGAACGGCGCTCTCCCTCCAATCTGATTGGACATCCGCTTTCCGCTATGCCCCTCTTACTTCTGACTTCCTGCTCTGCACTTTCTGGTGATATCTCTCCTCTTTTCCTCTTTACGCTGATAAAATCTAAAATCGAACCGCAGCTTTGCGCTCTGTCTCTCACCAATCTTTCGGCGTTAGTCGGCCTTCCTTTTCTCTCCTCCTTTCCTTGCGCCCTCTTCGTCTCCGTCACTCCCGCTCCTCCTTCACCTCCACTTCCACCTTCCTCCTCCGCCGCGCGTGTCTCCATCTGTACTTTTGCCGCTGCTGTTTCGCGCTTATTCCACACGACGCCCCTCTCGCTACTCTCCATACGTCGTGGTCGTGGTATCTTCCGTCACATTCTCTTTCTCCTGCCATCGACCGACCCAACCTTTCTTACTACTGGCAATCTTCACTGCCCTTTTCTCCGTTATTTCTCTCCACCAGAGCCATGTGCCCTTTATCTCTCTATCCCTGTCTCTCCTCTCCACCACCTGCTCTCTCTCCCTCACTCCTCACTCCACCACCTCTTCCAATTCACCTCGAAAAACTTAATTTTCTCAGAGCTACTCTCAACCACGTTTTACGCCTGCGGCTGTCCAATCTTTCTCCTTATAGACATATATGTATATGTGAATATCTGTATTATCCTTTTTCTTAAAGACTTATTTTGTTGCATATATTTCTGAATTTATTTGTTGATTAGCGGAACAATGACTTGCTACGAACTTGGACTAAAACACGCGCAGTTAAATAAAAGGTAATCTGTCATTATTAATATAATGCGAATAATACTATTATGTGTCATTTTAATGAATTAAAAATATCAAAGTGTGTTTAGGTGTGTGTATGGGAGGGTGAATTGGTGTTTGAGTGAGTATGCAGGTGTAGAGGTCTATCGACGAGAGATCATAATCGACGATCCATACGCGAATTTTTGGTTACCGTGAAAGAATGAAAGGATTTAGACTTATTGATGCTGGTTTCGGTTGGTGTAACCGAACAGGAAGATTTGCACGACTGTGGAGTCCTTGGCACAGGATGTGACGATTAGGCTGGCACTGACTGATGCACGGTAATTTCAATGAACACTGGTGATGTCGTTCAACTAAGATTCGGTTTTAGAATTCGCTACTGATGTGACTAAGATTCTGGTTGATTGAGATTCAATCTAAAACTGACGAGTGAGATCCGGGTTGAGACTACTAGCCGAGTTACTCTCTACTACACTGTGTACTGAACTGCCCGTTGAATTCTCTCTAAAAAAACTGCTCTCAACCCACGAGATCGCGGGTTTTTATTACGGAAAAATTAAAAGGTGGGTGTGTTTAAGCAACGAATTTGGACTTTTGATTCGTCGCTTTTCGGCTTCCCTAATATTAACCCAGACAGCACACAGATATTCGAAAAACAACCTATAAATATCCTTTAAGGATATTAAAAATATCCATAATATATCCTTTTTATGTCCATAAGATATGCAATGGACATCCATGGAATATCTGTTTATGAAAATGGTGGACGTGATCAAGTCCCTGACATGTCCAGTAGATATCCGATGGACGTCAAATGGACATAAATTAACAACACCGAACATATACTCGGATTTTATATGGACGTGAAATGTACATGATAAAACGGACAATAAGGATATTATTTCACATGTACGATAAATCGTTCAACCCAGTAAACATAGTTATATACGAAAATATTGTTTAGAATAAGATATTTTTGCACATCTTGTTCTTAAGTTCCAACTCTTATGTCGTTGGAACAGTTACAGTTTCAAAAGTTAATTCACTTGAATGAAAAGTACACTTTAGGATTACTTATATATATTTTAAAGTGAATTTTACTTACG
Organism: Tetramorium bicarinatum; assembly: GCA_928718305.1. Lineage (NCBI taxonomy): Eukaryota > Metazoa > Arthropoda > Insecta > Hymenoptera > Formicidae > Tetramorium > Tetramorium bicarinatum. Next base: position 14,044,102 of record OV788319.1, read on the forward strand.
AGAAAGTTTATGGTTTTATGCGACGCCTAGCGGCGTCGATAAAACTTACACGAGCATGTTTGTGTGTAATATGTTAAATAGGATATCATATGGATATGTAAACATGTCCATTTTTAAATATCCCAAGAGTGTCCAAAAATGTATATCTTATGGATGTCTTATAAAGTCCGTGGACATTCCGACATGAAATGGACATAAAACGGATATCCATAGAATATCGTGAGCTGTCTGGGTAATTGGAGAATCGGCTATATAATTTGGTTCAGAGTTTCCCGTAGGCAGTTTGGTCGTAAATGTCTTTTTGTTTTATGAGTTAACTAATTATAAACTGCGTTTTTCTTTAAATTTAAATTAATCGTGGGACGATTCCTCCGCGGTTCAAGTGGTTTTGTCGCGACAGGTTGGCGCTATGAGAGCAATGATTCTCGAGTGCACCTGTAAATTTCATGCGTCGGCTTCTGTAACTCACTCGATTTTCGGAGGAATTGCGCATAAAGTATGTCTATATTCAATTACGGAGGACCGGCGTCTGTCAGCGGCACACGTGCAGGTCATCCCTTCAGCTGCTTTTAATTCTTTATTTCCTTTTTATGATTTTTATTATTTTTTAAAAGATGAGTGGATGCACGTGTAAATCGCTCGTTATCAGTGGCCTCCCTTTGATCTTAAAGGGTAAGTTAGTTTCCCTCTCTTTGCCCGAAAAAAAGAAATCATGGAATCTACTGGACATTTTTCTACGATTTTTCTAAACTTAGTTATATTGTTTTAAAGAAGATGTTACAAAAAGGATTTTTTCTAAAATGTGCAATTCGGAAACAAATTATTGTGAAAAACTTTTCCAAAAAGGAAATTTAAATGGAAACTTTAAATTTTAAAATTCTTTTTCACTTGGAAGTAAACGATCGGATTTAAATATGTGTGGATTAAATACATGCGAGTGCACATATAAACACAGCGTCACTAATGCCTAGCCATACTAATTGCACTAATTCAAAGCATGTCTTTTTCTTTACAATATGGAAGCATGTGGAAAGAGAAAAATGTATACTTTACATACTCTGAACAAGTGCAGTTAGTACGGCTAGGCATTAATGACGTCGTGTGTACATACGTAGTGTATGCATATGTCCTTTAGTAACATTTTCTTCAAGACAATAAAACTGTTAAAAAAAATGTTCGAAAGACGGATATGTTTAAAAATGAGTGAGGTCAAAAAACTCATATATTTTCGCACCAGAGAGCTGATTCTTTTGAGTTACACAACACTTTAAATAAAAAATTTTTCCTATTTTTTTAAGTACCGTTTTCAACGTCCACCATTTTGTAAAACGTCTACTGTTACACAATTTTTATTTTTTGGTTTTTGAGAGGAAGATTTAAGTTTTAATTTGAGCTTTGGTTCATTTCAATACGACGAGTTTTTATAGAGTTATCACGTTCAAAAGATGTTAAAAAATTTCAGTAAAATGAGGTGGCCCATTTTTTTTACCGGTGAGTGTATATACATACATTCTTCTGCAGGTGTTGCATGGTGACTTGGCGGCAAGAAATATTTTGCTTGCCGAGGGCAACGTAGTGAAAATTTGCGATTTTGGTTTAGCAAAGAATATGTATAAAGATTATTACAAGAAAAGAGGGCAAGCTCCAGTTCCGGTAAAATGGATGGCCATCGAATCGATCGGAGATCACATTTTCTCGACGCAATCTGACGTATGGAGCTTCGGCATAATGCTATGGGAATTTTTCACCCTGTCTAAAATGCCATATCCCGGCATTTTGGACACAGAAACAGAGAAACTGTATCAAAAGTTAATCGAGGGCTATAGAATGGAACAACCGGAATACGCTAACTGCGAAATATATGACATCATGTTACAATGCTGGGAAGCTAAACCAGCGTCACGTCCAAGCTTTACAAATCTTGTGGAGAGCATTGGAAACTTATTGGAGGAAAGTGTAAAAATGGTGAGTTACGTCTTTATCTTTATTCTGTTACAGTAATGAGTCTAAGACATGAGAGAAAAGATAAAAAGGATAATATTTGAATACATAAAAAAGTATTTTAAAGAAGATGTAAATAAGTAACGTCACACGCAAACAATAAAGTTATTAATCAATATTGAGAACAAATAATCATACATTGAAATTGTTGTGGTCAGTAATGTATTTGATAAATTCTTAAAAATTTAATTTTAGAAATGTATTTACGGGATACTACTCTTTCATATAATTTTTTAAGATAATATATCATGTATATTAACATATTATATTAACACAATATAATATAGTGTGATATTTATTAATATGTGGGAATTTGCGTATGCGTTATATTAATTTTTATCATATTAATTTGTTTCTTATCATATTATAATATCTAAAAGTTTCTTATATGCTTAGAGTTCATGTAAATGGATTTAATAAGATAGTTTCTTTTGTACACACTGCGTATTAGTAAAAGGTTGACAAAGCCTGACGATTGTGCCATTCTAACGAGCTCCTTGTAAGAGATGATACGACGTCCGTATTAAACACAAGATTATATAAAGAATATTCTCTGATTTTTTAATTCAACCCAACAATATACATACTTCAGTTTAAAACATACATTCTCAAAAGATACAGCGCACAACAAAGATACCTTTTTTATTTCTGCTTCAGTATTACATTAAACTAAATACAGCGTACATGGACATGAACGAGAAGAACTTGAGTACCAGCAAGAATAATTCTCTAATAATGACGTCCAAACAGGATCATGCGGTGCTCTCATTGTCGGATAATGAGAATTCACAGTTTCCGAAAGATACATCAAATTCATTGCACGTACATGTGAACCCCGGTACTTCGACGGGTGAGTTTTTAAATTTAATTATAAAATTATAAAATAAACATCATCAGGATCACTCTCATACTGAGTTCCTATCATCTGCGTCAGATTCCGAGAACGCGACTGAACTGTCTCCTATGCTGAAGCACGAAGAAGATGCCCATCTGAATCCTGTCAATGTTCACGAGCGAAGAGCGAAATTCATACAACAAAGGCAAATGAAGAACCTGATTGTCGACAGACTGATGGAATAAAATTCAGTTTACTTCATCGTACTACGGAATTCACTTAATAAATATGAACGACGCGAATGAAAATAATAAACAGATATGACAGATTCTAAAAAAGAGATTAAGCGTCGTCCAGTATTATTTTATCAAACGTTCTCTCATTGGCCCACCATTGTTCGTGTACTAAAACTACATTGAAAATAAATAGGAAAACTGTTTTTCAAACAGCTATATAATTTAGATAACTTCTTTAGAAATGACTATATTGCAGACGTTTGTGCAAATATATAGGGGAAGGACACCTATGTGCTTCAAAGGGATAATATATTATTTTTCTAATTATCAGTATTTCATGAGAACTGGTATTTAGAGAGTTTTTGAGGTCGCTGATCACGAATCTGTTATCAGATTTTTAAAATCCAAAATGGCAGATCCAATATAGTGGAATATTGGCTAGGTCTATTTCCTCTCCCGAGGAAAAATGGGTTTAGTATGATCAGATATAAATATATATGATTAGATATAAATAGATCTGATTATATCTTAAAATTGGCGCGATATGATCATATCTTTATGTAATCATATTCGACCAGATATTTTCATATACAATCAGATCTAGCGAAATATGAATGTATCCAAACATTGAATATTGTTATATATGATTATATAATTGTATATTGGATATCAGAGCTCTGATACCAAATATACAATTATATAATCATATATGACAATATTTAATGTTTGGATACATTCATATTTCGCTAGATCTAATTATATATGAAAACATCTTGTCGAATATGGTTACATAAAGATATGATCATATCGCGCCAATTTTAAGATATAATCAGATCTATTTATATCTAATCATATATATTTATATCTGATCATACTAAACCCATTTTTTCTCGGGCTGCCATATTTTGTAATAAGCAAAAATTACAATTTGTGTATTTTAGATATGTTATCCATTGTATGATAAACCGTTTGTTTTACAACGATTCAGCCAATCAAAAAAAGATAATTCTCATTTACATTCCTTATCTCAACTAAACTCGAGAGGTATGCCATATTAGATTCTCCATTTTGAATTTTGAAAATCTGATAAAGGATTCGTATAATCAGCGATCCCAAAAACCTCTATATACCAACTTTTACATGAATACACTGAAAACTTCTTTATAGAAAATGAATTTTTTCTGAAAGAGTGTTATTTTCAGTATTTGTATACCAATATAAACAGAATAACTGAAAATTTTTAATAATTGCACGTCATTTCTGATTCAATAATATGATATGTCACTGAAATAAAATCACAAAAAAGCTTGAAAATGAAGTAAAATACGATGATAGGATAAAATTATATTAATACTTTAAATGTTCAATTGTTTAATTGTAAAGGTAAGATTTGATGATTGTAAAACCCAAGGTATGGGGACTTGTAATAAGAGTTACTTAGGGTGCCCTTAAGCATGAGGCAGCCTACATGACTTAAGTGACACTGAGAACTCAGATAATAATTCTCGCAAATAATCGGAATTGATCATCAAGTTCCTTTTCTGCGATGCCTTGTTCCAACATTCCGAAAACATGCCCTGGATTCAGTGCATTGTATGCCCAAGCTGGGCGCACAGTGGTGCTGGCAATATTGAATATAAGTGAATATGTGATTTTTCAAATAAGATTTTTATTATATCTGTACTTTAAAAACGTTAAATAAAGTTTTTTAATTGTAATACCGATGTATTTTGTATTTTATTAGCGAATTCTCGAGGTATCTCATATTAGGGGCAAACTATTTCCATTTCGCATAAAGCCCTCTTTTTATATTTTCCTAATTTTCAGAAAAAAATAATATTTAAATTAAGTTTTGCATTTCAATATCTTAAAGCTTATTAAATTCCTTTCAAAATAATCTATTATATTTTTCAATTTTATTGATAAACTTCTAATAATTACTTACATTAAATAAACTCAGTATTTCATAATCGGTGCCTTTCCTCTATATATTTTAATACAGAAGAGGCACGGACGTAGTATACTACGTTCATAAGAAAAGATAAGTAAAGTACCTTAAATACCTTAAGTACCTTAAGTACCTAAAGTAAAGTAAATGTAGGAATTTATATATACAATATGTATATGCATGCTATAGTTAATTACACAAATTACAAATAACATTAATTACAAATACTATGTATATGTTTTTTATTGTATAACAGATTACATATATTGTACACTACATAAATATAAAAATATTGTATTGGTATACATGTATATATGTATATTGTACATATATACAAGATGTCCGACATAAAATTGCCAAAACGAAAACTGGAGATAGATTGGATCAAATCGAGAAGAAAAGTCATGTATTATTTTCCAAAATTCCTAATAGTTTTTGAGTAATTAATTAAAATGTCTGAGCGAATCGGCGCGTAGAAAGTGATAGATGGGACTCAGGCCACATTCTGAAATTCCCTTTCAATACTGAAAATCTATAATGTGTGACATAAATTATAGATTGCAGTACTAAAGTGAATACGGGAATGTACCTCAGTAGGCATGTAAAATATCGCGCAGCGTCGCTCGTCGCTCGCCGCTCGCTGCGTAATTATTTTTCCGGTGCGGTATCGTATGTTGCGCGTCGCTCCACCTCTTACTAAATCACATACTAAAGTTCACCGTTAAAAGGTAGAAATAAATAAGCCATTTTACATCATGTCTACTGATAATGAGTCCCATCTATCGATTTCTACGCGTTGATTTGCTTAGACATTTTAATTAATTACTCTATAACGAATTTTACAAAATGGTATAGAATTTTCCTTCTCGGTTTAACTCAATCTAGCTCCGGTTTTCGTCTTGGCAATTTTATACCAGACACCCTGTATAGTTTAATGACAAATAATAAAGGATAAAATAGCCAACTTACGAGCGCTTTATAAGTGTTAAATACAATACATTTTTATTAAATTTTAATAATTACATTAATTATATTAGTAAACGTTTCGACCTCACCGAGTCTTCCTCAGTACATAGTAATGATATATTCATTTAAAAATCATATAAAACGAGTATTTTGGAATAAATAAAATCAATAAAATAACGTATCATTGTAGGCTAAAAGCAATTGTCAAATACATTAAAATGTCAATTAATGTAAATCAGCATGAACTAACGGAATCATAATGTTGAGGAATACGAAACTATTACTCGATTAAATCGAGAATATGTTTGCCCAAAATTCTCACTGTCAAAAAATAAAATGGTTTGTCAGTCCATGATGTAGTTTTTGTGATCAATTTGTTATTTATCGAATTTATCTCCGAATGAAATTACTTAAATAAATATCTGTATCTGGCCGATTGTTAAAAGCTTATTATATTCTCAGGATGACTTGATAATGTAGTCAGGACAAATAAGGACTAATGAATGGTTAATTTAATAACTATAAAATATAAGTAAATTTCAATTTGTGTTTTGACAAAATATGATTCAAATTCTATATCTTTTAATTTTTTGAAAAAATACATTTTATAATAAAATATTCACTTTACTATCTTATTTTTTTAAATATAAAAATTCAAATTTTTGATTAGTATAAATGTTAGGCTTAAAGACTGAACACGCTTACGGAGCAAAAAACCAACCACAACGCTATCTGACTTTTCAAATTCAGTCACAACGCGAAATTCGTGATGTGGCTCTTTTAATATTTGACCAGAACGCGTTCTCGCAAAAAACAAATACCACAATACGTTGTGATCGCTTATTGTTACAGTCAGTAAAATTTTCTAATGATGATGTCCGCACCGAATCATACGGTAATCTCACATTCGGATTACGAATGCATATCTCTTGAAAGGCATATCATCAACTTCGTCGCATAAGTGAATCCCGGCTGTTCAACGGATGAGTTGAATCGATATGTTTAATCCGATATATTTAATCCTAATCCTAAACAGAATCATTCACATATTGAATTACCATCGGACTTTGAAGACACGATCAAACTGTCTCCCATACTAAAGCACGAAGATCTGAAACTTATCAATGTTCACGAGCGAAGACCTAAATTTATCCGACAAAGGCAAATGAAGAACCAGTTGGTCGATAGACTAGAACAAAATTCTATTCATTCCAAGTAAACGTACTGCGGAATTCACTTGATAAATCTGAACAACACGAAGAATAATAAACGAATATGACAGATTCCAAAAACGATATTACGTGCCGTCTAGCATCAGCGTGCAAAACAATTATGTGAACATGCCTGATCTGATAATGAAAGATCTGATAAAGAGATATGTCAGATAGAGCTAGATTTATTTTAAAAATAAACTCAGTGCAAAACAAGTGCAATTAAAAAATTTATTTGTAATTCTACATTCCAATTATCTTATAATCGTTGTACTAATATAGACTGTTTTCCAGCTAGAACACAAAACATTACACTGTGCTCCATTGTGTAAGGTTTTTGTTGGAACAATTAGAACTTAGTCTGTTCTGTTAAGACATTAGTATAACAAACATTATTATATATCTTTATTGTTTAATTAACCCATTAAGTCCTGAAGAGACATTTTTCGTGGCTTTTTTCAGCGGTTTTCTTTCCTACAAAACTGGTCCTGAAAAAATGATGATTGATTCCCGGGACTGAGAAATAACACATTATTTATGTACAATATAATGGTTATTAAATCAAATAATGATAGTAAACCCTAAACGGTCAAGCTGGATCTCTTTTGCCTAATAATTATTTCGAGTACACCTCTTACTCAGCCGACTACGTGCCGTTAAATACCGGTCTTTAAAACGCAGTCTTGAGCTAAAGCTAGAATTGTACAATCCAAATTAAATTTGGATATCAAAAATTTGTTTAATAATTGCGATATTAATATGTATCATTTAAAATAGGAAAATAGTGTGTTGTGAAAGAAAAAATATAATAATGTTTATTTATTAACTTTAATTAATTAATATTATATTATATAATGTTACATATCAGTTATGATTTAGACCATAAAATAATAATTTGTAAGCATATCAACATAAATGAAAAATGTATAAATAAAACTCCTTTGTGCCTCATTCTGTTTTACATTTTTTTGATCGTAGCATTCTACAATGGAAATTATAAAAAACTAATAGAAATTATTCAAACTAATAGAAAATAATATCGAAATAAAAGCAAAAGAAGAATTGTAACATTGCAACTGCCGGATATTAGTGTTATTATTGTCCTTAATGATCTCTAATGATTTAATGTAAATTTTTTTACAAATACATAAAATTAATTCAAATATGTAAATCATTGACACAAATAATCATTGAAATATGTTGAGAAAATACATTATATCCATAGAGTCCAATAAAAAAATTTGAAATTTTATATACATATATGAGGAAACTTATTTGAGCCACTTTTGTCCCCAGTCTACTCTAATAAAATAAATAAATAAAATGAATTGACAAATGAACAAAAGCTAAACAATAGAAGTTACAAATTATCACTCTGTTACGTATTACGGAATTAAATTTAAAAGATGAAATTCATTTAAAAGAACGCTGCTTAATATCGATCACTGAATGCTATCATTCTAATATTGATTATTTATCTGGTTACTGAACGGTAAGACATGAGCCGGACGGAATAGGATTACAACGTTTGACTTTGTATTGTAGACAGTCAATGCAACACTGGTGCACGCTTAATAATCTCCGATTAAAATTAAATCTTAAATCATCTTAGATCTTGGTCAAATATACTTTTATAAGTAAATTTATTCTTTCAGGATATGAATGGGTTCTCACTATTTACATAATATCGTTTGCATCTTCATTCGTTCAACTCTGCATTGTGGACGGTCCTGTAAGGTGCTTCAGAACACGTACAAATTGATAAAATGAAAATTAATTGATAATAAATCGCGATTAACATTAAAAAATTATGTTGCAAATTTTGAAATTTAGTTAATGTACAATCTATAATCATTTTTCATGTAAATATGTTTCCCGTACAATCCAGGTACGAGCTTGTTATGATCATACTGTTGATTCTGACGTTTCTTTTCTGGACAGTTGTCGCAATAGACGTTAGAATAAACGATCAACGTGATTTAGAAAGAAAATACTGGAACAAATATGATCCGATTTTGATTGCAGAAAGGATATTTTGTAACGCGCCTATGGCCTTTTTAAAATTATATTTATCTATCAGCTGGATTATGACCTAGGACCTTTCATTAGTTGAAATGATTCGAGATGTTGGTCATTATGTCGCAATATTCGATATCATCGTCCTGATATTCACAGTTGGTAAGATACATAGCATATTAAACTGTATAAAAAGTCTTTTTGGCTCAGTAGAATAATTATGAATTTTTTATCTAGCGAAATTTGTGTAAGTAAATATGTTTGGTATAATATTATCCCAGAAGTTTCCAAGTTAATAAAATTAATATTTGCAGAATAATAGATTAAAACAATTCAAAAATGTTTTTTGCACACTTTAATATCTTTTTTTTATAATGTATAAAGAAACTTGAGAAATATTTCTTTAAGATTGTCTCATCTTTATCAGATAGGGGAACGTACGGCGTTATAGTTATGTATGATGTGATCAGCGGTGATACGTTCGCGAACGTTAAACGGTGGTTGCATGAAATCGAACAGAATTGTGATGTTAACAGGGTACTCGTAGGGCATAAAAATGACGCACCTAATCAGAAGGTGGTGTTAACGGAAGATCCCCTCAAATGGGAATCCAATTATTAGAAACTTCCGCCAAGGATAACATCAATGTCGAGGAGGTATTCTGCATTTCGCAATATAGATTACACATTGAAGAAATTCATGGAAACTATTAACTTGATAAATAATAAGTAATAACTTGTATTTCAGAAACTTGATAGCACAAGGTTTCCGGATTTTCAATCGATTAGACTATTATACAGTATATGGAAGCGATGTTCTCTTTGCCGCACGAGAAATATTTAAAACAACATCCGTTTGTAAAATGATTGGAGCTGGTAAACATTATTTTGGCATTGAATAATTTTTAAATACTTTATAAATGGATCATATCTTAAAAGTCTTAGATTTTTTTTTAAAAGAATGTATTCTATCAACTAAATGCAAATATTCGATTGAGACAAAAATCGTCATTTCTGATTTGAAATAATATCTCGTTTTTATGGACTAAAATTTATATTTTTGTGTTGTATTCATGTATGTTTTAATTATGTATGTACATTTTTGAAAAAAATAGATATCTCTCAGCATATATTAACACGATAAATGTATCGCACAAAATTTGATATTTTATTTCGCTTAATTGACAAAGTGTTATATGACTTGGAGCAGAATGCACAACGTAAGACATTAACAATAAAATTAATGTTTTTGCAGAGCCACATAAAACGGAGGGAGTTATTTTCAATAAAAGTCATTTTGAGACGTTTGTACGCGATTTATTGTTAGTGAAGCAATATAGAGTTGAAGTTTATGTTAATCAAGGCTCATCTAAAAATCAGAAATGGAGTACAAAAGTTCTCCTAATAATCTATCTCTTTTCGAAGAATCTTGTTCGACAATAATGACATAGCTGTCGATTTATCCGTAACAGCTGTAAATCTGAGTAGGAAAGTCCAGAGTGAGTCATCATGCATGATTAGAGTAAAAAGTGTTCCACAATTTTTATAGAATGTAAAATATTAACATTTTGCAGGTTGTTGGTTTAAGTTGCGTGGACATTGTTTCAACTTTAATCTCAGATACTGAATTTCAAGATAAAAAATCATTTTCAAATTTAGAATCGCTCATTGTAAATCTTGCTTCAAAAGAATGTTTGCTTATTCAGGAAGAAGGCAGTTATGAATTTCAAGCTCTTAAAAAAGTATGTGCAATGTCAAAAATATAAAATGTTATGCTTTTAAAATATGGCGAAAATTATTGTCTATTTAAAATATTTTTATACGATACATTTAACATTATAATTTTATATTTATTTTTTTCAGATAATAGAAGGAAGTAATGTCATGGTTTACTTTAAGAAAGAAAAATGAATTTGCCAATGATTCCATTATTGATGACCTAAACACATTAATAAAGGTTACACGTTAATAAAGAAGAGACAGAAACGGAATGCGCAGTCATTGCCTGAAGTTAATTTAAACTTAGCTATGTCTGTAACATCTGCTCTCATTAAATATTTACATGTAAAGATTTTTATAGTTTTCTTTACAAAAACATATAGAAATGTCGCATCTTAATCAAATCTTGATGATGTATTTATCAATGAATTCGACAATTTTTTAGATTACAGCATCCTTCTTTAGGAATCAATGTAAAAATGTAACTTCTTTTAGCGCATTATAAAATTTTTTCAGATATGATACACACAATTTATAATCTTTTCGTCATCAAAAAATTTTTTTTCTGAAAAATGTGTAGTAATAGTGAACGTTTTTTGGCTTTGTCATATATTTTTTCAATTTCGAATGATACTTAAATAATATATTTCCGACTTGTAGTTGCAGATCAAATTGGTATTATATTTCCGGGAGATGTCGAAAACTTCTTTTCTTAATTATGAATAGAAGCGTATTACTATGCAAAATAACTGCTGGCAAAGTCATGCCTCTGACTATTGAAAACTTTGGTATGGTAAGTAAATTGTACTTTTCGCGACTTTATTTCTTCATAATCTTTTTCTGTGCTTAAAAAAAAACTTTAATTTTGTTCTTTTCAAAGGTTTTAAAAACAATGATGTCTTATTTCACGATGATGCGTTCTTTTAATTGATGACTTCAACGCATCTCGAATTACTGATGTATCATCTCGTATATTTACTATGACAATTTTGTCATTTAACTTTTTAGTAAAATCATAAAATAATATAGATTTATTTGTGATTGCCATAACAGTTTAAACAAGTAATCGATCTAAATTATTTTAAAAATACCAAAATATATCATGAATTGTGCTTTAAATTTTTATTTTATATCTTATTTTCTAGATTATATTGTAGTTTAATATAATTGCCATTTAACACACTCTTATTCCGGAACATACTTACAATTAGTGCAAATTTATTTTTCTTAGGTTGTCTTTGAAAAACTTTTGAGTATGTCTTTTATCGCGCGATTTTTAGAACTTTGGAAACCTTCGCATGTATGAAATTATAAATAAATAGATATATACAGATATGATTTTATGGAAGTTGAAAAATATTTAAGAGTTAATTAAAATAATATATATTTTATACATTTTTTATATTTTTTAATGAAAATTAACAGTAATATGTTACTTACAGATGTTCATGGCAATAACGCGGCAAGTGTTGCGGACCAAAAAAGAGCGTAAGGAGCGACAAGTTATATAAACTAATGAGATAGTCAACTTGAAGAAAAATACAAAATAACACAGGAAAAAATGTTAGGATAATTAGGATAGAATAAAACAGAGAGCATGTGTTAGTATTACAAGTGGATATGAGATGCTGGAAAAACCGGATATTTTCTAACGTTGAGTTTTGCATTCTAATTGTTTTGCATACCTAAGATTGTATCTTAACTAAAGTATACTTTTTTGACGTTAGTATTTAACATATTATATTTGTAAATTATATTTGTAAATTATATATATTTAATATACATAGGTACACGGATACATGAATTATGTATAAATCATAAATTATAGTGCATTGATATTTACATTATAATAATTTATGAATTATACATAATTCATGTATCTGTGTACCTATGTATATTAAATCTATGTATATATACATATATTTATGTACCTATGTATATTAAATCTATGTATATATATATTCATGTATCTATGTATATTAAAAAATGTATTACAAATAAAAAGTATTAATTTATAATTATTATAATTGTTGTATCATTAATGTATTTAAAAAATATGTGATATAAATATTATATGTTTTTTTTCATTTATATAATGTATATTTGGAATAAAAATTTTCTAAGTTCATTAAAATAATGTTACTGTTTGATTTAATTAATCGAAACACTGTACACTGATATTAAAATTCAATTTGTTTATGTATGTACGTTACTATAGGTACGTATTAAAACTAGATTCACATAATTAAATGTATATTAAATATAAATATTTTTTAAACTGAAGTGAGTTAAAGCATAATTAATTATATGTGTTCTCATAGCAACGTATGTAAATAAACAATCAAATTCAATTTAAATATAAGTGTTTTACGTAATCACGTTTCACGAAACAGAAACATAATTAAGTAAAATATATAAATATTCTTTGTAAAGTTATGTCTAATTACAAGAAAGCAATAGATAAGAGCAAAAGTAAGTGTAAATTATTATTACAATATTAATTATGTATATTAACTAAAAAGTAATATAATTTTCTGCATTTTAGTTAAAAATAAAAATTGGAAGTTTTCAGAGAAGTCTGAAGAATCGCAAATAAAAATGAATGAAATAACTACGTGAGTATTAGTTAAAATATAATTATCTTTTTCTTTTTCTTCCTTTTTTTATCTATCTTTTATTGTCTCTCCTTTTCTTTTTCCTTTCACTTTTATTTCTCCTTCTCTTCTCTCCCTCTTTCCCTCTCTATTTTCTTTCACTATTTTATTTTTATTTATTTCGAGAGAATTATTTTGAAAGAAATTTTTAAAAGAAGAATGATCATTTCTGATATATAAATTATATTGATTCATATTTTATAAATTATAATTTTATGAGTCTTTATATTAAATCTTTATCTGCCAATTAAAGAGATCAAGATAGCAAATGGTTAAAAATATATTATCCCAAATTATCCCAAATAACATTATAAATTTGAAACTAACTTAATTTAATGTAATTTTTAATAACATCTTATTTCTTGTGAAAATTGTATTTGATCAAGTTTAGCTTTCCTTAAAATTAACGAGTTTACAAATATATAATTAAATAAGTTTCTTAAACTCTGAGATGTATATGTATAAAGAAGTACTAAATACGACGTATCAAGACGAAGAGGGCTGCAGTGGCACGCCGCAGCATCTTGACGAGAATCCTTTTTCAGCAGGGTATTGTCCGCAGCCTCTCTATGACGATGAGGATGATCCTCAGAGATAATCGTACGCAGCGTGTCGTTCGAACTGAACATGTCGCTGACAGAAAAAGACTTTTATACAGGGTGGGGATCGCTGACCCCCCCGACAGGTCTCATCCTCGGCTCTATCTTCTCTTTTCCCTATTCTTCTTGTTTCGATTTCTCGAGACTCACTTCTGTCTGACTCACTTTCTTTCGTCTTTTCTTTGCCGTCTTTCATTTTTAAGCAAATTAATTCTTTCGAATTATCGATAATTAACGAATTAACGATATATTGATTATTTTGACATATTGTTTAATTGTCAATTTTGTCGCTTATATCTCAATTTTAATTCACAACCGTTTTTAGTCACTGTTAAATAAATGGCGAATAGACCTCGATTAAAAATACACTGCTCGAAATGTAGTTCAGGTGCGCTCTTACGTAAGTGTACTTAAGTTCCTTCGGTTTATGGCTCCCACGCTTACTGAACAACCAAATGAATTAATCTTAAATCAATTCAAGTAAAGTCTCCATATATGATTAACGATTAACAAGAATAATTACGTGGCATAGTTTAATTGAATTCGAAGAACATTTTCAATGTCTTTCGTAGGATTGTTTAAACATAGTTGACTTTTATAAGGCTTTGTACATATTCTAGATAATTTCAGCTTGTGAGAAATCTTGTTTTTAATCGACTTATCGTTCAGATGTATCTGTTTAGAAATAATCTCTCAAAACCTAACGTACTTTGTCATTATTAGAGCAATTTGCAGAAACTGAGTTTTAGTTTAATTTTAGCGATGATAAAGTGGACAAAGAATGAGTCACTTTCGCTTTCTCGAGAATCGCTCCTGTACTTTCTTTCGTCTTTTCTTTGTCGTCTTTCATTTTTATGCAAATTAACTCTTTTGAATTATCGATAACGATATATTTATTATTTATTATTTATTATTATTTATTTTTTATTAACATAGATATAATTATATGTGTATAAAACGTGGACGTCCAATGTGTATAATACATGGACGTGAAATCAAAATATATTTTATTAAAAGATTATAATTTAATTTTTCAATAAATTGTAAAAAATTTGCAGAAAAACTGAGTTTTAGTTTAATTTTAGCGATGATAAAGTGGACAAAGAATCACTTTTATATCAAGCAAAATTTTAAATCTTATGTCGTTTATAATATTCTTTTGGGAGACAATCTATTTAGACAACTAATTTCGTCTGCGGAAGTGACACGTATATATATATATATATATTTGTGTATATACATTACTCTAATTTACTTTCATCCAAAATTTCAGAACATTCTGCAAACCGATATATATTGCGATCGATATTTTAGCATATTTACAGATTATATCAATCTTTAATAAATATGTAGGATGTTTCTGGCTTAAGAGTGAGGAGGCGTTTGAAAATAATGAACTTTAAACTTCAAATTTTTTTTAAGTAGATTATCTCCTTAATTCTGTAATCGTAATAATCTCCTTAATTCTGTAATGTAATTCTAATAAATGTTTTTCTAATAAAATATTTTAATAAATGTCTTGATAAATATCTTAATAAATGTCTTTCTAATAATTATCTTAATAAATATTTAATTTTTTTAACCGTTTAATATTAATTATTAATATTAAAAGGAATATTCTTTTAAATTAGCTATAAATTAGCTTCTAAAGTCATAAAGAGGTAACCAAATAATCATTATTTAAATTTTGTAAAAATTAATTTTAAAACATTTTATTTATTGTTTTTAAATTAGTTATGACTTATTTTTTATCATTTTAATTTCTAATTCTTTTTCCAATCTTTAATAACATTTTAATTTTAAAAAGAATATTTTCCTATTTTTAATAATAATTTTAATTACAATCTCTTAAATTTATTCAATTAATACATAAATTTCTTTAATCTTTATTGTCTGCTTTATTATCTGTTTTTTATAGAAATTATTTTAAAACTTTTTATTTTTATTTTTTTAGCTAGATGAATTTCTATACGCTTTTATGTACTTAAAAATTCTAATAAATGTCTTTCTAATAAAATAATAAAATACTAATAATAAATGTTTTAATAAATATTTTTCTAATAAATATTTTAATAAATCTTTAATTTTTTCAATTTTTATTAATATTAAAAAGAATATCCTCTTAAATAGTTATAACACAAAATTTATTTATTTACACAAAATTTAAATAATAATACTTTGGTTATTTCTTTATAACTTCTAAAGTCATAAAGAAATAACCAAAGTATTATTATTTAAATTTTGTGTAAATTAATTTTAAAACATTTTATTTATTGTTTTTAAATTAGTTGTGACTAATTTTTTATCATTTTAATTTCTAATTCTTTTTCCAATCTTTAATAACATTTTAATTTTAAAAAGAATATTTTCCTGTCTTTAATAACAATTTTAATTACAATCTCTTAAATTTTTTTAATAAATACATTTCTTAAATATTTATTATATGTTCCTTATAGAAATTATTTAAAAAATTTTTATTTTTATTTTTTTTATCTAGATGAATTTATTCACTCTTTTATGCACTTAAAAATTCTAATAAATGTTTTTCTAATAAAATATTTTAATAAACGTCTTAATAAATATCTTAATAAATGTCTTTTTAATAAATATCTTAATAAATATTTAATTTTTTTAATCATTATTAATATTAAAAAGAATATCCTTTTAAATTAGCTGTAACTTCTAAAGTCATAAAATTTTAAAACATTTTATTTATTATTTTTAAATTAGTTATGACTTCTGAACTATTTATTAAAAAAGTGTTAAAAATTATTATCATTTAAATATTATCTAGAATAGTTTTAAAAAATATATCAATGAATTTAATTTTTAAATACAATATATAATATTGATATTTATATTTGTATATTTATTACAATATGTTTATTTACATGTATATTTTCATAGTCAGGAACCATTTAATTCTACATTGGAAAATAAAATGGATCATTTAGAACAGAAGACGTCGTCACAATTAAATTTAACAAATTCGCCTACGTAAGTGAATTTCTATTAATTGAATCAAATTTAAATTCAACAATATAATAATAATATCAATTTATTGAATTTATAAAATTTTTATTCTGTATATACATTATAAATATAAAAAATTGTAAAATAAAATATATAAAATTTGTATCACATAATTTTTAAATATAGTAATTATATAACAATTATAATATTTATAAGTTAATACTAATATTTACATCTTATTTTATTACTCATAAATCCCTTTACATTTACAGAACTTCCGAAAGTAATTCTGACATTACAATTTTAAATTATAATAATGAAGTAGAAATTATTCGATTTTCGACTGATGAAATGCTAGAATCAGTACAATTTGAGGATTCGACTGTGTAAGTTTTAATTTATAATTTTTTATACGTTTTTGGATAAGATTGTTTTTCTATTTTGAAGAATAATTATATCTTTTAAATAATCATGTAAACTTTTTGAAAAAAATATATAGAGAAATAATTGGTTTTGTCGACGAGATCGAAGGTCCCAAAATTGTTGGAAAAACCCAAAATTATAAATTATTAAAATTTATTTTAAATAATAATCAGCATCATCGAATTCAAATTGTTGCTTGGAACAGTGATGTGGAACGTGTAGAATTTCACCTCAAACCAAACCGAGTAACATCTAAATTATATATTAATTAATTCTTATTTACTTAATTGCACTATTCAATAATTACACATACACACACACAATGTTTTTATAATAAAATAACATTTATTAACTTAATAATAAATGACTAAAATATCATTGCAATAAATGCCATTAAGTAAAATTATATCATTTTTTAAAATTCATTTTAATAAAATTTTTACTTGTATATTACATAGATTATTCATATTGATGGAGCTAAGGCCAAAAGAATAAAATTTCTAGAGTATAATCACGGAACCCTTCCGTATGAATTAGTAATTAGATCGAACACAATCATTAATAGTTTGGGAG
Organism: Tetramorium bicarinatum; assembly: GCA_928718305.1. Classification (NCBI taxonomy): domain Eukaryota; kingdom Metazoa; phylum Arthropoda; class Insecta; order Hymenoptera; family Formicidae; genus Tetramorium; species Tetramorium bicarinatum. The sequence continues at coordinate 14,062,255 of OV788319.1, forward strand.
TCTTCGATATTAAAAAAACTATTAATTTAGTGAAACCAAAATCAATAAAACTGGAAGAAATTCCAAATTATTATAATAAATATATAGGTAAGAATTTAAATATAGTATAAAAATTATACTTATAATTAAAGTGTGCGTATATGTGTGCTTGTGCGGGTTAGGTGTGGTGTATGTGTAAGTACGTATATATATATGTGCGTGAATGTATAAGGGTGCGTATGTGCGTGTATACGTTTGCATGTACAAGTGCAAGTGCATGTGCATGCGTATGTGCATGGTATGTGAGTGTATCTGTATTGTCGGGAATGTGCATGAGTGCGCGCGCGTAAGCTTGTGTGTGCGTGTACTTACCCGAATGCAGTTGCGGGTATGTGTGTGTGTACAGGCGTGCGTGAGTCTGTGAGCGCATGTATGTGTATGTGTGCGTACGTTTGCGTGTGCGTGTGCTTCAAGACAGTTACGAATGCTTGTGTGTCTATGTGTGCGTGGATGCGTGAGTGTATGTGTATGTGCGTGTATGTGTGTACGCACATGTGTATATTGTTAGTTATAATAAAATAATTTCTGTCTTTCTTTTTAGTTATACGGGCATTTATTAAAACCAATTTTAATACATTCTGTAATACTTTTCAAACCTATGGATGCGGTTCTGTAACTGATGGAAATTATAAATTAGAAATACAAATTACTCAATTTGAAAGTAAAAAAAAAAAAAAAAAAGGGCAAGAAATAGAACTTAATGGATATGTAAAACTTGCAAGTTAGTAACAATAATAATAATAATAATAACAATAACAATAGTAATAAATATTGATACATTAATTTTTAACGTTTTAAATTAATTTACAGATGATATATATTTTCTTAACGTAGAAAAAATGTCAGACATCAAAATAATTGAAGAGAGTAAAAAAATGTCTTTTCTACAATGCTTACAAGGTTCAAAAATTCTTAAAAAAAAAAATACATAATGATGTTACGTATGAAGAAGCAATCCCAACAAAAATTCAGCGGATTTAAAAAAAAATATTATGTTATTATATTAAATTTCAAATATTATGTTTCTTTTCTATATATTTATTTTCGTTCTTACTAATTGCAATATATTATAATATGTTACAACAAATTGTAATATGTTACAACATATTACAACATATTATAACATATTGCAATTAAGAACGAAAATAATATGTTGTAATAAGTTATAAGTTACAATATGTTACAATAAGTTATAAGTTATAATATATTATTATATGTTACATGTTATTAAATATTATGTATTGTAATTATAATTATATATAAATTTCTAATAAATTACTTTTAAAAATAATGCTAAACTTTTTACTTTTTAAGATTGATTTATAGAGGTCACTGTCAACTTGTATCAAAACTATAAAATTACGACCAATGCGTGGTTACGCACAACAAAATCGAGTAACGCGATTAGTTAAAATTTCATAGTTTTGGTATAAGTTAACAAATTACGGCCTTTATAAATTAGTCTTTATGTTTCTGAAAATTACATGATCGATGGCAATGAATATCAGAACGTAACTTATGGTATATGACTGATTTCACTCGTATCGATTTGCAACTATTAAGTTATCATATAATATAACTTAAATGCATGATAATTAATAAAAAATATTAAATTAAAGAAGAATTTTAAAAAATTAAGGAAGATGAAAAAGGAAAAAAAAGGAAGAAGAGATAAATAAAAAAAGGAGTATGTAAAAGTGTCATATATATTTATACATATTACATATGTGTGCGTGTGCGTGTGCATGTGCGTGTGCGTATGTGTATGTATATATGTATGCTAATAGAAGCATTAAAAAAATATTTTTATAGATTTTTAATATAATAAACAAAAAGAATAAAATGTTAGTAATGAAAAATTAAAGAAAAAGAGAACTATAGTATATCTATATTTAATAAATTTCGAAAAATTAGAAAGTTTTGCTAAACAAATATACTTCTCAAGGCTCCATTGCAGATAATATAAACCAAAATCTCAGAAAACCCTCAGGGAAGTGGTCGCCGATATCGTGTCGGGAAATATTAGTCCAGCCCACGCACTGAGCTGCGCGTATTTGTGTACACTTGTGGTTGTACTTATATACAAACAGGGCGGTCGAGGGATGATAAATAACCAGGAGGGGTTGATGAGTTGTTTAATTCTGACATTCCCTCGTTTGGTTAAAGAAGAATTTAAAAAAATAAGGAAGACGAAAAAGGAAGGAAGAGGGAAAAAAAACAATTAAAAAAAGGTGTATGTAAAAGTGTCATATACATTTATACATATTACATATGTGTGCGTGTGCGTGTACGTACGTGTGCGTATGCATGAGCGTGTGCGTGTGCGTGCGTGTGCGTATGCGTGTGCGTGTATATGTGTGCGTGTGTGCGTGCGTGAGCGTGTGCGTGCGTGCGTGTGCGCGCGCGCGTGTGTGTGTGTGTGTGTGTGTGTGTGTGTGTGTGTGTGTGTGTGTGTGTGTGTGTGTGTGAGAGAGAGGGAGAGAGCAAAATAAAGAAAGTACAAGAAAGGATGAAAGAGAAAGAAGAGTATTTTGCAACTTTTCCCGAATTTAAAACTAATTATTAATATTTTTTATGCCTTTAAATTTACTATTTATTTTTACGATTTTCTAGGTTGTGACAATATTGCTATAAGATTACAATCCTGTAGAAAGGGATTGAAAGTAAAAGAAAAGTGAGAGTAATATTGACAAGAAGAATAAGAAAAAATATGAAAACGTTAAGAAAAAAAACGAGAGAGAAAGAAAAACAGAAAAAATGGATTTATATAATAGAAAATAATTGGTGTAGCATGGAAGAACATTTATAAAGGAATTTATAAGAGGTAAAGAAGAATATTTTTAATGTTATACTATAATATTGGGACATATAACTTCCTCTCCCTTTCTCTATCTTTCTTTAACAAATGCATTTCTCACGATATTGTATTCTTTCTAACTCTATTTTTCTCATTTGCTTTTTCTCTTGAAAGTACGTATAAATATCAAGAAATAAAAAGCGAGAAAGAGAGAGAGAGAGAGAGAGAGAGAGAGAGAGAGAGAGAGAGAGAGGAAGAAAGAGGAATAGAGATAATAATAGAAAAATAGAGAAAGAAATGAGAGGAAAGGAGTAATACAAAGAAAGTATACTTCTTATAAGATTGAGAACAAGAGAAAAGTGGAAAAAAATATAAATGACAGAGAAAGCAAAATAGAGAAAGCACGAGAAAAGATGAAAGAGAAAGAAGAGTACATTTTGTAACTTTTCCTGAATTTAAAATTAATTCTTAATACTTTTGTATGTCTTAAAATTTACTATTTATTTTTACGATTTTCTAGATTGTGACAATATTGTTACAAGATTACAATTCCGTAGAAAGCGATTGAGAGTAAAGGAAAAGTAAGAGTAATATCGACAAGAGAAATAAGAGAAAATACGAAAATGCCAAGAAATATAAAAACAAGGGAGAAAGGAGAGAGAAAGAGAGGGGGTTGAGAAAGGGAGATAGGAGGAGAAGAGAGAGAGAGAGAAAGAAAATCAGAATCAATGAATTTAATAAAAAATGATTAGTGTAATATGGAAGAATAATTTATAGAGAAATTCATATAAGGTAAAAAAGAATATTCTAAATTTTATTGTATAATATTGTTACATATAAATTTCTTTCTCTTTCACTGTCTTTCGTTCACCTGCATCTTTCATATTTTTGCATTCTTTCTAACTTTAGTTCTCTCAATTGCTTTTTTTCAAGCTCTATTTAAAAGGAGAGGAAGTGATTGAGAGAAACATAATTATTATTATTATTTTTTTTTAAATTATTTTCATAATATAAATGCTATTTAAAAGCATCTATAATTATTACTGTTTGCGTAAAGCCGTTGAACGTATTGCTCAATTAATAATTATAATTAATTATAATTTATGATTTTATTAAAATTTGAAAATTTGAAAATGTTCCATACTACCAATGCTGTAAATTTATAGTTCACACTATAGATTTGCAGCATTGGTAATGAATTTAGGAACATATAATTTTAGATTCAATATTATTAATAAATCTAGATTAGATAACGGTAACATAGCAACCGTAATAAATAAAATATAATTTCTTATGTTATTCCAGATTCATATACAGAAGGAATACAGAGGAATACAGAAATCTCGTAAAAAACAGAAATCCGGTGTTCGTCCCTGTGGAAAATTTATGAGATTCTTTTGTGTTTACATTTTACATTACAACTACATTTGTGAAGGTATGTATTGGTTTAGGATATAATTATTTGACTGCTTCTTAATCTTTTTTCTTTTAAATTAATTTTTCTTATAGATTGACATAAATTTCGAAAATAATAAATTAGTTAATTATTATTATGATAAGCATTCACAAATATTTCAAGAATCGGCCCATTAAAATGTTTCTCTTATTATTTTTAATTAAATACTGTTTGAAAGTATCTTTTAACACTGCCTACGTAAAGCCATTGAACGTATTGCTCAATTAATACTTACACTGTATTATTTCCGTGTGTCAATTTACGTATTTTTGTCTGTGATAAAATTAGCGATGTGTTTAGGATTAATTTTATGATGATAAAGTTTTAATAATTATTTTATCATTTCTAAATTTTTTTTCTCTTAAACTAATTTTGCAGGGATACACGAGGTAGGCGTTATACGCGTCCAAAACGCGCTGCTGTTTAAATAAAGTTAGAGCTGCTGTGTGCCTGGCGTGATCCTAGCGGAGAATATCATATTGGTTTAAAAAATCTGTATTCGTTATATTAGATCCTACTAAATTGAAGGAAAGAGTAGTGGCAGAATGTAAGAAGCTTGGAAATGATGGATATAAAGTAGCCTTTGCAGAAGCTTCAAGACAGTTACAGGTATAATAATATTTTTAATTGTAGTACATTTGTACTTATAATTTATCGTTTACGAAATGCGTTATAATATATTTAATTTTTTTATTCATTCACATCCTTTAAAACTTTTCAAATAATATTATTATAAATTAAAATGTGCATGAGATCGAAATTAGGATTCGTTGATTTTGAAGCAAATGTTTTGACATAATTTCATTGTTAAATCTTTTTGTTATTAATTATCTGACTCATTTAATATTTCAAGACAAGAAAATTGAAATTTTTAATTCTTCGTAATGTTAAGTTGTTAGTTTTCCTTACTTGATGTATAATCACAATGTTATTGCCGTGTTGCTGTAATTTCTGGAAATCGAGAAATTTGAATCTTTTGAATCTTTTTTTTTAAACTGATTTTTATTATAGATTATTAGAAATATTGAAAATAATAATTTAGTCAGTTAATATTATGATAAGTTTTCATAAATGTTTAGAGAATCAATCTATTAAAATGTTTCACTTATTATTTCCAATTATAAATGCTGTTTAAAATTATCTTTTTGCACTGTCTACGTAAAGTCATTGAACGTATTGCTCAATTAATAATCATAATTAATTATAATTTATGTTTTTATTAAAATTTCAAAATATTTCATACTGCCAATGATGTAAATTTATTTATAGTTCATCATCATACTAGAGATTTGCAAAATGACGATATACATGAGTGCTCTCAAGTTTGTCTCTGTTTATTATTTTATGTATATAATGTACATATCGCCCGACAATATCGATCGATAGATCGACTCGGTCTCAATACGGTCGCAGCGGCTTTTGAGTTGGATAAATCATTCATCGCGAGCCGATTGAAGAGAGTTACCTCTTCAATCGGCTTGCGAAGAATTTTTAATATAAAGTTCAATTTGCGTTTGTGCGTGTAAATTTCTTCCTGGGAAGAGAAATCGCTCTAACGCGACGGAGCTTCCTGAAAATTTCAAAGCGACACGGATTGTTGTCACGTAGAGGTGTTATTGAAACTCACTTATTATTTCCAATTATAAATGCTGTTTGAAATTATCTTTTGACACTGCCTACGTAAAGCCATTGAACGTATTGCTCAATTAATACTTACACTGTATTATTTTCGTGTGTCAATTTACGTATTTCTGTGATAAATTTGGCGATGTGTTTAGGATTAATTTTATGATGATAAAATTTTAGTAATTATTTGACCGTTTCTCTATCTTTTTTTTATTCAACTGATTTTTCTTATAGATTACTAGAAATATCGAAAGTAATAATTTAGTTAATTAATATTATGATAAGTTTTCACAAATATTTAGAGAATCGGCTTATTAAAATGTTTCACTTATTATTTACAATTATAAATGACGTTTGAAAGTATTTCTTAACACTGCCTATGTAAAGCCATTGAACGTATTGCTCAATTTATTTTTACACTGTGTTATTTCCGTGTATTGTTGTTATATTCAAAGAGATATTGCTTTGATATAACACGATCTATTGTTGATCCATTGTGTATGATCAGATATCATATGATCAGATTCATAATCAGGAGTAATTTATGTGTTTGATTAATCTTATGATGATAAAATTTTTGTAATTATTTGACTGCTTCTTAATCTTTTTTCTTTTAAATTGATTTTTCTTATAGATTGATATAAATATCGAAAATAATAAATTAGTTAATTATTATTATGATAAGCATTCACAAATATTTAAAGAATTGACCCATTAAAATGGTTCTCTTATTATTTTTAATTAAATGCTGTTATCTTTTAACACTGCTTACGTAAAGCTATTGAACTTATTGCTGAATTAATTCTTACACTGTGTTATTTTCGTGTGTGGTCGTTGAATTTAAGGAGATATTGCTTTGATATAATGCGACTTATTGTTTGATGTATAATCGGATAGATTCATAATCAGGAGTAATTTCTGTGATTGACGTGTTTCTGTGATAAACTTGGCGATGTGTTTACGATTAATTAAATAATAATTTAGTTAATTATTATTATAATAAATATTCATAAATATTTAGAGAATTGGCCCATTAAAAAATATTTCATTAATTTTTTTTAAATGTGAATGCTATAAATTTAAAAGTATCTTTTAATACTGCCTACGTAAAGTAATTGAACGTATTGCTCAATTAATATTTACACTGTATTATTTCCGTAATTCAATTTATGTATTTCTGTGATTAACTTGGCGATGTGTTTAGAATTAATTTTTTGATGATAAAATTTTAGTAATTATTTAACCACTTCTGAATCTTTTTTCTTTTAAACTGGTTGTTCTTATAGATTGACATAAATATTGAAAGTCCATTAAAATGTTTCATTTATTATTTTCAAATATAAATGCTATTTAAAAGTATCTTTTAATACTGCCTACGTAAAGTTATTGAACGTATTGTTTAATTAATACTTACACTATATTATTTCCGTGTGTGGTTGTTGTATTCAAAAAGATATGATTTTCATATAACGCGATCTATTATTTGACATATGATCAGATAGATTTATAATCAGAAGCAATTTATGTGTTTGATTAATTTTATGATGATACAATTTTTGGAATTATTTGACCGCTTCTTAATCTTTTTTCTTTTAAATTGATTTTTCTTATAGATAGACATAAATATCGAAAATAATAATTTAATTAATTATTATTATGATAAGCATTCATAAATATTCAAAGAAATGGCCCATTAAAATGTTTCATTTATTATTTACAAATATAAATACTATTTAAAAGTATCTCTTAATACTGCTTACGTAAAACCATTGAGCGTAGTGCTCAATTAACACTTACACTGTATTATTTTCGTGTGTCAATTTACGTGTTTCTGTGATAAACTTGGCGATGTGTTTAGGATTAATTTTAGGATGATAAAATTTTAGTAATTATTTGACCGCTTTTGAATCTTTTTTTTTAAACTGATTTTGCGTATAGATTGGCATAAATATTGAGAATAATAATTTAGTTAATTATTATTATAAGTATTTATAAATATTTAGAGAATTGGCCCATTAAAATGTTTCATTTATTTATTTTCAAATATAAATGCTATTTAAAAGTATTTCTTAATTCTACCTTCGTAAAGCCATTGAACGTATTGTTTAATTATACACTGTATTATTTCCGTGTATCAATTTATATGTTTTTGGGATAAAGGTATCTATAAGTGTCTTTTTCGTTAACAAAAAATAATAAAAGGAATATTTTATGTTACAAAATTATAATTTTTTGTGCTTTAAACCTTATTATCATGATGAAGTATTCCTTTGTATTGAAGTACTGGTATAGAGTAGAAAAATTTGATTTATTCAAGTGTTTATAAAAACATAAGTTTGAATTGAATATTATATTTGTATATTTCATTAGAATATTATATTTGTATATTTGTGTATTTGTTGCTATGATTCTCTGCGTTTTTCCAGCAGAGAATCACGGAGGCCGGTGACTCCGTAAGGACGGTGTCCTCACACCGGTAGGGGATGGCGACCCCGACTTCAAACGCCCGGTGGTATGGCATCGATAGGGGAAAAGGTTGATTCCCGTCCGTGAGCTCAAAACAATATAATTGAGTTTATTTTCGTTAAATATTTTTTGAGTTTGGTTTCACCAGCACAACAATATCAAGAATACTTTACTATTGAACGTGACTTTTCACAAAACGAATCTATGTTCATAATTCGAACTTTTAATGAACTGATGAAACTGATATTGCATATTTGAGTTGTGTTAACTGAGCACAAGTCAGCACCACATTCGGTTTTACCAGTACAAGGATATCAAGGATATTTTACTCTTGAACATGGTCCTTTGAACAACGATTCTATGTCCATAATTCGAGCTTTTAATGAACCGATGAAGTTGTAACTACATAATTTCTGTATGAAATCAAAATATTATGTAATTATACATACGTATAATTTATCAAAGAATAAATTTGAAAATTGTAGCAAGAAATCTTGATAATAATAACTTGATTCTATATGTTTTTAAATCGGATAAAAAATTGTATAAGTCGTATTTTTTTCTCGTAACGTTGAAACTATATTACCACATCCCGTTGCATCTCCTCTTCTATTCCATGATATCCTCGAGGAGACATTCGCGCGCCCTGTAATTATGTTTATCTTCTAAAAGTTAATATTATAAAAAGTTGGTGTTCTACAGGCGTTTTCGTGGCGCTTTCTTTTTTTCATTTTTCGATTTGATACGCTTCTGTCAATGTAATATAAACAAAATGAAATTATTAGTAATACTACATAGAACATTGTGTTGTATAATGCTAATACCTTTTCAAAAAAAGGTACAAAAATGCGCCAAGTATACGCGCTCAAAAAACGCCTAAAAAATTACGCCTCAAAAAAGAATCCTTCTACAAAAGTACGCCTAAAAAAAGAACTTTTGTATTAATTACTTTTGTATAAAAAAGATTTTTCCTACAAAAAATGTGATATCAAGGAAATGCGCCAACTATAAAAATGGATAGTTCATAATACTCTTTGGTTAGTGTTTATAGTCTGTAAGAAATAAAAAAGATAATATAAAGCAAACAAATAAGTATTTTTATACAAATAATTATTTTAATACAAATAAATATTTTAATATATAAATATTTCAATACTATACATAAATCTTTTATAAATAAATATTTGATCGCACGCACGCACGCACGCACGCACGCAGTGAGAAAGAGGAAGAGAGAGTTAGGCAATTAAGATATTTATTCGGTATGAAAGATAATAATTTTAACACATAATTATTTGAGTACAAATAAATTTTTTTTTAAATACTTGGCGCCGCCAAACCGATTAAATTAATTGTCTAACCTTTTTTCTCTTAATGTGTTTGTGCGTGCGCAGATGTGTGTGTGTGTGTGTGTGTGTTGTGTGTGTGTGTGTGTGTGTGTGTGTTGCGTGTGTGTGTGTGTGTGTGTGTGTGTCTTTCGTATTTTCCTCCTCCTGCGTGTATGTATAAATTATTATTATCATAGTTGATAAGTTAGTATGTAATTTAGTAAGAAATGATTGTTAACATATTAAAGCAACTAAGACATTTATTCGGTTTGGCGGCGCCAAGTATTTAAAAAAAAATTTATTTGTACTCAAATAATTATGTGTTAAAATTATTATCTTTCATACCGAATAAATATCTTAATTGCCTAACTCTCTCTTCCTCTTTCTCACTGCGTGCGTGCGTGCGTGCGTGCGTGCGATCAAATATTTATTTATAAAAGATTTATGTATAGTATTGAAATATTTATATATTAAAATATTTATTTGTATTAAAATAATTATTTGTATAAAAATACTTATTTGTTTGCTTTATATTATCTTTTTTATTTCTTACAGACTATAAACACTAACCAAAGAGTATTATGAACTATTCATTTTTATAGTTGGCGCATTTCCTTGATATCACATTTTTTGTAGGAAAAATCTTTTTTATACAAAAGTAATTAATACAAAAGTTCTTTTTTTAGGCGTACTTTTGTAGAAGGATTCTTTTTTGAGGCGTAATTTTTTAGGCGTTTTTTGAGCGCGTATACTTGGCGCATTTTTGTACCTTTTTTTGAAAAGGTAATTTTGTTAGGATTTCACACATTTTGTAGTAATAATTATATCTTTTTTGAGACGTAGATTTTTCGTGCGATTTGAAAGAATCTCGACGTCGATTATTTCGATGTTTCTATGTTTTTACAAAATATTATTTTTAAAAAATTTCGCTACGTCTACTTTTCATGTCAAAATAGGATTTGTTAATATTATAAATAATAATTCTATTTAAAAAGTATGAATTCATGAATCTGATAATTGGCGACAAAAACATTAATATCACGAAAACGTGCACATGAACTACATTCAGCCAACGTACACGTTTGGGCTGAAAGATAACGCGTATGTGCACGATTCTGATTCTGTTCCGTATTATGGTAGACGGGGGTTGTCTGGCACGGTCCCTATGCGTGCCCCGGTGCCGTCGAATTCATTGGTTCTCGTGGCGCATCTCTGTGTTGCGATCTTCGCGACCCGGACATCCCGGTTGACGGGAGTCGCCTGGCACGGTCCGTACGCGTGTCCTGATGCCGCAAAACCCATTGGTTCTCGTGGTGCATCTCTGTGTTGCGATCTTCGCGACCCGGACATCCCGATTGACGGGAGTCATCTAGCACGGTCCCTACGCGTGCCCCGGTGCCGCCGAACCCGTCGGTTCTCGTGGCGCACCTCTGTGTCGTGATCTTCGCGACCCGGACATCCCGGTTGACGGGAATCGCCTGGCACAGTCCCTACGCGTACCCCGGTGCCGCCGAACACATTGGTTCTCGTGGCGCATCTCTGTGTTGCGATCTTCGCGACCCGGACATCCCGGTTGACGGGAATCGCCTGGCACAGTCCCTACGCGTACCCCGGTGCCGCCGAACACATTGGTTCTCGTGGCGCATCTCTATGTTGCGATCTTCGCGACCCGGACATCCCGGTTGACGGGAGTCGCCTGGCACGATCCCTACGCGTACCGCGGTGCCGCCGAACACATTGGTTCTCGTGGCGCATGTCTGTGTTGCGATCTTCGCGACCCGGACATCCCGGTTGACGGGAGTCGTCTGGCACGGTCCGTACGCGTGTCCTGATGCCGCCAAACCCATTGGTTCTCGTGGTGCATCTCTGTGTTGCGATCTTCGCGACCCGGACATCCCGGTTGACGGGAGTCATCTAGCACGGTCCCTACGCGTGCCCCGGTGCCGCCGAACCCGTCGGTTCTCGTGGCGCACCTCTGTGTCGTGATCTTCGCGACCCGGACATCCCGGTTGACGGGAATCGCCTGGCACAGTCCCTACGCGTGCCCCGGTGCCGCCGAACACATTGGTTCTCGTGGCGCATCTCTGTGTTGCGATCTTCGCGACCCGGACATCCCGGTTGACGGGAATCGCCTGGCACGGTCCCTACGCGTACCCCGGTGCCGCCGAACCCATTGGTTCTCGTGGCGCACCTCTGTGTTGCGATCTTCGCGACCCGGACATCCCGGTTGACGGGAGTCGTCTGGCACGGTCCCTACGCGTGCTCCGGTGCCGCCAAATCCGTTGGATAACACATTGAGATTATGGGTCGGTTCTCTTTATTATAACTATCCTGAGTTGCACTAGTTCAGCAGTGCAGCTGAGTCAGTGCAGACGCCGCATAACAGTGGCGCTCTTACGTCGAAAAAGCGAACTGGACATTTTTCGCTGGGGCGACGATGACGTTTCTTAAGTGAAAATTGCCCATTTTATATGATTTTAAATTTTACATCGCGATATCTCCGCTCGTGGTTCACGTAAAATAAAAATAAAAACACTTTCATTATATGATTCGACCCCAAGCTTTCGATTAAGCCTACTTAGAATTTGATCGGTTCCGTCGTTAATGAGATCCGATAATCGAAGGATTTCTCATAACGACATCTCGCGTAAAAGAGGCACGGCCGTGTCTCGGCGCCCCGTTCGCGTAACTTGGCGCGCGAGACACTACCGTGCCTCTTGATAATATGAAAGATAATATTTTTAAAATATTTTTGTATTATGTTTCTAGAACAAATTGGGACTCCCTGATTATATTCAAAAGGAATAACTCACATCATCATAATTTTTGGTTGGAGCTTTTTCTTTCGTTTATCAGCTGTTGGGTTACTACAATTTGGAAATAATTCAAGGTAAAACTCTTATTTGTTAATATATTTTATAAAAAATATATATATGTGTAAATATCATCTTTTTTCAGAGTTTAATTAAAATTTACGATAATTTTGTATTGTCAAATTAAAATTTATTTTTATTTTGAGTGTTAAATTATAATTATAGATTTAGATTATTAAATTTAATTTTTTCATTTTTAAGTTTAATGATTTATTGATTTGAAAGTGACTGTTAAATTGAAATTAATTCTGAATATTGAATTGAAATTAATTTGAATTGTTTGATTTGGATTAATTTGAAATTGACTTTGATATTGAATTGAAATTGATTTGGACTGTTTGATTTGAAATTTGCTTTGACATTGAATTGATATTGATTTTGATTATTTGATTTAAAATTGTCTTTGATATTGAATTGAAATTGATTTTGATTGTTTGATTTGAAATTGACTTTGATATTGAATTGATATTGATTTTGATTGTTTGATTTAAAATTGTCTTTGATATTGAATTGAAATTGATTTTGATTGTTTGATTTGAAATTTACTTTGATATTGAATTGATATTGATTTTGATTGTTTGATTTAAAATTTGCTTTGATATTGAATTGAAATTTATTTTGAAATTTTGATTTGAAATTGGCTTTAATATTGAATTGATATTGATTTTGAAAGTTTGATTTGAAATTGGCTTTGATATTGAATTCATATTGATTTTGATTGTTTGATTTGAAATTGACTTTGATATTGAATTGAAATTGAATTGAAACTAATTGGATTGTCTGATTGAAATTGGCTTTAATTTTGATTATTAAATAAGTATTAAATAAAATTGATATAAAATTGTGATTGTAAAATAAAATTGTCTTGAATTACATAATATAATATTACATTATAATATAATATAATTAGAATTTCGTATAACTTGGATATTCTTTACATAATTGAAAAAATTATTTAAAAAATAATTATGCCTCGAAGAAAGATAGTTCGAACATTTGAAGAAGAAGAGGAATATCAACGTAATAAACGAGAAAGAAAAGCAAAATCTCAAAGAGAGAGACGAGAAATGAAACGAATGGTAGCCGAAAAAGATAATACACTATTATTAAATACTAATTCACTTAATATAGTACATGAAATAAGTGAAATAGATATTGTGGCTGAAAGATCAATCAGTAATAATTTTTCTATGTTACGAAGTGATAATAATGAAGTATCACATAATTCAGTTGTAAGAACTGTAAACAACCACATTATTTCTCCTATTCCTAGCACATCAAATAACGTAATAAATTTAGATAATAATGAGTCTAGAGAATTGAATGTTTTACGTGAAATGTTATCACAAATTATTGTAACTAATGATAAAACAGTAACGTCATCGTTACCTAATGTAATTGAAAAAGACAGACGAGTAAAGTGGCATGAGAAAATTCGAGCTTCAAGAAAAGGATATATGAATATTAATACGTCTCATGATGTTCAACTAGAAAATATTGTAGAACATTATATAGGAGAAATGAATTTATATTGCGAACATTGTGGTGCGAAACATTTTATTTCTGAAAAAGTAGCTAACAAAGGTAATTCATTTAATGATTGTTGTAATCATGGATCTGTTGAATTAGATTCTTTACCTCAACTTCCACATGAACTTTATGAATTATTTACTGGAAATGATAAAAGATCAAACCAGTTTTATAATCGTATTCGTAATTACAACAATACATTTTCATTTGCGTCGTTTAATGCAAATATATCAAATTTTAGTAGACAAAGACGTGGACCATATTGTTTTAAAGTTCAAGGACAAATTTACTATCAAATTAATACTGCATTATATCCTGCACCAAATGAAATGCCAAGTTATGGTCAACTTTTTATTGTAGATAATAATGAAGCTATAGACTATCGTTTAAAACAAAACTCGAATTTTAATGAAGAAATTTTACATTTAATAGAAAATGTAATGCGAGAAAATAATGTTTTTACGCATTCTTATCAAATGATGCACGAAGAAATTAAAAAACAACAGGAAAATGAAAATGAAGCTATATGTGAATTACAATTAGGATTTTTACCTAAGAAAGGTGGCATTAATCGTGGTAGATATAATATACAAAAAGTAAATGAAGTTGCAGCTATTTTTTCAACTACAGCAGACGGAAAAATACCCGAAACTTATGTCACCATTTTTAATAAGAACACTAAAACATTACAACAGGTTAGCACTATGGATCCAAATGTAGAACCTTGGATTTATCCACTATATTATCCATATGGCAATCAAGGTTGGCATAGTGATTTACGACTTAAGAATAGTAGTAAACGAATAAGCAGAGCTGCATATGTAAAGTATCGAATAGCCATACGTGATGAATTTAATATTTTCATTATGGGAAGACGTTTATTTCAACAGTGGATTGTAGACAATTATATTAAAATAGAAAAAGATAGAATAAATTATTGTAAAGAAAATCAGAAACAGTTACGAGTTAAAATATATTTTTTATTTAGTTTTTTGTTTTTGATAATTACGGTTATAATATGATGATAATGACTATAACAATGAATCATTTGCTTGAATATTGTTGTTGTAATAATTGTTATCATAAATATTAGATCACATGAGTTATAAAAAAGAATCGGATCAAAGTGAGTTAAAACTATTAATAAGTCATAAATATAAACTTTTAAAAAAATTACAGTAGATCTTCGTAAAAATGTGTTTAGACATGGAAGAAAATGATAATATAAGATTTTTTAAAATACAAGAATTGATTTTTAATGTTATTTTGACTTTTTTTAGTTACTAATTATTCGCTATCATCTCAAAAATGAATTCTACGGAAAATAAAGGTAAATATGTAAATATATTTAGTTGTATACACATATATATATATATATATATATATATTTGGTTATATAAAATATGTTTAAGATATCATAATCGATTTGTGATTTTTATTTAAAATTTTTTAATTTAATAGGTAACATCTCAAATATAATAATAATAATGCATATATATAAAGAAACATAATATTAATACATATGTATATACATGTATACTTGCATGTATACTTTCACAAGAACCATCAACATCTAAAGAATTCACTGAGTAAGTGTATTAATATAAAAAAATATAATAAAAATAAAATAAAATATGTAATAAGACTTTATTTTTATTAACAATTTCTTAAAGTTTCTCATATTAGAAGCATACTTTTTGATTTTCTATAAAATTTTCATTTTTTTCTAATTTTTGAGAAAAATATTAAAATTAGATTTTACGTTTTTTAACCTTTTAAAACTTATCAAAATTCTTTTAAGACAATTTTTTACTTTTTTTATTTATTGATCTCGGTAATTACATAAAATAAAGTCAGTATCTTATAATAGGAAACTCTCTTTTAATAATAATTGTACAAGAAAACCTTAATACAATAAATTTGTAATTAAATCTTGCATATAATTAATGTCTAATATTTATATTCTATACTAATTTACAAATCGGTCAACAATAAAGAAAATGAAATAGAAATAATTAATTTTTCGTCGGATGAGATGTTAGAATCAATTCAATTAGAGGATTCTACAGTGTAAGTATCTCTACTTTTAAATTATTATATTTTATGTGCTTTTATATATATATATATATATATATATATATATAATATATATGTATGTGTGCGTACGTGCGTACCTACGTGCGTGTGTAAATTATTCAATACTCGAAAAAATAAGACATATTTATAAATTTTCCAGAGAGATTATCGGTTTTATTGACGAAATTGATGGACCTAAAATTGTAGGTAAAGCTCAACATTATCGATTATTGAAATTCATCTTAAATAATAACAGTCGACATCGAATACAAGTTGTGGCATGGAATTCTGAAGTGGAACGAATACAATTTCATTTACAACCAAATCGAGTAAATAGAAATTTTTTAAATTTATTTAGCTTATTTACAATATAAATATACATGTATATGTTTACTATTATTTATTCATAGATATAAATTTAGTTTCATTACCCTCGTTTATCTTATTTATTCGACCAGTGTAATACATTAGTTCTTCTTATAAGTTAAATTAAAAACTATGTTCTGTATAAATTTTTGTCGAAGGATTTTAATAGACTTATTCGTATTTATATTTTAAAATATAAATACGAATAACTCTATTAAAATATAAGAAATTATTTTGAATCATCCTATGTTGTACGTACTTGTATAAATGTGTGTATATATGTATATAATAGATCATTCATATTGATGGAGCGAAGGCAAAACAACTGAAAATATTGCAATTTAATCAAGGAACTCTCCCATATGAACTTATTGTACGTTCTAATATTATTATCAATAGTTTAGATTCGTTTAATTTAAAACAAATGATTAATGCGGTACGACCTAAATTAATTGATTTATCTAATATCCCCAATCATCTAAATTCATGTGTTCGTAAGTATTCATTTTATTAATTTATTTTATTATATTATAAAATTTAGATTTTAAAGGTAATTTTATTAAAATAAAATGTTTATTATAGGTATACAAGGATTTATAAAAACAAGTTTAAATACTTTTTCAAATAATTTTAAAACTATCGGTTATGGATCAATTACAGACAAAATTTATAAATTAGAGATTCAAATACTTGATTTTGAACCTAATGATTCCATAAGTAAAGGAGTACAAGTGGAAGTTAATGGTTATATTAAAATTGCCAGTAAGTTATAAAAATATTTTAAGGGAATATTACTACTATTTAATAATCTTTTTTTAATGTAATTTTCTGAAATTTTTTAAATGATAACTATAAACTTAACATGAGACTTCCGTTTCCGGTGGTGAGAGTGAAAGACGTGTGTATGTGGCGAGATTGAGATTGAGAGAGCGTGGATAAGGGTTAGAGAGGAAAAGGGTGGTGTGAGGGGAGCGGAGAGGATAGAGAAGGGTCGGGTGGAGTAGGGAAAATAGGGAAGTGGGACAGGGATAGAGGTGGAGGAAGATAAGATAGGGAATAGGAAAGCTATAAGAGAATGTTAGGAGTGATAGGAAGAGCATAGAAGAGCAATAGAATACTAAGGTATAGAAGGTGGTGGAGAAGGACGAGAGAAAGTGACGAGAAGGAAAGCGGGAGGAAGTAAGATGGCGGACAAGCCGGGAAATTCAAAAGTGAAAGAGATGAAGTTAGAGGTAGGAGGAAAGGCGGGAGAAGAAAAAAGGAGTGCAGAGGAGGATAGGAGGGAGCGGGAGGAGAAAGGAAGAAGGAGAGAAGAAAAGAGGAAAGTAGGGAAACCGAAGAAGATGAGATATTAATAAGGCAGAAATCGAACAGCTGAGAATGAATGTGAGAATGTGGTTTCTCTCTCTCTCTCTCTCTCTCTCTCTCTCTCTCGGCCGAGCAATTAGAAATATTAAAGAGATTATGTAAACGGAGCAGAGGCCCGCAAGGGAATAAACATACATACATACATATATACATCTAAACTTAACATATTAAAAACTAAGAACTATAAGAAGATACCAAAATATAATAAATTTTTTTATCAATCAAATAGTAATACTCTCTTAATTTAAAAAAATTGTATTTTTTTTTAATGTTAATGCGGTATGACCAGTGTGCGGATGTATTTTATAGATGATGTCTTTTACCTAGAGGTAGAAAAAACATCTGATATAAAAATAATAGGAAATGAAATCTTACCAT
Organism: Tetramorium bicarinatum; assembly: GCA_928718305.1. Taxonomy (NCBI): domain Eukaryota; kingdom Metazoa; phylum Arthropoda; class Insecta; order Hymenoptera; family Formicidae; genus Tetramorium; species Tetramorium bicarinatum. The sequence goes on from OV788319.1 coordinate 14,080,558, forward strand.
TTCCTATATTGTTACAAAGATCAAAATCTATTGTGAAACGATCCCTACCAAATGAATTTTCAGAATTATCAACAAATAAAATTATTCGCAAATAAATAAAATTATGTATGTATATAACTTACTTATCTTTAATTTACTTATTGTTTATTTACTCATTAATTTAGTCATTTTTGAGTTATTTATTACTGAAGTCTATTATTGCATTACTTTTATATTGACATAATATTTTATTTTATTTTACAGATGATATCTTTTATTTAACTCGCATATACGTTGAAGAATTATAAATATTTTCACACCATTGATAATCAATATAACCTGTTCAGAAAAACATTATGTGATTATAATTTATAGTATAATAACCATTGAGAATAAATTCTTGCTATTTACATAATATCGTTCGCATTTTCATTTATTCAACTTTGCATTGTGGATGGTCCTGTAAGATGCTTCAGAACACGTACAAATTGGTAAAATAAAAATTAATTAATAACAAATCGCGATTAACATAAAAAAATTATGTTGCACATTTTGAAATCTATAATTATTTATCATATAAATATTTTTTTCCAGGTATAAGCTTGTTATAGTCATATTGTTTATTCTGATGTTTCTCTTCTGAATAATTGCCGCATCGCAACAAGGTGTTGGGCGTGTTGACGAATCTTACCCGAGTGAGATGGTTCCAGCAGGACAACGCATACATGTTCTGTTCTATAGATCAAATTAAAAATAAAATAAGTGGCGCTCTCGACTTTTTATGGCATGTCTATTCCATTATTGATTTTACATTCAGTTTATTCCTGTTCACGCGACCCGAGAAGTTTATGAACGATATAGAAGTATTTTCAAAAAAACATTGGAATAAAGTTTGAACGCATTCGGTTAACCGCGGATTCTCAATTCTCAGGACGATGCATTTTATGAACCTAAAAAAAGCCTAAAATCAATATAACAATAATGGACGCGTTTAAAAGACCACATCAGACCGCTACAATACAATTAGATTTCCATTGCCAATCAGATTCAATTTGTCGTACATTAAGTAAGTGTATATTCATTAAAAATTTCATTAATTAAATTAAATTTTGATAAAAAAAAGTACAAATTATTTATTTTTATTATTTATATTTACAGTGAGACTGGGGAAAAAAACTCGACTGGTTATCATATACAACAAAGCTATTCTAGGCTCCGTAGAGCACATGATTATGACAGAATTATATAGTGATAAATAGCTTCTCTACTAGCTCTCTCCGTGGCAAGCGATAGTTGTGCCAATAACAACACATTTGACGATTATGTTTACGAAATGAAACAGAAACTTTGGGACGCTGAGATTATGGTCAAAATCAACACCGATCCGAATGATACTCTGAATAAAAAGATTCGTAATATTCAGCTTACACAGTTTAATTTTATACGGTACGTACAACTCTTTTTTCATAAGTAAAATTATAAAATATTTCAAATTATATTATTTAATATTCTTGTTTATTTTATTTTGATAGCTAATAACATAAATTTTATTACACTTGTAGTAAAGAAGGAATGTAATGCCGGCACATAAGAACGAGAAACAATGTTATGCACGATGAAATGACGATGGACGATAAAACTTTAAAATTATTAAAAATGAGCATTTTTTATGCTTTGTCTGTATATTGGAACATGTAACTTGGATTAAATAATTAAATTCAATTTTAAATTTCACATTTAAAGTAAAATATCACTTTATTTAAGAAAATTAAGTTTATTTCATCAATTAAATATTGTGATTTCTTAATCTAAATTGATATAATTTAACAATAATAATTAACATAAATTATAATTTGTGAAAGATACACATCTGTACATACATGGAAAGCGCGCGCGTAGCGCGCGCAATGTTGCTAGTCCGCTTCTTAAAAAAGGCATGTTATTTATTCTCGCAATATCTCGAAGGGTATTGTTGCCTCTTTTCCGCGATGTTGATTGGTTCTCTCGCTTGGCTCACTTCGTATTGCGAGAACAGCTGTCAGCGCGGAGATGTGTGTATTGTGTGATAGTTTTGAATTCAAGTTAATGTGACAGATTTGACAGTTCAGGTTAACGAATCTCTTTCCCGTTTTGAGATATAATATAATGAGTATAGTTTTAATAATGGATTACGGATGCCTCGAGATTGTTTGCAATATTTTGTGTTGGAGAAGCTGGATGTATGTTTATTGAAAAATTATCCAAGTTGTAGAAAATTCTGATCAGAATTATTCTATCATTTTTCCTTCGAGTATGTACTTATTAAACGATGTACATACTTATTAAAAGCTTAAGCAAATTGTAGAAAGTTCTGATCAGAATTATTTTGTCATTTTTTTCTATCATTAATTTAAAAAATGTGTCCAATATTCTCTAATATATTCTTTTTAGAACTTTATAATGTAAAATGGTTACATTCAAGCTATGTATAAGAGAAAATGCCAAGAATAAAAAAACGAGAAAGAAAAGAGAAAGAAAATCAGAAGAAATAAATTTATATATGACAAAAAATAATTGCAACGAGGAAGAATAATTTATAAAGAAATTCATAAAAGGTAAAAAAGAATATTCTTAATTTTATTGTAATAATATTGGGACATATAAAATTCTCTTTCTTTCTCTATCATTCTTTCACCTGCGTCTATCATACTTTTCCGTTCTCTCTAATCTTTCTCCGTTGCTTTTTTTAGCTCTCTTTCAACAGAAAGAATGGGATTGAGCGTAAAAGAATAAAAGAAAAGTGAGAGCAATATTGAGGTAAGGAATATATGGAAATGCCAAGAAATAAAGATATGATAGAAAAAGAAAAGGAGAGAAGGATAGAGAGGACGATAGAGAAATAGAAAGAGAAAGGAGAAATGAAAAGAAAAAGGAGAGAAGAGAAATAAACAGAAAGAAAGTAAGAGTTAGAACGAGAAAAAAGTGAAAAATATGAATGTGAGAAAGAGAGAGAGAGAGAAGAGAGGAGAGAGAGGGAGAAGGGAGGAAGGGGAGAAAGAGAGAGAGAGAGAGAGAGAGAGAGAGAGAGAGAGAGAGAGTGTGTGTGTGTGTGTGTGTGTGTGTGTGTGTGTGTGTGTGTGTGTGTGTGTGTGTGTGTGTGTGTGTGTGTGTGTGTGTGTGTGTGTGTGTGTGTGTGTGTGTGTGTGTGTGTGCGCGCGCGTGCGTGTGCGTGTGTGTGTGATGAGAATGTAAGAGGGACAGAAAAAGTGAGATAAAGAATGGGAAGAATTAAAGAAAAAAATGTGAGGAAGTTAGGGCAAAGAGCGAAGTTAAAGAGAGTACGTAAACAAGAAAAAGAGAAAGAGAAAAAAAAGAGAATTAAAAAGAAAATGACAGCACGGAAAATGACAGGTAGAATAAGAATGAAGATGAAAAAAGGAAATAGAATGGCAGAAAGATAACATGCCAAAAAGAACGCAGAAACAACAACAAGAGAGAAGAAATAAGAAAGAGGATGTGAAGAGAATGTAAGAGACATAAAAAGTAAGAAAGAATAAGGAAAAATGGAAAAGAGAATGAGAGGATGTTAGAATAAAGAGCAAAATCGGAGAGAGCATGCGAATGAAGAAAAGAGAGAGAAAAGCAGAATAAGAATTAAAGAAGTGAAAAAGCAAGAATAAGAGGTAGAATAAAGGAAAAAAATGTAAAAAAAAGAAAAAGAAAAAGAGAGAGAGTGCGACAAAGAGAGCGCAGAAAAGATCAAGAGCAAAGGATTAAGAGAGAGGATATGAAGAGAATGTAAGAGATATAAAAAGTAAGAGAGAAAGAATAAGGAAAAATGAAAAAGGGAATGAGAGGATGTTAGAGTAGAGCATGTAATAGGAGAGAGCATGCGAATGAAGAAAAGAGAAAGAGAAAAATAGAATAAGAATTAAAGGAGAAGTGAAAACGCAAGAATGAGAGGTAGAATAAGGAAGAAAATGTAAAAGAAAGAAAAAGAAAAAGAGAATGCGTGACAAAGAGAGCGCAGAAACAAGATCAAGAGCAAAGGAATAAGAGAAAGGATGTGAAGAGAATATAAGGCCGGCTTCACACCTTAGCAGGAAAAGCAGAAGCCCAATCAGAACTCTCACTCATAGTAAGCAGTAGTGTAGTGGTATATACCAATACATACTGTCTACTATGAGTGAGAGTTCTGATTGGACTTCTGCTTTTCTGCTTCTGCTTTTCTGCCAAGGAGTGAAGCCGGCCTTAGAGACATAAAAAGTAAGAGAAAAAGAATAAGGAAAAATGAAAAAGAAAATGAGAGGATGTTAGAGTAAAGAGCGAAATAGGAGAGAGCATGCGAATGAAGAAAAGAGAAAGAGAAAAACAGAATAAGAATTAAAAGAGAAGTGAAAACGCAAGAATGAGAGGTAGAATAAGGGAGAAAATGTAAAAGAAAGAAAAAGAAAGAGAGAGAGTGTGTGACAAAGAGAGCGCAGAAACAAGATCAAGAGTAAAGGAATAAGAGAGAGGATGTGAAGAAAATGTAAGAGACAGAGGAAAAGTGAGAGAGACAGAATAAGAAAAAATGAAAGAGGGAATGAGAGGATGTTAGAGTAGAGCATGAAATAGGAGAGAGCATGCAAATGAAGAAAGAGAAAAACAGAATAAGAATTCAAAGAGAAGTGACAACGCAAGAATAAGAGGTAGAATAAGGGAGAAAATGTAAAAAAAAGAAAAAGAAAGAGAGAGAGAGAGTGTGTGTGTGAGACAAAAAGAGCGCAGAAATCCCCTCAAATTCATATAGCAACAAAATCAAGAGCAAAGGAATAAGAGAGAGGATGTGAAGAAAATGCAAGAGACAGAGGAAAAGTAAGAGAGACAGAATAAGAAAAAATGAAAGAGAGAATGAGAGGATGTTATAGTAGAGAGTGAAATAGGAGAGTGCATGCGAATGAAGAAAAGAGAAAGAGAAAAACAGAATAAGAATTAAAGGAGAAGTGAAAACGCAAGAATGAAAGGTACACGGAAAAAAAATTCTGGTTGAAAACGGACAAATCAGAAAAATCTTGTAGAATTGATGAAATATTCTGATTATTATAATAGGAAATCTGGTTATTATAAATTTATAGTATTGAGTTCTATTATAATAACCAGAATTTTTATTATAATAACCAGAATATTTTATTAATCCTACAAGATATTCTGATTTGTCCATTTTCGACCAGAATATTTTTTCAGTGTAGAATAAGGGAGAAAATGTAAAAGAAAGAAAAAGAAAGAGGGAGAGTGTGACAAAGAGAGCGCAGAAACAAGATCAAGAGTAAAGGAATAAGAGAAAGGATGTGAAAAGAATGTAAGAGACATAAAAAGTAAGAGAGAAAGAATAAGGAAAAATGAAAAAGAGAATGAGAAGATGTTAGAGTAAAGAACGAAATAGGAGAGAGCATGCGAATGAAGAAAAGAGAAAGAGAAAAACAGAATAAGAATTAAAAGAGAAGTGAAAACGCAAGAATGAGAGGAAGAATAAGGGAGAAAATGTAAAAGAAAAAAAAAGAGAGAGGGTGTGACAAAGAGAGCGCAGAAACAAGATCAAGAGCAAAGGAATAAGAGAGAGGACGCGAAGAAAATGTAAGATACAGAGGAAAAGTGAGAGAGACAGAATAAGAAAAAATAAAAGAGAGAATAAGAGGATGTTAGAGTAGAGAGTGAAATAGGAAAGTGCATGCGAATGAAGGAAAGAAAAAGAGAAAAACAGAATAAGAATTAAAGGAGAAGTGAAAACGCAAGAATAAGAGGTAGAATAAGAGAGAAAATGTAAAAGAAAGAAAAAGAAAGAGAGAGTGTGACAAAGAGAGCGCAGAAACAAGATCAAGAGCAAAGGAATAAGAAAAAGGATGTGAAGAGAACGTAAGAGACATAAAAAGTAAGAGAGAAAGAATAAGGAAAAAAGAGAATGAGAGGATGTTAGAGTAAAGAGCGAAATAGGAGAGAGCATGCGAATGAAGAAAAGAGAAAGAGAAAAACAGAATAAGAATTAAAGGAAAAGTGAAAACGCAAGAATGAGAGGTAGAATAAAGGAAAAAAATATAAAAGAAAGAAAAGAAAGAAAGAGGGTGTATCAAAGAAAGCGCAGAAACAAGATCAAGAACAAAGGAATAAGAGAGAGGATGTGAAGAAAATGTAAGAGACAAAGGAAAAGTAAGAGAGAAAGAATAAGAGGAAAAATAAAAAAGAGAATGAGAGGAGGTTAGAGCAGAGCAAAGATAAAGAGAGTAAGCGAACAAGAAAATGAGAAAAAGAAAAACGAAAAGAGAGTTAAAAAGAAAATGAGAGAACGTAAGAATGAGAGATAAAATAAGAAAAAGAAATGGAGAGCGAAAGAGGAATACATTTTATATCTTTTTCTTTCTTGGAGAGAGAATATAAATAATTATATATTAATATCTGAAATAATAAATGGCGCGCGCGTAGCGCGCGCAATGTTTGTTCTAATAATATAAAAAGAAATTTAGTTACTTTTTTCAGAATTGAAATTGTAACTGTGTCTTTATTTATTTATGTATATTTTTTGTAAGTGAATTTCCTTGTTATGTAATCATCGCGAATCCTTCCGAGAACGATCGCGCGCGATTCTCATCTCGCGTGTATACGTCCGTGGATTAGTGGATCACATTGCGCGATCATAATTCCGCGACCCCAGGGACGTGTTGTAAAAATTCGACGTTTTCTCTCGCGGCGTTGTTTCTCGCTTTTCTCCTCTTTGTTTTACAAACGCTACGTTGAACGCGCTTGCCTAATGACACACTTGCTGATGCTCCGTATCGATAGTGACAGATTTCATCTGCGGTAAATTCGTCTGTGCCCCGTAATCTGCGAGGCAACGCGTCTAAATTTATACGGTGCATACGGTTTTGTCGTAGCAGCTCCCAAGACACTGTAATCCGCATCGACAAACATTGTTATTCATATCAATCGCGGTTGAAAAATGATAAAAACCGTCGAACGTGAGTCATCTCGAGCGATGATTAAGTCAAGACTGACGTCAATAATACATCGCGGTGTCCAGGCAATACAAATCATTTATGCGTCAGTATACATCATATAATGTCCTCCCGCATGTCCGGTCCGCGTCCTGTCCGCTCCGGATAATCGGTATATTGATCCACGCACGAGCCGAGACAATAAGCGCGTCTTCACGCGCGTAATTTACGGCGAATCGAGCGTGGCTTCGGCCGCGAATCCTTCTCGGAACGAGACGAGCGCGTTTCCTCGACGAATTTAAACGAGCGACCCGAGGTGACGTCGATCGGCGGGATTATGTCGTGCAACATTCGTACCTTCGCGCACGCTGTCCGACTCCGCGTGTATACACGAACCCCGCGACGTGCACGGAACGCATAACAACACTCGCAGCTGCGACATCATCGGCGTCGTTGCTCTCGAGATTCACAGCGACGCGTCGAGAGACGATTTTATTTTTCGAATGCACACTCTTTGCAAGTAGGGATTTCAAATTAAAAAAAAATCTTTTTTCAATTGCGTACTCACGGAAAAGTATTCATTCTACAGACGAGAAAAGCAATTACTTATTTTATATTTTACTTTGTTTAAGTAATAGTTTTTTTCAGAATATTGTCTAAGAATATTTTCTTAATAATAGTTTAAGATATACTCGTTACAAGCCCAGAATATGTTTTAAGCAAATGTGATGATGGCTTTATGATAGATTTGCGAAAATATAAACTTACTAAATATTTATAATAGAACAAGTATATTATTAAGTATATATATTTTTCTGTGTGTAAGAAAATACTTCAATACAAGAAAATATAGGACTTCCTTATAATTTATTTCTCTCAGTGTACGGAGGCACTTATTAATTAATTTTCAATAGTAATATTTTGTAACTGAATTTTATCGTATACGATTAAATTTGTATTAAAATGAGCTACAATTTGATAATAAAGAAGTTTCAAAATTTTGAAAAAGTATGTGGAGTGGTGGGGGGTACTTTAAAAAATAAAAAATTTAAAAAACAATTTTTTTGTTAGAACTTTGAAGTTTTCTTAAAATCATTTAACTTTTTTTTAAAAAAATTTTTTTCTATCTTTTAGTTTCAATGATTAATTTCTACAATTATGTAAATTAATTATTTAAATAATGTTAAAATTTTAATAACTTTAACATTTCTTGAAAACATCTCGATAAAAAATTTTTCATATAAATTTCGCCCCAAAAGAAAAAAAACTAATTTTTTTCAAAGGGTTGTTTTACCCCCCTCCCCCCAGATTGAAATTCGGCAGAAACAAAAAATATTTTTATATTGTAAATGAATTACTTTACCTATACACAAAGTTTCAGAATTTTTTGAATTTTCGGGTTCACAAACCTCCCTGTTAGGGAACTGCAATTACAGCCCCTCCTCCTGCATCCGCCCACGTAGTATTATTCAACCTCACAACCCGATAAAAGTTTTTCATGTAAAAACGATTATATATCAAATATGTCCATATATGTCCAACATATCGTGTTGATTCTCAAGATTTGAAGTCGCGCTACACTCGTACCATCTAGCATATTCTGGTAATAGTGCTGTATCCGCTATCTGTCACGGCGTTCGCGTCGAGAATTTTGATTCTTTTTCTTCTTTTTTCCCGACAACGGGCAGTTCGGCCTACCGACTCTTTGTGAGCAGACACACTAAAAGTGTGTCTCAAGTAAAGTATACGTTATTCTTACTACATTGCAATTAACCTGGCAATACAAATCATCGCACAACAATTGCGTGCTCTAACTTATCGCAATTATATATATAATTACATATAAATTACATTTATATGAGATTATATATAAACAATTTTTTTTAAATTTCTCTAAATGTCCT